>JAQQSK010001280.1:0-311491 GCA_028658325.1 Potorous gilbertii | reverse complement strand
TACGTTATTTTCTTTATTACATAGTTATCTCTGACTACACTGAAGAACTGTGGCAGGCTTTGATTTTTTTTTTTTTTAACATTTTTATCTTTTCTAAATCCATACTAGCATGCAACCCATCTGACAGATTAGGGAGATAGTCCAGATTTAGAACATGTAACCTACACTGAACATTTTATATTGCTATAGGTGACTTCCAATTTGTTAAATAGATAATTGATACTGAAATGAAGAGGGACATCTGACATTAAGTCAGACAGTGACTTTGGATACTCTCATAGTATCCTTTCCCCAGTAACACAGGTTCTAACACAGAAAAGAACCGAGCAGGTACTACAGAACCACACATAGATCACTATGCTGCTGGTTCTGGGAACCTTTTTAAATTCCTTGCTCTGCTCCAGGGTCATTCCATACTCTTAACTAATGCTGCCACGTAGAAACTCTTTTGGAATAAGTTCTGCTAGAACCTTCAGTTGTCACAAAGGGACTGCTTAAGGGCCAACACTACCAGAGGCAGGGATAATGTATTCTCCTGGTGGAAAAACTCCCTCAGGCAGTTTCTGATACAGTGTAAAAAGATCACCATTTATTTAGTAGGTTAAGTAAAGAATGTGGCAAGCTTTTCATTACCTACAGGTAGCAACACTATTATAACGATCAATTTAGACTTTTACATTAAGTAAAACTATTGAACTGAATGTTTCTTTGCTTTTTTATGAAAGCACCAGAGTATCATATAATTATAAGTTGACAGCAGTTTTCTACTTTCAAATTTGGTAACCATTTAAACTCTTCCATGTCTTTTGAGAAACTGAAAACTAAACTTTGCTCACGTTGCCTCAACAGGAAACAATTCTAGAACAAATATTTTTAGTGTCCACAAATCATATTACGATTACTTTAAAGTATTTCAAACCATTTAAGTCATGATTGCATATTAGCAGAGGTAAACTCCTCCCCCATCTACTCTACTTCCCCTAAACCTGAAATGACATTTGACCCTTCTGACTCCCATAAGTCAGACATCTGATGAGTCTGGGCATTCAGAAGGTCATTAAGACTCCCCCTTAGACAGACTTTCTAACCACCAAGACCAGAGGTTCTTAACCTGGGGTTTGTAAACTTGTAAAAAAAACAAAAAACAAACAAACAAAAAAAACTGGTTTCCTTCGTAATCCTACACATTTTGTTTTATGCTTAAAAGGCATTATTCTGGGGAAAAACATCTTCACTGACTTCATACTGGCAAAGTCTGATCCATGACAGAAAAGGTTAAGTACCTCTGCACTATACCACACTGCCTCTCACTAATGGCAATAATGTAATGCATCAGTAGAGGTTGGAAACAGCAGCAAAGTGAGGGAAAATCAGGCACAGTGATGGGACAACACCAACGTGAGACATTTCATGCTGCTGTTGTAGTTTTGACGCAGATTTGCAAGAATCTTGAAAACTGACTGGGTTAGCAAGCTAATCAGTGTGATGAAACTGTTTCTATATATCTAAGAAATAGATGAGGTGTCATAGAGTACTAAGCTGGCCCCATGTGAAGATACTGTGATGACCAACTTGACATCAAAGATAGCAGGGCAAATTGTGTGATGTTGTGTTCTGATACCATAAGGTGGCAAGATATAGAAGAACAAATCAGAAATGTTCATACCCTAACTGCTAGTTAGTCAGTGCAGGTGGTACTGACCACTAAAGGCAAACTAAAATTTGAATGAAACAGATTGAAGTCATGGATATCTATGTATCAGTAGCAAATCATATAAGAATTAGAAACGCATCTTATCAGTTAAAAAAAGGGTTTTATACGTTGTCATCACCTATGTGATGGTCCACAAATCATTAAAGATAAAACATATCAGCATAGTGACTTGTCCTAGAGTTTTATTTATCAGTGAACAAGATAGATAATAAATTATTATTCTGTGTACTGGTGTTACTATCATAGCTACTTTTAAAACAGCACTGTGCTTTCCATGACTTATTTCATCTGACCGTCACAACAATCCCGTGAAGAGGATGTAATTATAATCCCTGTTATACAACTGAGGAAACCAAGGGGCAGAGAGGATGCCCATAGCCATAGCTCTTCTAAATGTCTAAGGCAGGTTTCACATCCAAGTTTTTTGTACTCCAAGTCCAACATTAATAACATAGCTTTTGTTTCTGCTCAAGACCTTCAGAGTACAAATGAGGAAAACATCTGTTGGCACGAGGGCCCTCCAGAAATCTGCTATTTGTCAATCAAAAAAGGCAGAAAAAAGTTCACAGATATAAAGCTAGAAAGAATCTTATTCACCATTTCATCCAACTTCTGATTTTACAGATGAAGAAACTGAAACATAAGAAATTTAAGTGACTTGTCCAAGGTGCCATGGGTAAGTGGCAGAGCTGGCATTTTAAACTCAATGGCTCCAAGTTAGAGAAGACTGCCTCTGATAAAAATAACCAACACTCTGTTTCTATCAGTTATGGAGGTAAGAGAATTTTGCATCGACTTGCAGAGAGTTATCGCTGTGACTTGCCACTGCCAATTAACCACTATTTATGTACAAAGTGCAAAGTTGGTCTCCTTCCTGGTAAGAAAGTGAAACCACATCTCCTACTCTAAAGACTATCTGGGAGAATGACCTGATACTTGATGGAGCAGAAGTACTTTAAAGGCAATATAATAAAACAGATATGAAGGAAGAGAATTCCAACTGATGTAAAGGTGTCAAATAGAAGAATATGACACAGGTAGAAGGAAAGGAAGATACTTTGAATGAAGTCTGAGTGCTACTGCTTTAGATGGGAGTCTCTAGATCTTCTCAAAAGATGGGTCTAACGAAAGGTGGCATAGCTTCACAGGGTAGCACTCTGAAAAAGGTTATCTGGGGGGTGGAGCCAAGAGGAAGCAAAAAAAAAAATGCATCTACTCTAGCTCTCCCCCTATAACCCATAAAACACCTGTAAATGACCCTAAACAAATTCAAGAGCAGTAGAAGCCACAAAAGGATACAGTAAAAGAGATTTCCAGCCCAAGACAGCCTGGATGACGGACAGGAATCACACTGGGTTCAGAATACAGTGAAGTCCTCAGAGCATAGGCCTCGGGGGCAAAATCCCCGGTAGCTCAGGTGTTCCCAGATTACTCAACGCACAAATGCCAAAGACAGCTTCAATGATCCTGGGCAGAAAAGCCTGTGGTAGCTCCCAGAGAAGAGCCAGGCTAGGAGAGCAGTAAACTCCTCTCTTTTGATTGTGCCACCTTGGAGAAACTGAGAACTTCCAGGTCCCCAGAGTATACCCTCCTCTTGAAAAAGGACTCAAAAGTCAAGTAACTGACTGGGAAAATGTCCAAGAAAGGGGAAAAAAAAATAAGACTACAGAAGGCTACTTTCTTGGTGAACAGGTACTTTCTTCTATCCTTTGAGATGAGGAAAAACAATGCTTACCATCAGAGGAAGACCTACAAGTCAAGGCTTCTGCATCCAAAACCTCCAAAAAATATACGCAGTGGTCTCAGGCTATGGAAGAACTCAAAAAGGATTTTGAAAATCAAAGAAGAGAGGTGGAGGAAAAATTGGGAAGAGAAATGAGAGTGATGCAAGAAAATCATGAAAAGCTTGCTAAAGGAGACCCAAAAAAAATGCTGAAGAAAATAACACCTTTAAAAATAGGCTAACTCAATTCGCAAAAGAGGTCCAAAAAGCCAATGAGGAGAAGAATGCTTTCAAAAGTAGAATTTGCCAAATGGAAAAGGAGGTTCAAAAGTTCACTGAAGAAAATAGTTCTTTAAAAATTAGAATGGTGCAGATAGAAACTAATGACTCTATGATAAACCAAGAAATTAAAAAACAAAACCAAAGGAATAAAAAAATAGAAGACAATGTGAAATATCTCATTGGAAAAACAAGTGACCTGGAAAACAGATCTCGGAGAGACAATTTAAAAATTATGGGACTACTTGAAAGCCATGATCAGAAAGAGTCTAGATATCAGCTTTCATGAAATTATCAATGAAAACTGCCCTGACATTCTAGAACCAGAGGGCAAAATAAATATTGAAAGAATCCACTGATCAATTCCTAAGAGATCCAAAAAGAGAAAATCCTAGGAACATTTTAGATAATTCCAGAGTTCCCAGGTCAAGGAGAAAATATTGCAAGTAGCCAGAAAAAAACAATTCGAGTATTGTGGAAATACAATCAGGATAACACAAGATCTAGCAGCTTCTACAATGAGGGATTGAAGAGCGTGGAATAGGATATTCCAGAAGTCAAAGGAACTAGGATTAAAACCATGAATCACCTACCCAGCAAAACTGAGTACAATACTTTAGGGGAAAATATGATCATTCAATGAAACAGAGGACTTTCAAGCATTCTTGATGAAAAGAACAGAGTTCAATAGAAAATATGATTTCCAAACACAAGGATAAAGAGAAGCATGAAAAGGTAAACAGGAAAGAGAAATCATAAAGGACTTTCTAAAGTTGAGCTATTTACATTCCTATATGGAAAGATAATATTTGTAACTCTTGAAACTTTTCTCAGTATCTGGGTAGTTGGAGGGATTATACATATATATACACATACACACAGAGAAAGCACAGGATGAGTAGAATAGGAAGGGATGATATCTAAAAAAATAAAATTAAGGGGTGAGAAAAGAATATATTGGGAGGAGAAAGGGAGAAATGGAATGGGACAAATTAACTCATAAAAGAGGCAAGACAAAGTTCTTTCAATGGAGAGAAAAGGGGGGAGGTGAGAGAAAAAAGTGAAGCTTACTCTCATCACATTTGGCTAAAGGAGAGAATAACATACTCAATTTGGTACGAAAATCTATCTTACCTATACTATAGGAAAGTGGGGGAGAAGGGAATAAGTGGGGTGTGGGAGGGATGATAGAAAGGAGGGCAAATGGGAGAAGGGAGTAATTAAAAATAAACACTTTTGAGAAGGGACAAGGTCAAAAGAGAGAATAGAACAAATCGGGGCAGGATAGGATGGAAGGAAATATAGTTAGTCTCACACAACATGACTATTATGGAAGTCTTTTGCATAACTACACCTATATAGCCTGTATTGAATTGTTTCCCTTCTCAGTGGGGATGGGTGGGGAGGGAGGGAGGGAGAAAAGTTGGAACTCAAAGTTTAAGGAATGAATGTTGAGAATTGTTTTTGTATGCAACTGGGAAGTAAGAAATACAGGTAATGGGGTATAGAAATCTATCTTGCCCTACAAGAAAAGAGAAAAGATGGGGATAAGGGAAAGGAGGGGTATGATAGAAGAGAGGGCAGATTGGAGGCATGGGTAATCAGAATGCACAGTGTTTTGGGGTAGAGGAGGAGAGAGATGGGGAGAATATTTAGAACTCAAAATGTTTTGGAAATGAATGTTGAAAACTAAATATAAATAAATAAACTTAAAAAAAAAAAAAAGGTTATCCAGGTCAGGGGAACAGAATTTCCTAAGTTCATCCATACTAACACAAGGAGGAAAATTTAAGTTAACAAGTATCATGAGGCTTTGTAAGAGAGTTCACGGCTCTGAAAAGGTATGCATTAAAAAGGAAAACAAAAAGGGGGTGATAAAATAATATATATTAAGTTTAGAGAATTCCCTCATGATGAGGGAACCCAAAAATCAGAAAGGGAAAAGAGAACAAAAATAATTTGTATGAGGATTATTAAAAAGAGAAGCACAAATGTCATAAAAGTATAAAAAGAGATACCCTACATTGAAGGAATAATTAGATAAAAAGTTCTACAATCCTGGCACCACAATGAAAAAGCAATAACAGAGGACTTCCATTATCTGAACAGCTATTGGAGTGTTGACACTACCAAAAAGCATCATAGCTGATAAAAATCTTCCCTTAGCTTAAGAACTTCCTTCTTCAGACGGTAGAGAAAGAAGCAAGTTTCTCTTGTCTTCTGACCAGAGAAAGAGGAAAAACCGCTTCCTAAAGTAGAAGGGGAACTTTTAGAAAACCTGTCCACTCCTAGAGAACGAAGACGAAAGCCAAGGATAGTCTATCTAGTGTTTTGGATAGAAGGTTCTATGCAGTTCAGAGAAAGGACTCATAGATTTAATTTCAATAGGGAATATTTATCAAATGTTTATAATATCATTAAAAACAAAGGCACTGAAATAAAAAAAAACTGTGGCAGTAAAAATAAGGACAAAAGTAGATGCCTAACAATTGAGGAAATGGCTAAACAAATTCTTGTATATGGATTTACCATAGACTATTACTATACATAAAAAATTATAAATATGAAAAATTGAGAAGCACGGAATGACTTACATAAAACACAGAAAGAAGCAAGAAAATAATATACACAGTACCTAAAACAATGTGGAAGGAAAGGAGGGAAGGAGAAAGAAACTGAACATTGTTTAATTATAACTACCAAGCTTAGCGCTTGAGAAAATGCATTTCCCGCCCCACCCCCCCTTTTAGATATGCAGAACTATGGCTATAGAAGATTGCATACATTGTAGATGTTTTAGTTGGTTAAGCTGAACTGATTTTTACGGTTTAATCTTTGTTACAGGTATGATTTTTGCATGAAGGGATATACTGAGAAAAGAAGATACAAAAACAAAAGATAACAGAAAAATAAGACTAGAAAAAGAAAATGTGAAAAAGAAAGAAAATGGTGAATTTTGTACTACTATCTAGAAAAACTCATCAGAAGGTATCATCGCTGTTTGCCTATGGTCAGAGTCACACAAACTACCAGCTCCAATCCCCCAAGAGATAAAGCCCAGTGTTTATTTTTTAAGGACATAACTCAAGTACCCTGATTCCCAAATTCATTTTCAGTAACTCCAGTTGAATAAAAACAGAGTTCTATATTTAGTTTGGTTTTTGAAATACTAAACTTAAAATTTCCTTTCCAGAGCTAAGACAAAAGACATTGTTAATTCTTTTGTAAAAAAACCAAAACAAAAAGAAAAACAAAAACCAGCAGAGATCCAGGGGAGGCAGGAAGGATAAGTGGAACAAGAAATACCTTATTTGTCCTTGAAACAGTATTTGTATTTATACCTTCTAAAAAAATAAAATGAAGCCTAGCCAATGAAAAACTATGATTTTGGGGGTTGGGTGGAGAAATGGACTCAATCAATAGGTCTGAGTTTGTAAGTCTTGGCTCCATCATCCACAGCAAACAAATCACTTAACCTCTCTCAGCCTCAGTTTCCTTATCTCTAAAATGGGGATAATACCTGACTATCTCACCAGTTATTTAAAAAAAACTTCAAAGTGCTATATAAATATATAATTATCATTATGCAATAACAGAGAGAAATGACTAAACAAGCCAAAATTACTTACATTAAGGAAAAACAGTCACATTAAAAAAATTCTCTCTAAATGTGGGTACACCCCCTTTATGTTCATTAGAGATTCCAACAACAGCCAGTATTAAGCACAAAGACAGTTCTGTAAGCTCTTCCATCTGTAGAATTCTGCCAGTTGGAGCTATCAAATGTGCAAATGCCCTATTATTCTAGTGCTATGCCCTGTCTTCCCCCCTCCCATCATCAATTTGAATAATTTGTAAGATTCTGGGGTAAACACAAATGACTGAGATAAAACTAAGTCAAGTTCTATTCTTTGTTGCAATAGTTGGGTTCCACTCTAAAGATGTGAGGGTCTATGGTATTAAAACTACTGTGGAGTCAACCCACCCTTTTCCTCCCACCACCAATCTAAATAAAGGATAAATTTAGCAATATTTTTCATTAAAGCCCAGCATGTTATTGTTAGAAAGGATGGAGGGGGAAGCGGAAAATCAACTTTACTAAAGGAAAAGTTCTCTCCCAAATTGCAAGTATTAAAGTAATCAAATGTTTCATTTTTAGCAAAGTGCTTTTGCTATCCTTTATTTTTGGATTAGGATTTTCAAGATCTGAAGGACAACAGTGAAACTTGCCTACTTAATTTACTAGCAATACCAAGACAAATTATTTTTATACTTTTCATTTTCAAGTATGACAACAGAACTGAAATTCAGAAGAATAAAACAGCAGCTACACCTTGAATGGTCTGAATTCCTCCCTATTACTACACAAATTGTGCATCCTCATTCCCATTAAAGCTATTTTTTTATGCAGAGAATGCTACCTAATACTGGCTTTAGCAAGCATTAAAAATCTTCACTGGGTTATTCTAGCTCACAGCTATGTGGCCTTCATGAATGCTGCCTTTATCATAAGACTCATTCCTATTTCCTATACTAAAGGAATACAACGTATTTTTCTGCTGGGGGTATTTCTCCCCTACCATTCTTCCCCTCCCCCCTCCCCCCCATCCTTTCTTTAAAAAAAAGTATTAGGGATCTTGCACGATCACAATATACAGCACAATGCTTTATAACAGTAAAGCTTCTGGAAAACCCAAACAAAAGAGACGTCACCATGTGACGTCAGCCTATATACAGTTCTGTGTGGTCGCAGCACATAAGCAAATCCATTCTTGTACCGTTTCTGGGAAAAGCTTTTCAGTAAATGCACTCATGCTACTACAGGAGCTTCTCGCTGCAATAAGCCACCCATCTGCCATCAACAAGTTAAGACTAAGAGAACTAACAGCTGTGCAAAGGGAAGACTAAAGCTTCAATTAAACAGCCAACAGACGCAGGAGAAAAATAAAACTTATATTCAGGACTGATTCAAGAATTACAGAGCTGTCACAGAAAATCAAGCCAATGAATTCAAAAGGAATATCCTAAGGGGGAAAAAAAGCTCGGTGGATTCAATATTACCCTGATATCCTAGGATACTGAAAAAGAGTAAATTATTCAAAGGCGACTGAATGTTCGAGCCTTTTTCAGACTCGCTGCTTTGAGTCTACGACTGAATGCAACCTCCAATGTGCTCAAAAGAATGGGTAAGTTTATGCATTTATAAATCTTAAGCAATGGGCATTCTTTTTTTAAAAAGCCAGTGAGTTAAAATTTAAAAAATGAAGCCATACAAATACATTTTTGGATTTGCTATTTTCAAATAGCAAGGCTGGATTATAGGGGTGCTACCTTAGCCATCTTTTTTTTTAAAGGATAAGTTTTGTTTTAGTCTATGAGGATTAGATTTTCTGCAATGCATGAACATTAAGTTATGTGCTTTCACCATGATGTTGTGCTTATCTTTTTTGGTCCATATGATCTGATGAAAAATATCCTATCTTGTTGTTTCCTTAAATTATATTCTGCAGGCTTACATTTCAAGTGGCCATTAGGGGCTCCTATGCTGGCAGCGCTATATGCAATGAGTGTGGTTTTAAAAATGCTGCCTGCCTTGGGCATGGCTTGTCCACCAAAATGCCGCTGCGAGAAGCTGCTCTTTTACTGTGACTCTCAGGGGTTTCACTCAGTGCCAAACAACACTGACAAGGGCTCTCTAGGTTTGTCACTGAGGCACAATCACATTTCTGAACTTGAAAGGGATCAATTTGCAAGCTTCAGTCAACTTACTTGGCTCCACTTAGACCATAATCAAATTTCAACAGTTAAAGAAGATTCTTTTCAAGGACTCTATAAACTTAAGGAATTAATCCTAAGTTCCAACAAAATATCTTACTTGCCAAACACAACTTTTAGTCAACTGCTTAACCTGCAAAATTTGGACCTGTCTTTTAATCAGTTATCATCTCTGCATCCAGAATTGTTCTATGGCCTTCGGAAGCTGCAAACCTTACATTTGCGTTCCAATTCCCTGCGGACCATTCCTGTTCGCCTTTTCTGGGACTGCCGTAGTCTGGAGTTTTTGGATTTGAGCACAAATCGTTTGCGAAGTTTGGCTCGCAATGGATTTGCAGGATTAATCAAACTGAGAGAGCTTCACCTAGAGCACAACCAGCTGACAAAGATTAATTTTGCTCATTTCCTACGGCTAAGCAGTCTGCACACGCTCTTCTTACAGTGGAACAAAATTAGCAACTTGACATGTGGGATGGAGTGGACCTGGGGCACCATAGAAAAGCTTGATTTGACTGGAAATGAAATCAAAGCCATCGATTTCACAGTGTTTGAGACCATGCCTAATCTTAAAATACTTCTAATGGATAACAACAAGCTACACAGCCTGGATTCCAAGATCTTAAATTCTCTCAGATCCTTAACTACAGTTGGCCTCTCTGGCAATCTGTGGGAATGCAGCCCCAAAATATGTGCCCTGGCCACATGGTTGAGTGGCTTCCAAGGTCGGTGGGAGCACTCAATACTGTGCCACAGCCCAGACCACACCCAGGGAGAGGATATTCTAGATGCAGTTTATGGATTTCAGCTTTGCTGGAATTTATCAACTACTGTCACTGTCATGGCTACAAGTTATAAAGATCCAACCACTGAATACACAAAAAGAATAAGCTCATCAAGTTACCATGTGGGAGACAAAGAAATCCCAACTACTGCAGGCATAGCAGTTACTACAGATGAACACTTTCCTGAACCAGACAATGCCATCTTCACACAGCGGGTAATTACAGGAACAATGGCTTTATTGTTTTCTTTCTTTTTTATTATTTTTATAGTGTTCATCTCCAGGAAATGCTGCCCTCCTACTTTAAGAAGAATTAGGCAGTGCTCAATGATTCAGAACCACAGGCAACTCCGATCCCAAACACGACTCCATATGTCAAATATGTCAGACCAAGGACCATATAATGAATATGAACCCACCCATGAAGGACCCTTCATCATCATTAATGGTTATGGACAGTGCAAGTGTCAGCAGCTGCCATATAAAGAATGTGAAGTATAATATCTACAAGTCATCAAAAATTACATCAGATAAGTAACCTATTTTAAATTGTAGGGGGCTAAATATATAACTCTAATTTTTACAAATGGTGACATTTAAGCCTAATTTTCCAAAACAAGTGGAGACATAGTTTTTGAAGTGGTGAAGTATTTTTTATTTTTATTTTTTAAATGGAACCATATTTTAAGTGTTAACAGAAGCAATGATTACATTACTTTGCACTCCTATTTGGAAATCTAAAAATGCTCACTTCAAAATAATGTTAAGATGTTTCATGTTATGTAATTATGCCATCATGTGTAAACATTTATACTAAAGTCTCCAATGTGCTACTTTTTTCTACTGAAAACGGTCTGGAAAGAAAGAAGTGAGCATGAAAGAATACAGATCATAATCTGTTCCACTGTGGCTATCTGATCCCATGTATTGCAGCTGGCTCACTAACTATAAAGGAAGACTTAATGAAAGATTTCATATGTGATTATAATTTGATATTGACTCAGATCTATAATCAACAGTCACATCTAAGTGGAATTTTGCATCGAATGAGAAATGGCCCATTTAAAAGCCTCTTTGCTCAAGTCTATCCACAGTCATTGCCTAGGTTAGTAGGTATATGTCAGAGCTCACATTACAAATTCAGAATACTTTATATAATTTTATGGGCTTGTTCAGATGCTTAAACAAAGAATTTAACTGATTATGAAAGGGTCTCATTAGTTAAATCAATACTAAATAATTATATTGAATCATTAAAGTATCTGGTTTTGCTTTTACAAATCTTTTTTGTGAAATTTAGACAATTACTTAAAATGGAGTGGTAAAGTGGCATTTCAGTACTAATGTACTCAACCTTACATTTACGTGTAAATGAAAAACCAAGGTTAACAGGAGAGAGGGAACTGTAATGGGGAAATCCACAAATGAGTCAATGCCATAATCCCATGACATTCTTAAATCTAGCCAGAAGGCTAATTCACATAATACTGTCATGACTACTCGTCCCAAGAGAGGGGTTTAAACTCTATACCCTTCCTTTTGTCTGTTTTTCAATCATTAAAGAACATTTTAAAATAACTGACTAGCAAGATGTGTTAGAATACCAACTGACTACCAAAAATCCCTTCTTAAAAATACTGAATTTTATGCTCAAGAAAGAAATTTTTTAAAAAAAGATTAATTTAAAAACAGAGTATTTTGAAAATAAAGGTGAGTGTGTGACTTAAAAATAACCTGTCAGTAAGAAAAAAAGTATAGGCCTATGTGGCCACATCATAGTGCCATGGTACCAATGGTACAAGGCAATGAAAATTCAAACACAGAATTTGAATGACTCAAAACAAACTAGATTAAAACTAACAAAAACAGGCAAAAGTAAGGTGGATATGGACAGTTATATGTACCAACATTGGTATGATTCAGTTGTAGCTGACCATTAGGTTTCCACACACACAGCTGAATTGTTTTTAAAAAGAATAACCCAATAATTTAGAGTGTTAATATAGTTTTAAACAATTTAGTGATTACTGGGAGCTAATGGTATCAAACTTTTCATACAGAAAAGCCTTAACCTAACTATTGTTTTAACTTCAGTTTTGATTTTTAAAAAAAGCAATTGGTAGAAAATTTGGGTTTCAGAGACCAATTCCAAAATCATATTTTAACATATTCTCGTAAAGATATGTGTCTATAATCACATGCAACTGTAGGATCAAATAACTGACTTGATTTGAAAGTGTGTTTTTTTTAAACCACTGACACTTGCTGCCTGGAAAATGGTATATAGGCAGATACCCTGATCCTCTCCCCCAATCTCCTCAAAAGTTTCCTTTCTGTTTTTCAATTAGATTGTCTACAGGTATAATATTCTTTAATAAGGACAGTCTTTCCTATCAGGAAAATGGAATGTCAGACTATACTATCCCATGTAACTATAGTATGCTTAACTCCTATAGTCTTCTGGAGCAAGATAGAGGCTTGTATATCTGTCCCTTTCCCCCTTCCCTGAAATTTTTTCCCTAAATCACTAAAGGAACAAGAGGATTATAAATTATGGTACAATACAATTACCTTTTAGAAAGGTACATTAATATGGTAAAGCCATATATTTTTTTTACTACTAAGCTTATGTCTTGCTTAATTGATGTGCAGCAGCAGACACCACCCTCAATTCTTGTTAAACTATACACTGTGTTTGCCTGTGCAAATGCAGAAACTGATTTTATAAGAAAACAAAAAGCAGGATCAGAACCTGACTGGATGAAACAACTAGCTCCAGCACTAACATCCAACTCTGTACCTAAGGGGCAAACCACGGTTGTTCTGTTATTTCTGATCATGACAAAAGTTGCTCTAGGCATAATGAAGGTTTCTTGTATGGTGATGAGTAAAAGGAATATTTGTAATAATTTTGATCACAAATTAGCAGGTAGGTTAAACTGATATTTTCTTAAGAAACAGAATAGACATCCCACAAGACACAGAATAGACATCCCACAAGAAAGCAAATGAGCTATACACAGGTAAAATTCTGAAAACTGACAGGAAAAGCTGGTTCTATAACTTCTGAGTAATAGGATGTGCAAAGACCACCAAGAGAGACTTTTCAAGTGGATCTTAAGAAGATAAAAATTACTGATCGTCTTTGCCTTTTGTAGTGCATGGAGAGAATGTGAATAAACAAACCAAATACCTATTTTCCTTTTTCACTAATGAGGCGCCTTCCTTTTCCCGTAACCCACAGAAGGCATGAATCTATTTAATTTTGATCTCTTTAATGCTCCAGCACCAGAGATTAGGTTGTTATTCATCTGTGCTCTCTCTCTCTCTTCACAAACTGGCTATTGTCAAACAGCTCCGTATTTTGTTAATTGAAGTCAAATGAATATTTTTATGTTAATTTCCCCCACACAAAAAGTTTTATATCATTTTTACTATAGTCATTGAAAACAGAATCAAACCTATGACGAGGATGTTATACTTACCTAAAAACCAGGAGTTAGTTTACAATCATTTATATACATTGCTTGAGCTTTAGAGAGCTTGAGCTTGAACGAGATTTCAATCACTTTATTGAAAAGGAAAAAAAGCCAGTAAATTTACAAATTCATAAAGCTGAGCTAGAGAGAGCACCCACTGCCAACAACTGACAGCAACAATACTTGTTTTCTAAGCCAGAAATCTGCACTAACATTCATAATTCCCTACTGTGCCTAAGTTAATTTTTGCGCCAGTTTAATGAATAGAAAATTGATTAAATCTCTCAATTTCAATAATTATGAAAATCCATCTGCTTACTCTAAAGGCCATGTAGGCCTTAGGCTTTCTGAATCTTTTCTTGATCTCCAATACGAAGACTTCCCTGCTGAAGCACTGAGGTCTTTAACCTAAAATTTAAAACTATTGAGAATACAATTTTTAAGGCATACTTTCTGTGACTAAGAATAGTGATCGCAAAAGCTTTACTATGCCTCTGAACCTATAGAATAAGGCTCCTTACTATTATCATTTCCTAACTTAGCAATACAATTAAAGGATATTCTGGAGAATCTACTTTGGGCTAGTTTTCATATCTTATTCGATAAGCAACTTCTTGAGAGATAAGGCATAGAAAGCTGGACAAATAATTTACATCTACCTAACCGGAGGCAAGTTCATGATCTAATAAGGCCAAAACCAAATATAAAAATGACTGTTTAAGCTTTCATATTGAAGACGTAAACATCTAAAAATCTCCATCTGCTACTCTTTTCAACTAATCTTTTTTCCCTTAGTGATAAAAATCCACATATAAGGAATGCTATAGTAATTTTTTTCTACCAATAATGAACCTGGAGACTCAAAAGTGTAGCCCAAATGCATTGTGTTCAAATCACCTTTGAGAGCCATTTTGGGGTATGGGTGGGAGAGGAGTGATATAACCTGGGATGAGGAAGCAGGGGAAGGGAGGGCTTGGGGAGGAAGGGAATAATAAAGTACAGTGTACAGGAAAGTTTTGCTATTAAAATTGTGTATACTGTAAGAGTGAATGCCTCTTTTTTTTAACCTTTCCCTTCCAATATATCATTCTTGATCTATGAAACTTAAGGAACAAGTTTTCACAGTTACCATAACATAAAGAGTTGTTCTGTGATGTTCTTGACCCTGATAAGGGGGCCATTTAATAAAAATTCGAGCAGCTACACCAATTTTAAACACCTCTAGAACTAGGTACTAGAAGGCTACATAGAATAAGAGGGAAAATTACCACTATGCTCTCATAATGGCACTTGGAAGAACAACAAAAAATTGCCCAATCTTCACAGACTATTCAAGTTTTGGCAATTAAGCAAATGACTAACAGTAGTAGCACAAAAGGCATGAGTTGAAGAGCCTTTATCCAACACAGAAAGTTACAATGACAAGAAAGACCAGGGAAGATGCTCATGAATGATGCGTTGCTATGTAAGTTATATACTAATGGTTTATTACACCTTTTTAAAACAGCAGAGATTGAAGCCCAAAACTGAAGTGACCTTATGCCTGTCATACAACATGCTCTGTTCTCAGACACTAGTACTGGTCAAACAGAGAAAAAGGCACGCTTGCCTTTCATTTAGTAGCACTGAGGACCAGATAAAGGGGCTCTTTTGAGTTGCTGATGATACTGACAGGCTAATGGTAATGAGATGGAGTTCCATTTCAGGGACCAGAGCAACAGTTTTATCAGTGCAGACAGCAACAAGACATACAACAGGCTATGTTAATTTATATTTCTATTTCTAAGTTAATCATAAAGGGGAAGAAAGTCTCAAAAGCATTCCACTGTAGAAAATTAATATCAATGCTTATTTAAAAATAATTTATTTTATCTACTAATCAGTTTAATCTTGAAAAATCCTATGTAATAACTACATCTGACTTCTTTATCTCTTACTTTAATTAATTTGCCAGGATATTGCAGCACTCTCAGGTTCCCACTCAAATGTATAAAAAAATCTCTGCTAGGCTTGCTTAAGAGTGATTTTTCTTTCTTTCTTTAAATATATCTAACCAGCTGGATACTCAATCCTCCCTTACAGAGACAAAATGTACTACAATTATCTTTATAAAAGAGATAGGGGAAAAAAACATAAATGAAAAATCAGATGGCCTAAAATGTCTCTCAAGCAGTGGTTTCATCTTCTTGTTTCACGTGACCATCCACTATAAACAATGCTAAGGGATAGCAGCAGTAATTGATTAACTGAAATTTCATGATTCTTTCCCCTTCCTGAAGTAGGCATGGAAACCATGTAGAGGGAAAGAAAAAAATAAAAGAGCAAGGACCTCAAAACAATTAACTGAATGACCCTCTATAAAGAACTGTAAAAAAAAAAAACAAAAATCAACAAAAACTGAAGACTCCTCCTTAACTCACATTTCCGCACCCCCCCAACAGGATAATTGATGCACAGGGCAAACTACGGGGGGAGTCACAGGACATAGTCTTCAGTGAGTACCCTGGATCAGTACCCTTCCAGCTCAAGAACCACTCATAAAACCAAATTCAAACTTGTACCTAAATGTTTTCAGGTGTGTGCTGGAAACAATTCAAACCATCTGGTTGTTACATTTTCACTGTGAGCATTTACCTCTCAGAAGACAGGGCTTGATTTATCACTTTGTTGACTGTGATGAAGAAAATGCTGATGTGGAGTAATGTATCATACCTATGTTTTCCCCTGCCCTGGAGGGCCAATTGTTAAATCTTTACCAGCACACACTCAGTGTTTTCTTATTTGCGTTCCCTCCAAACCACAGGTTTTACAACTTAAAAACAAACGAAACAAAACAAAACTAAGGCTGTTGTACTCAGATGTGGTACCAAGAAGAAAAATTCATCAAGAACATGGAAACATGAAAATGTCCTACTCCTAACAATGTATTCTGTGTCCTATTCACAAATACAGAATTGTCATATTGTATCCTTAAAGTCTGTTATTTAAAAGCATTGAGCTCTAGGAAGTTGTTTTTTCCAAAATTCATTTCTACTATAAAATCTCCACAGGTCTGCTAATTTACTAGAAATTCATATTATTAAGTAAGATCTAATAGAATCTATTGAGACAAATTTCATGGAACTATAATATAGAAAATATATAAATAAAAATCACAATCCTTTACAAGTACCTCTATGTGCCAGGCCATAAGCATTGGGCATATGAAGAAAGTCAAAAGACAGTGTCTGCCCTCAAGAAGGTCACAGAGTCTAGGCTCTGTGTATTATATTACCATATAATCCTTTGATTCTATTTTATGTGAGTTGTTAAGGGCTTCAAAAAGATGAAAGGGCCTAGCCTCCCTCCTTCTAGCAACTCTAACAGTGAAGGAGGCTACCTAGGCTGTCCTTGAAGCTCCTCATGTTCATACCACACCTTAGTTCCTTTTATGGTCAATCAGAATCTGATTTATTTTAAGACTAATTTCCTCTTGTTTTGTCTTCCTTAGTGAAGAAAATTTATATTACTCAAAGGTCTCTCACTACTTAATGGACAAATTTTAAAGTGTTCTAAGCACCATCTCCAGCAATACTCATACTATTCTAAATGATTTTCACTTAATTCGACCAGGATCTAAAAATTATGGTAATTTAAGAAAGAGTACATTAATGTAGACCACCTAAAGAAAATGATTACTGACTTAGCCATTGGGTTTAAAATGCTGATGGAGAATTCAAGTTGTGAAGTCAAATGACTTCCCTCATTACATATGGAATTAGAAAAAAAAATATCTACTTTAGGAAGATGTGAAAAAAATGAAGTAATGTTATTTTAATAATCTTTAGAATTTAAGTATCTTATTGACCTGAGATACAGCAACATGGTAGAAAAGAGAATCAGATCTAGATTGAAGAGACAGGGTTTCAATTTTCACCTCAGACAATTATTAGCTGTGTGATTATGGGCAAGTCATATACTTGTTCAAAGCTTACACTTTCTCATCAGTAAAGCAGAGATAGTAATACTGGTAGTACCTATACCTTACAAGGCTGTTGTGAGGAAAGTATTTTGAGAACCTTTAAGCACCATGTAAATGTGAATCACTATAACATCTAAAAGCCATTTTGATGCTTCTAAATATGCTCCCCATTTTCTTTTTTCTCCTCTCTAACCAAGTGAACACAGTAGTAGCTATAATGTAGCTTTAATTAGCCAGAGCTCTAACTGGGACTTGACAGGCTGACTTTACTTTTCACATCTACTACTCATATAATGCTGGTTATATTATCTGGAAGTCAAGTAACCTGCTTTTAAAAGAATGTATTATTACAATAAGTGCCATTATTCTGGTTCAATTCGAGGAGTCCAAGGCTAAATTTTTAAATGTTCAGAATCACTAGAGTAATTCACTCAAAAGTAGGAAAAATACTTTCCCTGTCAAATGTAAATCATATAAAATTATACATTCTCTCTGGTATCTAAAACAGAAAACTTTTTGTTTCAAGGGTGGGAGGGTAGGTTGGAGTGGGGCTGGAATATGAAAAACTGGTAAAGCAAGAAATTCTTTAGGCATGCTATTTTATGGACAAGTCTTTTTTTTCTTTTACTTCCTGCTTCTTGGACACATCCAATCTCTACCCTTGTGTTTTCCTTCCCTCCCCCCCTCAAAAAACTACTTTGGTACCATTTTCCTTATTTCCCCATATATCCTAAGGTCACACATAAGAACTATTCTTATTGGTGGAAGAATTTGATAACAGACATTTTAAATGACTTGGCTCAACAAACCCTTGCCTTCAAAAGAAATACAATTTAAAACAAATTATGTTCCTAAACTTCTGGTAAAAATGCAGATCATATGGGAATTGATCCATTCCATCACAACTAAAGTGTAGCCACTATGTCAAAATCAGATACTCTGGCTAATGAGGACTGGGCTGCAAAATTTAAAGAACAACCCTCTTTGTAGATTAAAAAAAAAGGCACAGTGCTATCAACTCCTCAGAAAGGCTACCATAAATAATTAGCAAGTTGTTGTGGTGTTCTACTATGTAAGAACCTGCCTACTAGGATACAATCCAAGAACAGGAAGTCCCTATCTCTGAACCCCAAAACCCATAAACAGGAAAACTGCATACACATGAAGAATATATACTGTGAATGCCCCAAGAAAATTAGTTCTCGAGACACAAATGATTAAGTCAAGAATATTCCTGGTATGCAGCTTTCTAGGAGTATGTGTAGGCCATTATCTACCATGAAATGCTTTGGACTTGTCTTAGTAAATATCTGTAGAGAATCAGGATAGATTTTTACACAACACTAAATTTAGTCTTCATTTGGTTCCCAAATTGATGGAAGGAACCTATGTGTGTATCATGCATCAATGACCATTTCTGGGGGCAGGAGGAGAGCTGCTTATGTTTCATGCAACAGAAGAGCATATAACACATCAGGAGTGATAAAAGAATTATACATCTAGAGAAGAGAGAGATTTCAGAGATAATATAGTCAAACCAACTCATATTACCAAAAAAAAAAAAAAAAGAAAAGAAAAAAAAGAAAAAGAAGGAAAGAAAGAAGGAAGGAAGGAAGGAAGGAAGGAAGGAAGGAAGGAAGGAAGGAAGGAAGGAAGGAAAGAAAGAAAGAAAGACAGAAAGACAGACAGACCCAGGGAGCTTAAATGACTTGAAGGAGGTTGCACAGATATTCTGTGAGTTAGGATTGGAACCTGGTCCTCTGCCTTTAAAGCCTCTGGGCTTACTCTTTTCATTGTACCATGAATATTCCTTGTCAGAATTCAATTTTGTTTTTTTCTCTGATCAACATGCCTATTTTCTCTTGATTAAAAAAAATAGGGAAAACATACTAACAAATTTGGTTTTCCTTCAAATTATGAAGTGGAAGAACACCACCTTTCCTTATGGTATTCCCTCCAGGCCAACATATATCACACACTGCTTCCCAAAAGTATTCTCCAAGGTACCCATCTAAGGTCAATTTTATTATTATATTAAAACTTCCAGCCTAAGATACTATAACTAAAGGTTTAATAGCAAATAGTTCCAACCTTCTTTCTATTAGATGCAGGATTTCTGAGAGTCGGCAAACATCACAGTGCATGATAAAAACTACCATACAAACAATTCATGCTCAGGTTTAGATGTGAATGATATTATATACAGATTATAAAAAACAAGACAAATTGTCAAGGATTGGCTAAGATCTATCTTACCCTTTCAAATAATTAAATATCCTAACTTATTTTTAAAAAAGGAAAAAAAAGAACATGTAAAAGTTGAGCTTCTACCATCCCACAATACTTGGGTCTTTTTCTTCCTGTAGCATATTCAGCACACACAGACACAGACAGACAGACAGACACACAGACACACACACACACAGTCTGGAGGATTGCTTATTGAAGGTTACTGCACATGGAAGGGTATAACATTTAACTCATTTTCTAATATTGGGTTTGCCAATATAAAAAGCCAATCGATGAAATTACTAATCTTACAGAGTACCAACTTGTTGATTCTGATCATCTGAAATTAGATGCTAAGTTTTGTTCTGATATAAAGAAAAATGTCATCATTTTAAGTTAAATGAAATCCAATTTAAAATTTCTGCTGACAATACTGGGGTGGGGAGGTTTGGATCCATATTGTTTATTTTTTCTGTGCCAGATTTAAATACTACGAGCAATATTTATCAAATGGCTTATCAAAACCACTGCTGAGGTGAAAATTATATATGAGGCATTTGAAGATTAATTTTTAAACATTCCTTTATGGAGATAGTACTAATAAAAGGGTCTGAATATATAAGAACAATTTAAAAGAATATGACATCAAAACAATACTTTATTTACTAAGGATCCTCATACACATAGCGATTTAAGAAATATAATGCTAATTGCTGCAGAGTGATTATCAGCATACCACCCACACTAGCAATTGGCAGAGAAGAAGGTGATTAAGCTGAAGGGGAAAGAAAACATGCTGTTCATGTGCCAGAACAAAAAGCTAGAGGGTCTGCAAAAAGAATCCAAAAATCACTAAAAGTACATTGTACTTGGAATATCCAACAAATTAATGCTCAGGTACAGCTCATGTATTGGTTGTAATTTCAACGTCTTTCAATGAATCAACAAGATTTGCTGACTTAGTGCATATTTAACACTATACTAGGTACTATGGAAAATTGTTTTTTAAGAAATGAAGATATATATGCTCCCTGTTCCCAAGGAGTTTACAATCTGAGATGGAACTGATATACCTGCAACCATTATCCAATACAAAATCACATATAAGGAAATACGAAACAGTGTGGCACTAAACATTGCTATTGAATTCAAGAAAAGAAACAGATCAAAGAAGTAGAATTTGGGGTGGTTCTTAAAGGGTAGATACAATTTTGACAGAATACACCAGGAATGATGATGATAACATGAAGCACAGCCTGTCACCCGTCAAGGTTTGCCGAGTACGTTACCAACATCACAACAGGTTATTCTCACAGCAATCCTAGGGGTAAGTTAAATGACTTGCCTATTAAGTTTCTTAGACTACATTTGAACTCAGGTCTTCCTGACCCCAGGCATAGCACTCTATCCACTACTGCATCAGCTGCCTGAGGGAGAAAGGAACAACGAATTATTGAGGAGTAGGAAGGAAAGAAGTAGGATGGCTAAAGAGGGGTCAGAGTGTGAAAGGTCTTAAAAGTCAAAAAGAAAAGTTTCCCTTCAATGTGGCTCACAACAAGGAGTAACATGGGTAAAAAAGAGGTAGTATAAAAGCTGAGCTTTAGAAAGATCAGTCTGGCAGTTTTCCAAGTTTTATATAACAAAATATATAACTACTACTCATTCTCACCAATAGAAAAAGGTTTTAGGGGGAAGTGCAGTTTGAGAAGAGTTTGACGACAGTAAGAAGTGAAATAGCAAGTATTTTAATGACAAGTGGTAACTAGGAAGAGAAAATAGCTCACATGAAGAGGCTTACCTCTCTACTTATTACTTAACATTTTAAAATAAAGGATGTAGGAAAGGTGAAAAATAGCATCTTAAGAGTTACACTTTAATGATCATCACAAAACATCAGAGAAACACTCCATACCCCAGACCAGAAGCAGAAGAAGAGAATAAACACCAGTAAAAATAAAAATGGATACAAAGTATTTATTAGAAATTTCTGGTGTGAGGAAAAAATAAAATCAACCAATAAGCATTTAAGCACTTACCATGTACATTTTTCATCGTCTTCCACAGCGTCCAGTGCTGAAGAGTAACTAACTTCCCCTCTACTATTTACTCTTACTTACTATGGCACGTAAAATCATTATTCAAAATTTCCAACCCTCTTTTATGCAAAGAAGCGACAAAGCTGATTTCACCTTTATTCAATATAAGGGGTATATAAAAAGTTGAAGAGGCCAAAAAGCGAAGCTCTTGTTCCTAATAACAAAACAAATAAACTTCCTAGAGAGGAAACAACTGTTGCATACAACATGAACTTGAATTTCAAGATCAACTGTATCTTTTTGCTTTAAACACATGTGCCCCCCCAACAACAAAAAATATTAGGAGAAAAAGTTCTTCAACTTTAACAATTTCTAGCTCCTTGATACGACAATACAGAGTAGTGACAGCATGTTAATTTTATTCACTTGCATGCTACAAAAGGACCTTATTACAAGGTTTAATTTGTTACTTTTCTGTGTAAGAGGTTAATTAATGGCTTCACTGTTTGAAACTTGAGTAGAACTGCTGTGTTTTTGTTAAAAGCTATATAACAAGGCTGCCAAATACAATTTTAATCAAAATCCAAAAGCTATAACTACCTAACATTTTAATAATAGGAGGTAGAGGGAATGAAAAATAGCATCTTACAGGTTACATTTTGATGACTTTCACAAAAAATCAGAAACACTCCATGCCCTAGGATAAATCACTCTCATAATGTAATACTTTATCTTCAATTGGAGTTCTCTTTAAAGGAAAAATCAAAACAACTGCATTTAGCCCACATTTCCATGTTTTCTTTACAATGAAATATAATTGCAAACTCGTTTTTCATATCATTTCGGTAACTAGGAGCCTGAAAGATGAATGAGTCCATAACATTTCAGACAATGTTCCTAAGTTCCTGATCTCTCTCCCTTTCAACCTTCAAACCCTCCTGTAATCCTTTTCCCAACCTCTGGAAACCACAATTTCCTCCAAAGTTCTTTGCAGGGATATAACCACTCCCATTAGAGAGAAGGAATGAAGAGAGAGGGTGGTTGTCCACCCTAGTAAGCTAATGCCTTTTCACTTTTCTGCCTAGGGCATGACAGTCACTGGCTTACTTCCTAATTTCCTTATTTCTAGAAGGTAAGCTTCCAGAGTTTTTCCACAGACCTCAGGAACACTCTGCCTGCACCTCTTCTATGGGTTATTTTATATTTTATTTGTTATGTGTTGTGAAATAACAAACAGCTAAGCTGAAGCTGTTCTGAGACTAAATCTAAAGCATTTTCCTGACTATTTCAGGACCTCCCTTTCATTCATGGGTTTTCCTGATGCTCATTTCACTTCATTTCTCTTACTAGTCTTCTGACTCTGGTGATCTTATGATCTCTTTGCAGATGATTTCTGTGTCTATAGAGCCAAATGGATGTCACAATTCAAACTCAACATATACAATGCATAATTCACTCTTTCCTAGCAAATTCACTCCTCTAAATGTTTATATTTCTGAGGTTATCACCATCATTCTTGGCACCCAAGTCCACAACTTGTCCTTGAGTCAACCCTCCCATCTATTAACCACAATCCAGCTATTCTTTCAGTTATACTTCCCCTAAACTCTCTTCTACCCTCCCTTTCCATCGTGCTTTTAGCAATTGTGACCACACATCCCTTCATCCTAACACTCGAGAGAGCTCTCTGTCTCTCTCTCTCTCACACACACACACTCTCACACACACATGCACACACATTCTATTTTCTGATACTCACTGAAGGGAAAGTGTCTTTCTATTAAAAACATCATATTTCTTGTCATCCTTCCTGCTCTCACTGAAATTTTCAGACTGTTCTTTTTCTAGAATTAGGCAGTAACCCTCTACCTTCATTTTACGGTTCATTCCATCAGGTCTAAATTCTTATTATGGTCACTTACACACCTGCAAGTCACTCTTCCTCTCCCTGCTAATAATAAGGTTCACCACCTGGCTCACATGTTTCTTCTCAACACACTGTTCCCTTTAAATACTCTCATTTCCAAGTTCCTAAGATCTTCATGCTTAGAACACCTCAGATTTGGCTTACTCTTATGCACACAGCAGATTGCTTATTTTTTCTAAATACTGACAATCATTTAGACAATTCAGTTTTGCAAATATATTAAAACCTACAAGGTGCAGGAGGTACAAGACAAAAAAAACCCATTCTACTGGAGAAAACTACATGGACACAAGTAAGCAAACCTCGTCCATTGTCAGAAAAACATGACTTAGAATCAGTTTAAAAAAAAGAAATCCCCCACCCTAAAGAATTCCTGAGACACTCAAAACTGAAATTTCTCCGCTATTTTTGCTAGCTTGTTTTAAAGGATAATAGAGGCAAAAGGGCAAGAGAAAAAGACAGTGAAGATAAACAAATTACAATGCTTCAGCTGACAAAGATTATTTTAAAAATTCTCCTTTTGTCAGCTATCACATAGAATCGGATAATAAAAGGACCTTTAGAAATTCAGTCCAACTTACATTTTATTCTTCCAAGTAACTTCTAGCAATTGAACTACAATTGTAGTTGAAGCTGTTGTCAACAGTGACTAGACATTTTCAAAGTCAAAGGAATGTCTGTGCAAAAATATTGCACAAAAAAACTCAGAAGACATTTCAAGATTAAATTTGTATTGCATTTTCCAGTGTTGCTATTAAAGGATTTTGTGAATTTCTGAGGGATTTTATGCCGCTAGAGTAGATATGCACATTGTTATACACATATATCCAAGAGAAGACAGAAAGTACTTTCTCTGGCAGGTTAAGACACAACAAATGCCAACAAAAGATTGTAGGCTCAATACCTTTGTATGATAGCTGGTCAGCACTGTTCTATATGAATTCCAAATGAATCCTAGCTTAGCCATATTGAAAATATATGTCTTTAATTACCATTTCAAGAAAAAACACTCCCAAGGTATGCCTCACAGATACAGAGCCAGAGTCAGTGGGATAATGTTTGTAGGATAGCTTTGTATTTATGTAGAAGGATCTAATAATATATATGCCACTGTTTTCATTTTCATTTAATATTTCTTGGACGGGTAAAAAGGACAGAAAAACGTCACACCAAACTACCTGCAGAAATTTTCACCATTTCCATGTCAGATAAAATGGTGTGAAATTGTTTATGAGTTTGGGGGTTGTTGATAGCAATTTTAAAGTCTTTTATTCTACTACTACTGTACTATTTCCTTTCTAAATTACAGTATCTTAGATGGAAATTTTTCTCTTTTCTTTATTCCTCTCTCTTTTCCTTTCTAGCACTTACCCATTCAATTTTAGTTTTTCTTTCCCATGAGCCATACTTTCATTTAATTATTCAAATTTTAAAAAGCTGTTTAAGAAGTGTGTATACTCTGCTGTAGAAAGATATGGAAGGAAGAAATGATGAAAATATACAGATAAATATAAAGAGACCTCAGTTTATTCAGGAAAGGCAACCAAGTATTCAGATCCATCTCGCAAAGATACTTTCATTCTGATTCTCCAATAGGATTCCAAGTCTTGTATTGTTCATTTTTACTTGGAGAATAAAAAAAAAAAATCACACTTAAACAAGCTTATGTTCAAATGCTTACGTAAAGACACAAAAATTTTGAAGATGGGGCTAAAAGTAAAAGCAAAATAACTGTTCTTAGTTAAAACAGAGATCTGTAAAGAAATCTTGCACATGAGAAATCAACAGGAAAGTGTGAACGTTCTACCACAGTTCTACCATTTTTTGAAATTTTTAAGACATCCCAAACAATTTTATAAAAGGTTCATAAAAACTCAAGTCATATAGAGAAAATGGCTCTATCTTGAAAGACCAAATTTTAAAGTCAAATAAGCTGTTAAGTCCAAAGTTTTATAGATTAGTATCTTGCATTTACCAGGGAAAAAATTCCTGAAGAGTTAGCTGCTTTAGTATATGCCAATATACGTGAATATATTCCACTTTACATTTTAAAAAAAGCAATGCCATTCATGGACCAGTATGTTTTAAATAAATGTCTCTTTATTCTTAGCACTCATTGACTTATTTACATTTTCAAAATATCCCTTATTTGGGTACATATTCATAAAAATGCTTAGATATCAAGTAGCTTTAACAAGGCTTTAGAATGGGGGACTCAAAATTTCCTGCATGAAAACTCAAAATTAACAGGTTCCTTACACCCAACGCAGTCCTAGGTAATTTCTTCTTTATTCTACAACTAATTGAATATAATTTGATACCCAATGCAAGAAATTATGTCTTATTTATGATTAACCAGTTCAAGTATTAAAACAAAAAACTAAATCCTATACTACAATTTTAAATACACCAAATACTTCATAAATTTATAATAGAGAGGGAGACAAGAGAGACTACAAAAAAGGGGCCTGCCTATACAGTGCTTTAAAACCTTTAAATGGCATGATGAAAACAAATGTGAAAACCTTTCCATACACAGAAGACAGCAGTAGTTGAAGAAAAAGAAGATAAAAGAAGAAATACAGTTAGCATTATCTAAGTTTGCAAAGAGGATTACAAATATCTCATTTCATCCCTACAATGAGTATGTGTATAGGGGGAAGAAGGATAGATGCTATTATCAACCCTATTTTATAGATGAGGAATCTGAGGCAAATAGGAGTTAAATAACTTGTCCAAAGTCACACAGTCAGTGTCTGAGGCTGAATTTGAATTCAGGGTTTCCTGACTCTTGGCCCAGTGCTCGGTTCCTGCATAATTATCTGTTGTTAGGTCATTTCAGTAGAGTCTGATTCTTCATGATCCCATTTAAGGTTTTCTTGGCAGAAATACTGGAGTGGCCATTTCCTTCTCCAGTTCATTTATAGATGAGGAAACTAGAGCAAACAGGGTTAAGTGACTTGTCCAGGGCCATACGATCAGTGAGTATCTGAGATCTGGTTTGAATTCAAACAGATGGATCTTCCTGATTCCAGGCCTGGTACTCTATTCTCCATGCCATTTAGCTGCCTCCAATCGTAGTGCAGAGCATTACTCCTCACCTAGGTAGAACACTAGCTACCTCAATGAATCAATTAAAGGGAAAGAAAAGAGGACAATTGACATTATGCATGTGCCTTAGCTAGGGATCCCCCTCTGAGACAGCAGAACCGGTCCAGTTCTAGATAGCTTAAACTCAAGTTATCATGACGGTTAGCAGGGCTCCCGAATCCCATAAAGGAATCAAGCCAAGTCTTGGTTGTTCTCCATTTCTTTGTCAGAGTTGTCCTCTCTGATTCCTCTAAATTTTCCCTCATTTTATAATATTCCTGCAGTTCTACCACTATTATTCTCAGTCAGTATTCCCAGTTGGAAGGGACATAGTGGGGAAGGCTGAAGGAACACAGATGAGAAAATTCTCTGATCCCAAACTCAACCTCACTAAAATCCACTAAGAACCCTAGGACATACTTTGCAAGGGGCATAAAAATTTATAGTTATATTATTAAAGGCAACTTTCTTGGATCATAAAATTGTAAGAAAAAGTTTCTGCTTAACTTATTGTTGTTTTATCTATTTTAAGAGTAAACCTAAAAAAAATTAGAGGTCTTCACAATGACACTGCAAAAAAAATATTTATACATACAAAGGAGTCTAATAGCCATGAACTGTATACCCTCATTGCCACCAAAGCAGAATTATTTTTAGTAGTAACTCCTCATGGGTAAACCTACATTAATTAGCATTCCACAATTGGGCTTCAAAACTAGAAAAACATGTACTTGCACGGTTCATAGAAAATAAATGGTCTTCCTAAAGATACAGAGAAATAGGAGTTTGGACCACAGGGGTCGCCAGCGAGAAAGGATATGCAGGTAAAGTAATTAAGAATAGTTGTTAAATAAATTTGACTGAGTTGGACCACTCAAAATGAGAGGGGAAAACTACTACCTGAACTATCAACTGCACAGAACTGTTTGTAAGGAACATATTTCTAAAGCTTAAATGTGAAATTCTTAATGTGGTTGACAACCACAAGTGGTCGAAGGGTCCAAAAGTTCACAGGAACAATGTTTGTGAAAAGAAAAGACAACAATTATCTAATAACCACATTAGAACATTCACAGGGCCTGTTATTACTAATATTAATTCTTGAATAAGGGTCCTTACCATGACACAAAATAGATTTTCACAGAGGATCTAGCCTAATGCTTTCCTATCAAACACAGTTTAAAACAAATTTCAACATGAAAGACAAGCCATAATGATATTTCAGACTGTGAGATATATAGGTTTTACTGCAATAAAGAATTATCATTAGCTGATGCCAGTGCTGTGAAAATAATGGCATCAACTATTAAATGTCTGGGGGTAAAAATACAGAAAAACAAAGAGACATGATATTAATCACCATGATAAGAGAATTTTCAGAAATAAACGGTGAGATGAGATTCAAAGGATGACAAAAAACACAAGGCTTGGGGAAAAGACTAACCCAAAATACCCTGTAAATAGTAGTAAGTAGCAATGACCAAGTCGAAATTCAATAATCAAAGAGGGCAAACATCGGATAGCAAATACACTTGATTCATAGGACTAACATAAAAAAACTAAAAACACAATAAAGTTGACATTATTCAATGATCTTGTTGTGTCAGATTTCAAGACCTCAAGCATTCTCAAAAACCAGGACCTATGAACAGTTATTGAAACACCTAAGGGTAGACAGTGGTCACCAAATTAGAGCTTTTTTACATTACGATGACACTACTATTAACCAATTTCATAGACAAGTACATAACATTTTTGCCTCAGAAGAATGTAAGCTTCTTGAAGACAGGTACTTTTATATTTATTTGTCTTTGTGTCCAAGGGCCAGAGTAGGCACTTAATAAATGCATAGTGAACTTATATGAATGCAAAGAGCAGGTTCATAATAGGTAAATATTGTTCACATCTCCATCAGTGGATGATACAGGCTAGCCAAACTTGCCTTATTTAACTAACGTTTAAAAATCCATAGCACCAAAGAACAGGTGAAGTTGCCTCTGTAAGTCATATTAATGATATGAAGAAATAGACTGATTAGACTATGTTAGGCAGAAAGAACTTGAACCTGTTTAATATTCTGTAAACTATTTTCAAAATAATTGGTTTCTTTTGTAATTCAGTATTTTATTTTATATATTTAAAAACTTCACTCTGAGAAGGGGTCTCTAGGCTTCACCAGACTGCAAAAGAGGTCAATGACAAAGAAGAAGCTTAAAATCCATGTTTATATCCATCACACACTATCATTTTTACACTACACAAGTCATGGAAGAGTTGCTATTTTTAGCAAATAGCATGGATATTCTGTTATACAATGAGCTTGAATGTTTATAAGAAAGGCCAAAAACAGGCTATATCATAGCAGTGTAATATAGCCTGCTATACCTACTATTGTCAAGTAAAAAAGAAAGGCAATAAATATGACTTCCATAAAATAAATGAGAAATCACAAACTACACTG
Organism: Potorous gilbertii; assembly: GCA_028658325.1. Classification (NCBI taxonomy): domain Eukaryota; kingdom Metazoa; phylum Chordata; class Mammalia; order Diprotodontia; family Potoroidae; genus Potorous; species Potorous gilbertii. The sequence goes on along the minus strand of JAQQSK010001280.1, from coordinate 282,036 downwards.
TTGGTTATAGGACTCGAGTAAAAAGCCGGCATCAAAAGCAATAATCAAAGACATCTAAAATTGAGTAGGACAAAAGCAATAAAAATATACTACAGAGCTATCTAATCCAAGAACTAAATTGGTAGAATTAGAATTGACTCTTAGAGAATACCCTCCCCCATGCCACATGGAATTAACTAAAAAGAAGTGAGCCAGACTCAAGCAAAATGTGTATTTTAATCGTAAAGAGAACATATTATGAATCTGGGAATAAGGCCACCAACTCAGGCTAGACAGCTCAGACAAATGGGTAGTAATAAAACAACCCCTGCAACACAGTCAGAAGGGACACACTTGCTAAGCAAAAGGAAATTAATATAGTCTTCACTCATTACTACCAGAATGCACATTAAAAAAAAGAGTCACAACTCTCCAAATTTGACTATAGCTGAAGGGGAAGAAGGTAGAGAGAGGAAAATGAACTGCTTTTACTCAGTAAAACTAGAAATGGAGCTACCAAAGGCTCTTACAGTCTGGAAAGCAAAAAAAGTGGCTGACTGTCCAGGTAACAAACACCTAAGCCCTCATAACCCCAGAGCCATCCCAAAAACCAATGAGTACAGTTGGTGCATGTATAAAGAAGGGACAGAATATAGTCTCCTAGGAGAAAGAATGCAATGGCAAATTCATTTGCTGCAAGAGTATGGGGTGATAATATGTGTTTTCTATTACCAACCACATTACTCACAATTTCCCAGGGACATACTCGCCTATACAATCACTGCCACCCCTAACACCTACATCTTTCATACCAAACTCCAATATATAAAAATCAGTTTTTTGAATCCATTCTATACATTTCCACCAGGGTTTTAACACTAGGGCAATAATTTTTAAACCATTCCATTCAATAACATACTAAGAGCTGTGAAATAACAGCTCTCCTGTCAGGGTAAACACCATTCTCATTCCCAAGGTACTTCAATGGCCACTCCAATTTGTTCCATTTGGAAGCTATATACATCTTCATAACAAACTTAACTCCATGCTTGAGGCACCTTAACTATTACATATGAAAACAAATGTAAAATCTATCATACTGAAACAAAATAACTAATAGCCCTTAGAAAAACTGGTCAACAAGCAGTTTTTGTTTACTCTGTGCCAATCTTACAAGCTTAAATAAATACTTATACACGTATGTAATGCTTGAATTTAGTGAGGCAATTGTGCAAAGATATAGACAAACTCCACAACTTCAACAAAAATTATTCATCTTGGTCTAGATTTTGCTCTCTTCCTCTAATCTCCGAAGCTATAGAGAGGAAGAAACCTGTACGGGATTCCAGCGGTGCATGTCTAGAGATTAAGGCCGGGGCACAGCGAGAAGGGATCCAACAAACAAGGGTCTAGGTCTAGGTGCTTTAAATACCTTAATACCATACAGACCAGCAACTCCCCTTTTTTTACTGTTTCTTGTCCTCAATCCACCATCTCCCCACCTCAACTTTTTATGGAAATGATAAAAAATAAAGAAACAGAACTACTAGATCTTATCTACTATTCAATTCTACGTTGGGAGTTTTACAAAGTTTTCAAAGAGGAACTCAAACTCAACATTAGTCACCAAAACACAAAGCCAGGGAGCTCTGAGGACAACCTCTAACATACTCATATCAACAATGCTTCAGTTCCCTGTGGAAGATAACAAAAATGTCTACGATGATGCAGGGTGATAAGTTATATACTTTGGTCCTACAGGTAACACGATCTAAATCATCCAACAAGTTATAAAGCTAGTCCTTTGACATTTATGGGGGTTAGCAGTGCCAGACCCCATCGATGCAAAAAACTGCAAATAACCGTAGGCCCCATCCCAAATCGTTATTAATTTATTCCTGGGAGAGGCATCAAGGTGACTTGTCCAGAGTCACTTATAAGCATCCGAAGCCACAACTGACTCGGGTCCATGGTCAGTGCTCTATTTACGACACCATCTAGCTGCCCTTCAAACCTTTATTTTTAATAATTCTGATCATATTTAACACACAAAAATAAGTCAAACAACACATTTTACCCTTAAAAAAGTTGCAGTTTCTACTGGAGAGAGATTAGTATCTCACACAGTATACGGAGTCTTTAGAATCATGGAGTACCTGCAGCAACTACTTCACAGATTTCCTTCTTATATATAAAGTGCAAGATACAAAGATCACAGTGGGAGAAAATCATATGACTGAGTCTGGATGGTAAAGAAACAAAGAGAGGTGTGTGGTCTGAAATGTCTAACAAAATTTAGTTTTAATAAATGTCCTGCAATTTTCCATAGTATGCCACAAATCTCCAAAATTTCCCATTTAATTATCAATGAATGGCCAGTACACACAAATACCCAAACCACAAATATCAGAATGACTAAAATGCCCAAGAGTATGTTAGTTAATTAGAATTTATTTCACACCTACCATGTGCTGGGTACTGTACTAATTACTAGGGATACACAGAAAGCCTAACAATAGCCTTTTTCCCTCAAGGATGGAAAACAACATCTAAACAACCGAGAACAAAAATACAGCCAGGATAAATTGGAGATAATAAACTGAAAGAAGGCACGACAAGAAAAGGGGACAACGGATGTATCTTTTACATTGGAAAGACCAACTCAGAGCAGATAAATGCACTGATGTGTACTGGCACATGCTCATCCCTTAAAATGTTTCCCAAAGTCTGCTTTACAGAAGGTGTTTAGGGATAACTGTTCTTACTACAATGCAGGTTTCAATCTTGCAAGAAAAATTTTTCTTACAGTCCAGTCCAATATGGTCAGGAAGAAATCTTAAATGAGTTACAGCTGCTTTAAAGTTTGATGTTAAAAGCTATTCTCTAACGATCTCTTCTAAACACTCCATAAAGCAGTTTAAACAAAATTCTAAACTATAAATACTAAGGTCATAATTTTCCACACGTTTTAAAGCTTATCTGCCAAGGTGTAGACTTTTTTCTTCCTCAGTTTTTCACTTTAAGGTAACTCTTACACAACTTCCTCCTAAAAGCAATCATGCACCTTATCATTTCACTCTCAAAGAAATTTCTAAGTTACTCTTATTTGTGAGCAATATATATTAAGATAAAGGAGAGGTGTCAACAGGGACTGATAATTCACACATAATTATCTCTCATTTGGTTTTAAAATGTGTTGTTATTTTTTTTTGATTCATAAAGTTTAGATTTTTATTTTCTTTCTTCATTTTTGTAAAGATTAACTTTTCTAGCTGTGAGCAGAGCAGGGAATACAAGCCCTTTAGTCTCAGGCCACCAGATCACAGGGTCTTGTCCCCAATCCTGCTTCAGTCACCTCTGCCCTACTCTAGCTTGGAAGTGTTGCTGGTTTAAAGGTGCTGCTCATTGCTAATGGGTCTACATTTTTTGCATTGTTATTTATTATGTACAATATTTCCCAATTACATTTTAATCTGATTGGGCCACATGTTTGATACTTTTGAGTTACAAGGCAATCAAATTCTTTCTATATTACAACACAACTCTTTTTTGAAGGAAAGGGTCCCAAACATTCCAAAACACTTTCAAACATTTCGCTTCTAAAATATGCATCACTAAAAATAAAATACAATAAGAATCACTACAAATAAAATTCAATCTTTTGACTTCGTTAGTATTTTAGATTTTCAAAGGTATAAAAATTGGTTCCAGAACAAACAAGATGTACCTGTCCATGACATGGAGAATTTTAAACACTGTCTTCTACCCACTTTAAACAGACATACCCTAAAACTGTTGATTCACCGAATATTAAGCTTCCAGAGAAAGCAGAATAGCTTAGATCTGACATTTCCTTTTGGCAGTCATTAGTCTTTAATGTGTCACTGTCTACAGCCTAGAGAAAGAAGATTTTCATTCATTTTTATTTTAAAATTCATTTTCTTAAACATAAGGAAATATACTATAAGGCTAAATTATCCTTAGAAAGCTGCCAATCTCATTTTTTAAGGCTTTAAATTAGTGAGATATCAAAACACAGATCTCCACAGCAAATTATTACTAGACCATTTACTCAGGTTAAAGGCTTCTTACTCAGTAAACTCAGGGTTAATGACAAAATGGGAAGCTGGGAAGAAGAAGGTAAAAGGCCAATTTGTACCGAAAGTCCCACTTTGTGTAATGGTTAAGGTTTGCCTTTGATTATACCAAGCCAAATCTGCTTGTCATCCAGTACATGTTACTTACTAAATCCTTCCCCTTCACTTTCTCCTTTTTCCTGCAAAATGCCAAGACATACTGAGATATTTTTAAAAAATTAGTACTAAATATTCCCTCTCCTTCCAGGACACTTCTCCAGATCGTGCAATTTTTGTCAACTCTCCCTTTATTTTTTGTCCAATGAGCTATTATGTATTAAAGTTGTTATTTCTAAAATATTACGTTATACCCATTAACATCTTGATTCATAATTATTCTCAAATAAATTCATGTGTGCTTATCTCTAATACTAAATTTATATCTCTTAATTCACTGGCACACCCCAAGCAAGTCTAGTACAATATTTCATAGTGGTGGAGTACAGGTGCCCAATGCAATCCTGCTAATACTTGCTTAAATTGAATACAAATGCTCTAAAGAAAAGAAGGCATAATTTGTGTTTTGGAAAAACAAAAGTCAGAAAAGAAAAGTGGTTTATAACCAAAAAATCATTTTCCTATGGCAAATGAATCATTATCTGTAAATAACCAAAGATTTGCAACTAAACTCAAGGATGATTAAACGACAGAGACCATCCAAAATACAATGCTGCCTTAAAAAAAAAAAAATCAGACTCTAACTGTGGTCTGTCTCCTTTAGCCCTTCCTCTCCTCACCTCCTCGCTGTAGGAGAGCTCTAAGTTCTTTCCTAGGGATGGTTCTTCTTTTCCTTCTCCTTCTCTCCCTCTTTCTCTTGAAAACTGAACACAGGTTCAATGATCTCTTCTAAACAAATGATTTCCAAATCTAGATATTGCCAGAATCTCTCCCTGGAATTCCAGTCCTTCATCAACAATGGAATATCTCCAACTGGATGAACTGTTGCAACACATCAAACTTGCCACATTCAAAATTTACCTTCTCCCACAAAAATCACCTCCTCTAAGAACTTTACATTTCTAGTGATGACAGCCCTGCCTTCTCAGTCAACCAACTAAATTGTAGAGATAATTTCTTTTAAAGTGCAGGTCTGGGGTTCCTCTGGGATACATACCTTGATCCCCATCAGCTGAAAATGTCTGGTTTCTCCTCAAATTTTCCTAAAGTACTATTTTGTATAATACATCTTAAGCTTATGTATAGTAAGCCTCTTTATGATAGCTAAAATAATTTTTTAGTATTGTATTGTCAGGAACTAGTCTAGTGCTTTGCATCCATTAGAAGCTTAATGTCTGATATTTTCTTGATGTTTTAGGATTATTGATCTTAAATTTGGAACACAAAGCTTAGTATGTCATTTCTATCTCTTCCCTTCACAAATACTGAAAAAACATTTATTTAAAGGTAGACAGTGACAGGTTGTTTTTAACCTTCTTCTATCTAGACATACACAAAATCTGAGGCAGTTTGGGAGTACTGATGTATCCAATAAACCCTTTTGTCACTTACCCACAACATCAAACCAATGAGAAGCAAAGAGACGCAATAAAAGAACACTGGCCCTAGAAGCAAGAGGACCTGGGTTCAAATCCATCTTTTTACTCATTCTACCACTTCACTTCTCTGAGTCACATGATTTCTCATCTGTAAAATCAGACTTTTTTCCAGCTCCAACTCTATAATGCTGTGGGGCGAGAGGTGGAGTGGAGGAAATGAGGAACTCCAGGCTTACAAGCCATGACATGAAGGAAGAAAATGGGTGTTTAAAGACACCCATAATTTATTAGTAGGAAACTAGGACTCACGTCCATCAGAGTAAGCTTTCATCACTATATAGCGGAAAGATGCTCAGGATCAAATCTCTGTTCATCCACTTACACTTATTCTCTGAATCTTATTCATCTAGAAAATGAAGGAACTGAACTAGATATGCTATGAGGTCACTTCTAGCTTTAGATTCTCTGACTGTATTGCATGTAACCAACCAATCTTCTTTCTCAGTTTTATAACTATGACCCTACAAATTTGTAAATTTTCATTATCACATTTATACAATATACGTAACATTAAAATAACATCAACACCAAAAGGATTAGAAAAATAATTTATCTTATTTTGAATTGGCTTTAAAATAGTATCACAGGGAGCCAGCAGCAGCAGTGTTGCCTGTGCGGGACACTAGGGGGACTCCTCCCAGATAATGCAAGACCCCTGCCCTGTCCCAGCCCAAAGAAGATAAAGGAGATATGGGAGCTGAAGGTGTGTCTTCTCAGGGATACTGGGGGTTAGAAAGTCAAGCATTGTTTCCTGATTTGTGCAGGATCACTTTGATCACATCAGTCCTACAACTGGTGCCTCTTTTATAACTAAAACTGTGCCTTGTGGAAATGAACTTCATGAGTTTCTCATCTGGGATACAACGGGTCTGGAACATTTCCATTCATTGACACCCATGTACTATCAAGGATCTGCAGCAGCTGTTATAGTGTATGACATCACTAAATAGGATTCTTTTAATACCTTGAAGAAATGGGTAAAAGAATTAAAAGAACATGGTCCAGAAAATATTGTAATGGCCATCTCTGGAAACAAATGTGATCTCTCAAATATTTGGGAGGTTCCTATGAAGGATGCTAAGCAATATGCTGAATCCATAGGTACAGTTGTAGTGGAAACCAGTGCAAAATGTGCTATTAACGTTGAGGAACTCTTTCAAGGAATCAGTCATCAGATCCCACCCTTGGATCTTCATGAAAATGGGAACAATGGAGCAGTCATGCTTGGAAAGCAAGCACCGCAAGCAAGCAGGCAATGCTGCTGACCCCTTATGACATCATCCGATGTACTTGAACTCAAATTCCATTTTCTTGTGCACTGACTGAAGAATTCCCACTCTTGATGACCTGGCGCCTTTAGAAAAAATTCCCAGCTCTCCATATGAGAAATATGCAGGCATCACAGCCAGAAAGTTTCTCTGGGAAAGGATTTTGCAGAAATTCTTGAAAAATTCTTAGTCATACTATTTATATTGATGGATTGGATTATAACAAATTCATCGTGCCCCTCCCCCTTCCCTTTCTCTCTGTCTTCTTTTTAAAACAGTGGTTTTTACTGAGAGGCTGAAGGAAGGGAGTGTGTGAATGACAAGTATATACCAAGTTCTCTGTTAAATCTTTTGTAAGAAAGAGGATGTATTCTTGTTGGCTTAGTTTGTGTGGGGGATTCTGGGATGAGTCATACCTCTCTGACTTCCCAGTTGACCTAGACACACTGCAGTAATCTTTTCAGTGCCACTGATTTTGAGAATGACCTAATCAATCACCTGTGAAAGTTAGCTGGTGAGATAACATTTTGTATAGTTTTAGAGCTTAGCCTGTTTTTTTATTTTTAAATTTTAGATCTACTCTAAAAAAATTTTTAAAGGAAAGAAATAGAATTTAACCCATACTTCTCATATTTTCTGTAAAAAACAGGACTACTATCCAACGATCCCCCAAACTACAGGTTTGAGCAATTCACTGAAAAAAAGAAGGGAAGATTCATTTGAAAGAGAAGGGAAAGGGGATGGAAGAAAAGAAGAAATAGAAAACTTTTTTAGATCCCTGCTTTCTTCCTTCATTGTTTAGCACTGCACACATTTTGAGTTTCAGGTACAAGTAGAGTGATAAATCTGAGAAAATTGCTGCAAATGACTTGGAGGTTGAGAATGCCTCTTTTCTGAAAAAAGAGACAGAAGGCATTTTTATGTAAGAATGCATACGAGCAGACTAAGGTAAAATGGAAATTTTTTTTTTAAAGAGGCACCACCTACTGCTTGTTGTTTTGATGGGCAGGGAGTTCAATGCACAAGCTATTTCCTTACTAATAGAATCTGTCCTGGTTTCCTAATCAAGGTTGAAAATTGAAGTAAAAGAATCTGCAGACTAAACTACAGGATAAGCTTCTGAAGAGGGAAGACTGGTTAGATTATTGAGTAATTAGCCAGAGTTAAGTGGCACATGCCTTAGGCTTTTAGACAGTTTAAAACTACTAGACAATAAAAAGGCATAAAAAAGAAAAAATAAATAAAACAAAATGGTATCATAAAAAAAGGGCAGTACTGTATTAATCCATACACTTCATTACACTGTCCATACCAAGAGACAAAAGTTGATCTAAACTAAATAGACAGCAATGGACAACCTATGCAATTGCTGCAATCTTAGCTATCGATGTGAATCCAACTTGAAGTTAAAAACTGAAATTTAGTTTTACCTATTCTTAAAATCTATTAGTTCTGAAAATATAATAATATTCCTTTGGAGATAAAGAAAAGACTATTTAACTGATGAATTCAATCAATTTAACTGTTTAACTGATGAAATCAATCAGTTCCCTTAATAATGGAATTTTACTGATCTCACAAAAAGAATAAAATTGCATTTTATCACACTGCATCATTACTTTGAAGAAGGAAAACTATACTGATTTTTCCTAATGCATGTGGCTTTACACAGACACTCTTAAGGATTTGTAACATAGGTCAGTTGGTGTTCAGCTCTCCAAAAGCCCAAAGGTCAACAATATCTGTTTATATGTATTAGTTTTCAAAACTGTATAGCTGAATTAACATTATTACTCAAATATTTGTGGCTTGACTTCTAATTATTTCAGTCCATTTGGCTTTTGGGCATATTATATTACTTTAATTAAACAGATTAAGACGGGGATAGTAGAAATAATAAAAGATATGAGTTTTTGCTTTACAAATCAGATCTAGGTATCCTCTCAGAGTAGGGAAAGGGATTTCCCTAGATAACTGCCCTACAGAGCTAAATTGAGGATGATTAACAAGTGGTCTCAAAGGTAACTAGAAGTTAATCTAAACAGGATTTTTAGACTAAACCTAACATTAATGTGCATGACTTTGGTTATATCTGCAATGATTAGAAAAGGAAAAATTGTGGCATACTTTCTATCTTAACAATTTTACCTCTAAAGCAGTTTGCCTGAACTTTTTAGATATTAAAAGAAAGGAAAAAGGGAGAGAAGATCCTCTTTCCTCCTTAAATTCCAATCTGTTAAGGTCAAAGAATTTGCTTTCACATATAAACACTAAGTTGTTGTAATAATCTTGATCTTTATAAATAGCCAATCTCCAATTTTGCAGACTTGCTGATTGGAGATGATGATTAAAAATTTGCAACATGGAATCACAAGCACCTTATTTAAAATAAAATAAGCCAAAAATTGAATAAAGATTGACTCATGGAAGAAAGCTTTATTCTATGTATCTCTTCACAAAGTCTGTTTCATGACCAGGAGAGATGCTGGGATTACAACTTTCAGTAAAACAAGACTGAAGAGCATCTAAGGAAGAAATATTTCAGAGGAAGAAGGAAATATTATACTCTGGCAAAGAATGGAATGCTGAAAAATTTCCCATTTGCAGTAAAATATAATTCTGACGTTCAATACTCAACATTTCATAAAATCACTATCCCAGACCTTGGTTTGCTGACTGGGAGAATAAACATTTCGAACTGAAAGCACCAAAGTTCAGAAGTAAAATGAAAAGGAGAAAATGTAAGAGATCAGTTTAAAAAAAAAAATGAACTCATATTAAATGTTTAATTTTAACTAAGTCCACAGTAACGCATTCAGAGATACAAACTAAGACTAATAAACTTCCAGCTTCACATTATTATCAATGAGCACTTATGAACGTCTAAAATTAAAAAAAAAACAAAAACAAACCTGATCTCATTTAAATAAATATAGAAGCATTATGCTTTTGAACATTGACGAAATGTGGATTTCAATCACCTTTAAAACAGGAACCATAAAACTCTATAGACACCTGACTTATTAGTCCAAATTCTGACAAGTCACAAGGGAATAAAAACTTTTTGACCAGAAAAAATAACTTTAGAAGAAATGATTTACCTTATAATTTCCAAAAACTTGGTCGCACAAGTTTGACCTCACTACCCATTCTCTAAGGCAACCTGTGGTTCTTTGGGTACCCAAAATAATCTGAGTAGTAGCTTAAAGTAAGAAGAGAGGAACTGAAACCTTACAGCTAATGTCTTAGTTGAGACCGTCTCTGGAGTTCCTCCTATAAGGAAAAGTTTATTACTTGGATTGATGGTGTGTCGGAAATTAATATAAAGTGTCATGATCTGAGACATTAAAATTCCAACTGAAAACCTCAAGAAGCTAAAAGGACAAACAACCCTCACAACTGAGTAAGGAGTATCTAGCTCTACAAAAGTCTCCTACATTTCTCTAGTGTAACAGAAGATTAAAAAATACTGAAATAGTCTAAGATCAATTCTAACATACTAAAATCCCACTCATTTGCAGGCCAACATGTAGATCATGCTTCCAAATCTCTGATCCATCATCTCGCCTTCAAAAGGCAACTTTACTATTTCTTCATTAAGTGTGTATTAATCCATTTAACAAATGAACATGGCATTTTATGATCATAAAAGGTCATGCACTTTCTAACTGTAAAGTCGCATGTACAAAATGCTTCTCAAACCTGTTTGTTTTGAAGTTAAATTGTGGCTTGAGTCATTAAGGTAGTTTTTGAAAAGACTCACACTTCACCATCACTTTTAGACCAGGTTTCAAACACAGAGCCCCCATTTCAAATGAGTATGACACCACTAGTTTAGACCATAAGAAATGTCCTATCTTCACTGACAAGTTATATTTCTTATATTACATTAAAAGCAAAAAGTTAATCCTGTATTTACTTAAATCTTTCTTAATTAACATCCAAATATTTCCAACTATAAATACATGGCCTCTGCCCTCTAGGAACTCTCTTATAAAAGCTCAAATTGGAAAGTCTTTTATTGACTTACCTGAATACAAACCTGTCTATTCACAGAAAGGAAGTATGACTAAGAAATATTGTAGGACACCCCAGGATTTTAATGAAACTGAAATTTACAGCCAATTTTACAATAAACTCAGACCCTTAGATAGCACAGAAGATGTACAATTATATACAATTTCTGTAATATTTGGGCACCAAGAGATAGTCCAGGGCAAGGAATTTAAAGAGTTTCCTTGCTCTTTTTTCACATTATGCGACAACACTGGATGACAACCTAAGGCAGTTTCATTTGGTAGGAAAGTATTTGGTTTCAGAATGAATGGAATCCTAGCAACCCAAAAACTGAATAATAAAGCCTTACTAATAAAATGCCACACTATAGGTCAGGTTTGATTAGTCCAAGTTGTCTACAGTTTCAATGTAACATATATATTTTCTCATTCATTTCCCAGGAAAATTTTGTCAAAGACTAATGGCTTGCTTTATGACAAAGCTAGGCCTGAAATTATGAGAGGCTCTGCATATTCTAGTTGAGGCACAAGCAAGAGGAAATGTTCAGCCTGGTTGTTCTCACTGATGAACATCTTTTAACCCCCAAAACAATCAACCCTCAACTTTTTCCCAAAGAAAAATATAGTAAAGATCACAAAATACCTACCTCTCCCTATGCCCCATATAGCACTAAAATAACTGTCAAACATAAAGAACATCAATAAAAAGCTATATGTAAAGTACAATGCTAATTTTCATCCAAGATTCCTAGCTTAAGCCTTCTTAATGATGAACCCTGTCATTTTACAACTGAGAAAGTGAGGCCCAGAGGGATGAAATGACCGGTCCTAAGGAACACTAGTAGAAAGTAAATGGGTCAGACTCAAACTCTAGTGCTCTTTTCAACTACACCAACTGGCATCTAATTTACACCACAGTTTTCACCTCTTATAATGCTTGCCTATGCAGTAAAAGTTATTTCATTATTAATTCTTAGTCACGCTGTTATCAATATAGTGCACTTAGTGCTGATTCATTACCCCATATGCTTAGGTACTGAAGCATTTCTAGCCTTTTCTTTAGCATATCCATATTGAGGAACTTTTGCATTACTCTCCTTAGTTCAAATTTAGCACATATCTTTGATCTACTTATGTGTCACTGTGCTTTGATTCTTTATTTAAGACTCCACCAATGTAATTCATGCTTCAACTTAGCCAGTTCTGAAATTTTCAAGCTTAAATAAGGATTTTTAAATTTGTCCCACAATTTCACCATGGCTGATCAACTGTTTTTTCCACTTGATTTAACTGAGCCACTAATCTCATTTTTCTGAGGTAGATTGGCTACAATCACAACATAGCAATGACTTTAAAAAATTCAATGTGCTCTATTAATTTTACAATGTGGTAGAAACAAGATAAACAAGGGAATACATTCAGCTTCACTCAAAGAATATACATTCATAACTCACCAGTAGCATTTACTAAATACGTTCAATTGAATAAATAAAATGCATACTAAGGAATAGCAAAAAAATTTTAGTGAAAAAAATGTTGATTATTCTAGCGACAATCCAAATTTTGCTTTCTTTAAAAACTGATTTTACACAATCTAGTCACCTGATCTGTCCAACCCCTTAGCTATTATCCTGTGTCACTGTCCCCTTTTGTAGCTTAACTTCTCCAGAAGGCAGTCCTCAAGAGATAGCACCTTTTCCTTTCTTCAATCTTGTCTTGCAGTTCAGCTTCAGCCCTCAGCATTCAACAGAAATTGACCTCTATAAAATTATTAGTGATCTAACAGTCTTTTCTCAATCCCACCCTGCATCTCTCTGCTGTGTCCAACACTGTTGATCACCCTTTTCTTGAGACTCTCTCCGATTCCGTGATACTGCTTTCTCCTATTTCTCCTCTTACTTGTCTGACTGCTCCTTATTCTCCTTTGAATATCTTCATTCAGGTCACACCTGCTAACCACAGATATCACTCTCTTAAACCCTTAATCTATACTATTTCACTTGGTGATCTCATCAACTCCCAAGGTTTCAATCATCACCTCAATGCAGATAACTCGTCTACCTGTCCAGGCCAAAGACTCTTTCAACTTTTGAGTTATCACCACATTCAACTCCTGGTAGTCTCATAGACATATTCAACTCTGCATTCAGAACGGAATTTTAATTATCTTTCCCCAAAAACGCTCCCTTCTTCCTAATTCTCCTATTACTGTTGAGGACATCACTGGCCTTCTAGTCTTGAAACTTCACTCTCCTCACTCTCTCACTTTCCACGTCCAGTCAAGTTGTCAAGTCTTGTCATTTCTATCTTTGTAAAAATTCTCCCATAAACCGCCTTTTATTCTGACAATATAATGACCCTTGTGCAGGCTCTCATGATATATATATATATATATATATATATATATATATATATATATATATATATCTCTGATCTATAACAAAAGCCTTTTGGTTCATTTCTTGGCTTCAAGTCTCTCCAATCAATAATCTGCTCAGCTGTCAAACTCATCTTCTTGAAGTCCAGGTCTGACCTTGTCACACCTTTCCCTTCTTCCCCAATTCAATAAACTCCAGTGACTCCCCATTTCCTCCAGGATCAAATATAAATGTTGTTTGGCTTTTAAAGCTCTTCATAACCTGGTTCCTTCCTACCTTCTTACACTTCACTCCTCCCCTCCAAGTAGTCTGTTACACAACAATGCTGGTCTCACAATCCTAATCACACATTTTCACTGGATGACCCCTGCCTGAACACCCTCCCATCTTATCTCTGACTCCTGGCTTCTCTGACATCCATTAATTCTCAGTTAAAGTCCTACCTTCTGCAAAAAGCCTTTCCCTGTTCTCCTTCATCTTAGTGTCTTCCTTCTGAGGCTGCCCTGCCCCCCACAATCGAGCCTCTCTATATCTTTTTTGTACATAATTGTTTGCATGTTTCCCCCACATGAGACTGAGCTCCGTCCCCTGTATTTCTAGTGCTTGGCACTATGCATAGCACATAGATGGCATTTAATAAATGCTAATCAATTGTTTTTTACCCCAATATTTTGATTATGAGGGTGAAGATAGTTTTAAAAAGACAAAAGAAAAAGGTAAAGGGAGAAAAATGACCTTTGGACAAAATACATAAATATTCTCTTAGGCAAAAAGACTTAGAACCACAAGATCTGTGGTGATAGAATTCTAAGTTCAAAAATATTCTAAATTCAGCCTGATAATTTTCCATTAGAGAAATGCTTGAATCAATGCCCTATTCTAATTTTTGTCCATCTGGTTGAAAAGCAATTTAGAAATGACAATTATGAAGAGACAGAAATCTGTATGGCATGCATATTCTCACACAATTAGATCTAAAACTGTATTTTATTATTAAAGGAGACAGCTTCTCAAGTCTTCTGCCTACAGCCTCTCAATATTGAGAAATATGATGGAAAAAAATATAAGACTCCAAGGAAAGTATTTGTATTTTGCAATTAAGCTAATAACACCTGGAATTACCAGCCTAAGTACTGAAAAATACTCAGGTTATCAATATTTCAGTAAAAAAAAAAAAGTTAAGCCTATAAATTACCCAATATTCTGCCATCATTCACTGGATTAATAAAAAGAATCTTTTAAATGAATAAAAATTAATAAAGACAATTCAAACCCTCATACTTACATTCCCCATATATTCAGAAAGTAGATCCTGTAAGGCCTGTCGAACTGCATTGCACTCTGCAACAATACGTTCCCGCCGATCATCACGAGTACAAGATGAATCTGCCATTAGGGCTGCTCCACTGATGATACTCTCCAGGCGCTCCTCAAGAGAAGGTCTGAAACGCTCTTCACTGAAGCTCAGAGGGTCAACGATTATTTGTTTCTGGAAAAGAAAACATTATTATCTATTACCTGTAACTGTCATTACCTTGATTTTTTTCCAAGATAAAAGAAGAAAAAAATTTTGATTACAATTTTATAAGCACACAAATAGTCAAACACATGGAGGAAATTTATACTTCATGACAGATTGAAGGTAACATTTCCAGGGATAATTCCACATAATGATGAGCTGTGTTCAACTGGCAGTTCACTTTTTTCTAAGTACTGCAAACCAATAACTTGGTAAAACTTGGCCTCCATGAGGCACGTTACAGAAAAAAAACAGATGCAAGAATGTCAGCCTAAATCACACTCAAACTACTGAACTCTTGAGTTACCCAGAAGTCTATCTGTATAAGGCTAACTATTGAAGTTGGCCAATGTAATTACATTGTAAGCAAACAAGAAAAGTGGATTGGTTTTCTTCTGAACCCGTAAAAGTGCCATGGTATCAAGCTTGGTTCTGCAACGTTCAATGAACTATGTTTCTCAAATAATCACCCCCAAATCTCACTGACTCAAAAGACAGTTTCAGAATAAAATCCATTTACTTCATGGTTAATATAGCAATAGTTAAACAAGACAGTTTTGAAGCCTATGTCTAAGTCTCAAATTTGGTCTCAGTTCCATCTCTATTTTAGCCCACAAATCTCTCTTCTTAGAATTCCTTCTAGCTTTTTATTTCCACTCCTAATGATTACCTAATTCTTTTGTATGATTAGATTTTAAGTACTTCAAGAGCAGTAAACTTGTTTATAAAGAAAGAATTTAGAAAATGTCTTGCAAGTAGGGCCCTACTGTGGTATCAAATGATTTATGTATTAAGGAATTAAGTTTTGCATTGAGAAAAATATGCTTATTTATTATTATTAATTATGCTTTCAAAACTCATTAGTCTCATTAGAGTCTGCTATTTAATATACAGGTTTGGAGAAATGTCAAGAAGTGGTTTGTTCTAAAGGAATTTGGAAGATCTGGGTTCAAATCAAAGCTCTGCTAACAAATAATTGCATGCCCTTGGGCAAGTCACTTAATCTCCCTAGGTTTAAATCAACAAGCATTTACTAAGTTCTTACTATGCCAGGCCCTTTACTAAGAGCTAGGGACACAATGAAAGGCAAAAACTAGCCCCCTGACCTCAAAAGAGTAAAATGAGGAGACTGGACTGAATGATCTCAAATATACGGAATCTACTGTCTTGAATTCCTTTTCAAAGGAAACCAAGTCACTTCTCAGTTCTTCACATAAAAAACTTCATGTTCTGAGTCAATATATTTTCATTGGCTGTTTTCCACACCTGGAATTTTCTCCATGCTCACTTCTACCTCTTGATTTCTTTGTCTCCCTTCAAATTTCAGCTAATTTGAATTTCCTCCCTGGCTTCAAGTCTCAGCAAAAAGCCCATCCTCTGCAAAAAGCCTTTCCCTTTAATGCTAGTACCTTTCCTGAGATCACCTGTAATTTGCCCTATATGTGTCTTATATGGATAGAGTTGTTTTACATATTGTCTCCTTCATTCAAATCTGATCTGCTTGAGAAGCACTTCTTCATCTACTCAGGACATAGCACTGTACCTAGCACATAGTAAGCATTGAATAAATGCTTGCTGACTGACTTGACTGCATGCTATTCAAATGAACCTGTGAGTTCATCAATCTGAATGCTCCTTCCAACAATGCAGATTGCAACCCAGTCATGTACTCTGGTAGGTCTACCACAGGGATCCAGCAAACAAATTGAGGAAACCAGTAGAACACTAAAGCTATCTTCCTGTCATTTCTCATCATGTGACCAGCCCAGTTTCTTTTTCCTATCATTTGTTAGCCCACTGATTTGTTCTTTGAAATTCTTCATTGGTTACATATTACAGGATGCTCACATGCACCACACACTTCTCCACTGCCCTTTGTGTAATATTCATTTTCCATTCTTCACAGACTATTATATTCCATATCTCACAGTCATTATATGCCACCAAGAGAATATAAATTTTAGAAAGATGAGTCTTTTTTTCCAGGAGAAGCGTGGGGTCATTAAAAGAGCTCTGTAATTTTCTGAAGGCAATTCATTCCTTTCTCTTCCTCCTGCTTAATTCTGGTGCCAATTCATTGACCATCTATGCTATTTGTCCAACATATGCACACTGATGGCAGAGGATATCTACACATCTGCATGTCCTAATCTGAGCAAGACATACATCATGTATTTGATATTTCTGGTGTGGATAGTTGGGCCAAACTCTTTCAAATGGTTATAGATCTCTTCCAGGAGACTCTTAATATTCCAGACTAAATTTAAATAGCAAACGGTCATTCATAAAACAGAGTACCTGGAAGATCTTAATATCCACTGGAATCGCTCTTCAAAGATGACTCCATATGGAATCAGAGTCACAAAAGAGTGATAATTCTTTTATTATATCTTTCCAGGAATTGAATGATTTTGGAGTTATGGATAGAAGGCACCTTCTAGAAAGAATGCTTTAAGACAGAAACTGCTCACAGCAAACAATAAGCACAGTGGGATCATATATTCTCCATATCTATCAGTCAACTGTGACATGGTAAAGACATTGTCCTTACAAGAATGTCCTTTCACATGTATATGTGAAATGTATGCAAATGACTCTTGTTTAGATGAGCCTGAAAGATTCTGCATAGTAGCAATAATAGGTAAATAAATAGGCCTTTGTATCTTCCCCAGCTTCCAAAGTCTTGAGAATTGATCCTTCAATACTCTCAAAATTTAATTACCTCTAACAGAAATCTCCTCTATGTAAACTTGGTCCAATGTACCTGATTTTCTCGATTTCTTTTCTCTATAGTGCCATTTCTACCTCCTCTATATACATAATAAGACTTTAATTTTAGTCTACAGGGTAAAAACAGTTTCTTATAAAAATTTCTGCAGATCTTCTCCTTTTTTCTTCTGTTTGCTGCACTCCTTCCACTTTAATCTTTAAATACCACTAGAATTACTTTGCTTATTTGTGTCTCACCAACCTTTCTTTAAATTTACCCTCTACTGTTTCTCTCTACTTTATAAAGCAACGTTGTTCATAAATAGCCATCATCTTCCTTTATTACATTTTATAAATTAATTTAAACCAATAACGACTTTGGCCATCGTCTCTCACTGCTTGCCAAGTCCAGCCAAGAGTTTCCCAAAGAGCTTTTGGTTTTTATTAGTTAAATTTTTGTATAAAAGTATTATAATCAGTGGTCATGTTATTTCTGTTGTTGTATGTTACCCATTTTTATTATTAATTACCCATTCAAAAATAGTTCAGGATTAAGATGTTATAATTACATGCCATTTTTGCTTCCTCATTATTATTTTACATTCTAGCTGCTAATTCTGATATTTCTTTAAATAAGTTAGTGGTGTGTCTGTATACAGAAACATGATTTGAGTGACTGATACCAAAACAAGTCTTTCATTATCTGTTAAAATATAATCAATTTTACTTTTAAAAGTTATTCAATGCTTGTCATTTCCAGTATCTAATAATCCTTTTCCAAAAGGCAGTATTTATGAAGAAAAGACATGAAATTTCTGGAATCCAGACCTAAGCATTTTAAGTTTCTCTCATTCCTTTCCTCTGACCCGGTCATACACATTTGTCACCAATCTTACCTATTTTCAATATTGCAAATAAGTCAAAAAGTGTCAAAGTAGATGTCAATTTAATATGGAGAACTTTAACTGCCAATTAGTTTCGCAGATGTCTTTTTGTCAATACTTATGAACATGGCAATAACTACCAAATACCATATAAAACTATGGTTCTTTCTGTGAAGGATGAAACAAAATTCTGCCAATTCTATCCTTTGCCTTTACAACAAATACTTTGAGCTATCTTTCCATTTAACTGGACAAGATTGTTTTGTTTATAAACAAGATTGATAAGATACAACTCTCCTGTTGTTGATAAGATGGTAAGATACAATTGACATAAGATAAGTTGCTAAGATATTTTCACTTACTGGTCACTGAACATAGTTCTCACATTTAGAATACCAACTCAAAGTTTATAGATGGTCTAAAAATTGCGATTTCTAGAACGCTTTATCCCCCTGTTCCACCACTCTGTTACTATCACTGCAAAGTGAAAGGGGACTATATAAAACCGGGGTTTATTTTGTATTTTATGGGTTGCAGTGACCAAGTAATCCACCACCAAGTGGCTAGCCTGCTGGTGAGGAGTCTTCCTGTACCTAAGCTAGGTTGACCCTCAGAAAATAGAATCAGTTTATTCCTAGTACCACACTCAAAGCCTCTCTAGTAGGGTAGCACCTCCAAGAGCTCACGGTCCCTAGCACAACCTTCAACAACCCCAAATCACCTCTACACCATGATGAGGCATCAGAGTAGGACTTTTTAGACACTGTGATATTAGGGAATAAATCTTGTCAATGTACCAGTCCAGGGAAGTATCATTACTGTTGCATTTGCCATAATAAAGCACATGCAGCAAAATTCCCTTTGCCCTCTTCAAAGTAAATATAGCACAACCTAAGGACCGAGTCATAAGCAATAAGATTAGTGGCAATTCAGCAGAAGGTATCTCCTGAGATCTAGTCACAGGGACAGTACAGTCAGGTACAGAGCGCCCATTAATATCCTCAGATGGGCAAATAATAACAGCTATACCTTTCTGCCCATAATGTTTATATAATTATATATAAACATGCTTATATGATTATGCAAACATTTGCTCATATTTTTAACTGAAGGGGCCATGACCCTTGATAAAAATCTTCCTAGTCAACTTCAATTGTTTTAATCAAATAAAAGACTCAAAACATTTTTCTATTTTCCACTATGGACACCTTTCCCACTTCTCATTAGTCAAAAGGTTCTTCAATTTTTGCTGTAGACTCTATTTTAACTCCACAAATTATCTGGCCGTTTTTTCTTAACAGATGAGGTTATTATGAAATCACTCCAAATAAAACTATTATGATAACTGGCAGTCAATATGACATGCCTCTGGAATTCAAGCAGTGACAGAATCAACAGCCTCGTGGCTATAAGGTTAGAGATCATCATCATTACAACCGTTATTTTATAAATGAGGAAACTGAGGCCCAGACCAGAGCAGTAAAGAACTTGTTAATGGGTACTATTTACTTGAAACAGTAGGCTATTTTTACTGCTAAAAAGAGTTATATATTTTACTGTTAAACTGGAACACAAGCTTACAATTAATTCAAGAGAGTTGACTTAGTAGAGTGGGAAGAATGAAGGTTTTAGAGTCAAATGTGCTGAGTTCAAATGCTGATTCTGCTACACAGTACTTCCATGACTCTGGCCAAGTAACTTAACCTCTCAGTCTTCGCCTGGATAATATAAGGGAGTTGAGGTAAGTGGCCATTAAGGTTCCTTTCAGATCTAATTTCTAGAATGCTCTGATCCTATGAGAAGCTGACAATAGTGCCACCTGATATGTAGAATTTATCATAATTTTCAATGATTAAAGTTATTTAATATTTAAGGTTCTCTTGCAATTCATGACTAATTTTTTAAGATTTTAGGATTATAGTGTGTGACAATAATAAGGACCTGTGCAAACTAGCAAGAACCCATCTTCCTCCTCCCAAACCCTGGGAAGGGGATTTGAAAAAAAAATGATCTCTGCTACAGGAGAGAAAAAAATGGCAATAGTAAATATTCTATCCACTATTCCATTTTGGTACTGAACTGACTTGAAAGTGAATTTAGACATAATCTTAGTCCAGCTCCCATAAGAAACTAACAAGAAAAAATGAGACCCAAGAAGTAAAGTGACTCCCATAAGGTTATACATCTTCAAGGCAAGCAAATGGTCATATATACAAAACCAGGTGGGAAGGCAGGATGTAACACAATCAGGAAACTTTGGTTTGATTCTGGCAGCTAATATCCCCTTGACCTCTGAGCCTCAGGTTCTTCACATGTAAAATGAGGTAACATTTGCGCAGTCTACCTCTCAAGGTCATTGTCAGGAAAGTGCTACAGAAACAAGAGTAATTATGCACCAGTGCTCAGGTGATTTGAGATAGGGGAAAATGGTAACAGATTTTTTTGGAACCTATCTGCTGCTTCAAGAGATGGTAAGAAAGGAGCATAAAAATGTAATGCTAACGGCCCCTATTAAAGTGTCCTACCACAAGGTATGTGAAGCAGCATTTAAAAAATACTGCTCTGAAGCACTGCACCAAGAGTGCTTGACCCCTGATAGCTGTTTCTACTTGATAAATGTCAGATGATATGATATTCTAATCGTGTCACTGAGAGGATAAATATTTCTAGGCAGATTAACTTACAAATAATTCATCTTCTTCTCCAAAATATGAGCTGACCTCACAGGGAATACAAACTTAGATAAATGGAATCAGCTTTTAATTCATAAGAAATCTTTAAAAAAATAAAGATTTTTAATCTAACAGGCTAAAGCAGGATCAAGTAAACTGGTTTTCATAAGCATTTCTATTTAAGACTACAATTACATTCATGAATATCTCTATCATATGACCATGAAATGCCTGTTAGTCTCCCTTTTGAAAAGAAAGTTTACTTGAGCAGCAGCAGTCCTAATTTTCCTTTCTATAATATAACTTACTATAATGTAACTTACATCAAAGTTATTGAGTGCATATGCCAATTCTCCTCCTCCTCCACCCTGTTGCTGGGAGGCATCATCAGAAGCTGTGGCTTGGGCTGCATTGGAGATTCCAGTAACAGCTTGTTGCAACTGTTTGTATATCAAGTCCCTATTAGCTTTATAAGCAGCTACATCAGGGTGCTGAAGGCAGGCCTGGGCAGCTGTATACAATATTGGAATGTTTTTCTGTAGTATTCCTCTGGCTGCAGCCATTTGATCGCGATGGCCCACGTCCTTCAATTCCTGCAAGAGTTAATGTTTTTGCAGTTACTCTCTATTTGTATACATTTTATTCCTAAGAACCATTTATTAATTTGATGTAAACAACAGTATTCATTGTAGGATGAGTTTAAAAATGGGAGGATGTGGACTAAATCAACAAGTCACTTAGGGGATCCACTTTTACTCCACAGACAAGCCGAATTGGTAGTTCAACCAACAAAAACCAAAATGGTCACTGAGTACATGGAACTGAAACTTTTTTGCACCAGATCCTTCTTATAATTCTACTACCCATCATAAAGATACATTGTCAGCAACATACTCCAGGTGTATCTAAAGTCAAATTGACCTTTTTCCCCCAACTATCCATGTTCTAAGATTGTGGTTAAGAGTTTAAATGATTTAAATTACCGCTCTTTCATTGAGACACACTTATGCAGAGAACTATGTTAAGTGCTGTAAATGCAAAGAGTTTAAAAGACACTATAAATCTCTGCACTTGGGTATCTTATAATCTAATTGAATGTAAGTACAAAGATAAACAATTACATGAAAGAGCATATGGTGTATTCTAAGAGTTCAAGAAAGAAAGTACTGGTACAGAGAGAAAAGGACCTAATTTCTCTGACAGAAGACAGCAAGGGTCCCAGATTCTCTAAGGAAAGGGCCTAGGGAACGCACCTCATCATTTTCCACTTGGCTGCACTCCTAGACTACATCATACCCTTTCACCAGTCTTTTATGATTATGAGCTTGTTAAGGGGAGGGAATGGCCTTTCTTTGTATACCCACTGCTTAGCACAGTTCCTGGAACCTAGGAGGCACTTAATAATATTTATTGACTGACTGATGGTACAGAGGACTGGAGATGATCTCTGAGATCCCTCTACAACCAAAAAGTTCATGATACCATACCAGTAAGAATAATTTTTAAAAATATATCCAAGGAAGCAGTTTTGTATGTCTAATATATTACAACAGTTCCATAGTGAAATAAATTAACAACAAATGTGTCCTCTACTAAGAATTCACAGATGAAACAAGAAGAATGGGAGGTTGAACTAGTTTCTAGGATTCAAATATATTGTCAATATCCACCAAGTAAGTCCAAGGATACAAATTTAAACCTTTTATCAAGACTTTTATACATGTAAATAGTATAAAAAAAAGGAAGAAAAGGAAAAGAAAAAAAGACATATTTTACAAAGCCAAATCCATTCAATTATAAGTCTGATCTGATTAATGAATGAATGGTTACTATCTCTAAATAAGATCCTTCTTCTGAAAGTCCTCACATGATTCTGTTTTCCTCTTTCAAGAGTCTGTGCATATCTCCAGTTTATTCAGTGTATCAACTTACTAGGTTCCCTCAAAAATATCTTACTTATTTGACATTTTAATTTGCACTTAATAGCTGAAAGCATTCCAAATGCCCAAAAGCAAAATATATAACTTAAATACTTAACAGTATGCTGTGGTTATGTAAATAATAATAGGTTTACAGAACTCAGTAGTAATTTCAAGTAAAAAACCATTATAAGAGGTTATGGCTAGTCCTTAGGTAATTGAATGTTTTGCATGTTTTTAAAAAGCTTACACTATTAAAGGACTTTCTGAGAACTTTGCCACCATGTTTTCTAGTATAGGAAAAGCTAAAATTTTTCCTGGTACAAGGTGGGTCACTCTTTGTAAATCATAACACTTTACACTTAAGTTCTCAAATAACATATTTGGCCATTTCTATCTTCCCCTCAAGTGATTTATATATTATACAATTTAACAAAAATGCATGATAGCAAGTAACATTCTAGTTATTTTTTCTTTACTCAAACAGTTACAAGACTCCATAATTCACCAAAAGGACCAAATGTTATTTTACAATAGTAAAACCATCCCTAGCAATCTTAACTTTTATAATGTAACTAACATTTCTCCCACTTATTCATGAGTCAAGACATCAAAAGCATTCAGCACATAACTTAAAGGATTAAATGAGAACTCCACCCTTTGGACTCATGCATTGGCTTTTTTATCTTGACTGAATTTTTTATATTGACTGAAATGAAACTTCTTTTGGGGATCAACCAGACTGAGCAAATAGAAAATGTATTTAATATTTTTAAGTCAAGAACATCAGAGGAACTCAAGTTAAAAGCACACAGACCCTTTCCCAAACGTTCATCTAATAAATTGACGAAATCTGGACCCTGGAGAGATGTGCTCGCATCAGGTGAGAGATATACCAAATGGTTCTTTTTTTCTTTTTCTAATTTTCAGTATATGAAAGGGAACCATTCTAACTATGTTGGAGTTGCAGTGGGGGACAAGAATGATATAAACCTCCCTTTAATTAGGGTTTTTGTTCAGTGGAGCCACCTGCTCATCAGACTGAGCTTGTGGCTACTTTATCTCAGGGCCAAGCACTTTGACTGCAGCCTCTCTCCTCTCCATTATCATCCTGGGGCTAGGGGTATCTTGGTGGTGGAGTGGATAGAGCACCAGTGCAGGAGTTAGGAGGATCTGAGTTCAAATCTCACCTCAGACACTTGACACTCACTAGCTGTGTGACCTTGGGCAAGTCACTTAAACCCCAACTGCCTAATCCTGGGTCATCTCCAGTCATCCTGATGAATATCTAGTCACTGGATTCTGATGGCTCTGGAGGAGAAGTGAGGCTAGTGACCTGCAGAGCCCTTCCTCACTCAAAACAAAGTCAAGTGCAAGTCATGTCATTATTTCCCTGAGGGCATGGTCTTCTTCAGCAACAAAGGACGAACACACACATTACTTAAGGAATCTGTTGAACCTAAATAAATCACTTGCCATGCTAAGTGATCAGTACATGTACGATGTAACTCTGTTTTGTAGCACTGAAAAAGGCTACAAGTTAAAACACTATAACTGGTCTACTGTTCACTGACAGATATGTTACAAAATTATATTTGCTGTGGGGAGAAAAGGGAACCTCAAACTTACTGAATCCTAAAAATTAAAAATAGCCAGCTGCTTTCTTGAAGACTTAAGGGAAAGGGCAAATACTATTAGGATAACCATTCAAACTGAAAAAATCTCTAAGCAGAAACTAACTAGGATTCATGCACGTTGAGAGCCTAACATCTGACATTAAGGACATGGAAAAGAAAAAGAATCAAAACTCCAGGTTTTAACAGAAATATCTGCTTACGTACTATAAGCTCAGGCTTATAGTGCATTCTAAATAATCTACTGACAACCAATGTACTTCAAAAATAATAAAGTATTTTCCCTCAGAAAGAAGCAATTTTTGTTGATGTCATTCCAATATGACCAATTTCAATCACAATCCTGTATCTATTCAGATGACCGACTAATGGAATATGTCTCAATTTCTTCCACTGCTCCATCTCTAGTCACTTTGTCTGAAATTGTTGGGACAATTAAAATGAAACTGGCATAAATAAACGACAACAAAGCAGCACAAAATGAATTACACTTAACTACAGCTGTTACTAGCATAGCACTGAAAGGAGGTTTACCAAATATATTTACTAGTCATGACACCTTTAGAAAACAAGGCAAAGTTGTCCCCTTCTATTGGCTAATAACATAAAATACTTTTCAATACATACAATAATTTTACCTGTTGCCTTTTGGCTGCCATAATGTTCAACTTATCCACTTCAGGTTTTAGGGCTTTATATTGTATGCCTAAATCTTGCTCTGTGCCTGCATTCCTAAGTTTCAAGATGCCATCTTCCACCTTAAAACAAGCAAACAGCTCAAGTTAGCAGTTATACAGTGTTCTAGAATTTTCAGATTGCTTTTAATAAATCTCAAAATGAAGTTATTCAAAGTCTAATCAAGGTTTCTGCTGTCACAGTCCAATATTTATAAAGCATCTACAATGTGTAGGTAAATAAACTTTAGGTTTTTCCCAAAGAGAATGATTTATTTCCTCTACTCAAACTCATGAAATTTGAATTATTTGAGATTTTTCAACTCCAGGAATCAAGAATCCTCCCTGCCAAAGAGGATGATCCTCAAATATTATTTTGGCCATTTCATTTGTACTATAACACTACTGAGTTAAATACTGAAGCAGAGAAATCACAAAGTGATAGATTTGGAGTAGAGGAGGAACTGGAAATGAAGCACATTCCAGGCTAGAATGTGGTAAGAACCAACTCAATGGTTAAGAAATGATGAAATGTACTTTTTCCTCTCTCTTGCTGAGCCAACAACCAACAGCTTTAACTCTCTATCACACTACAAAAAGTTGCACTGCACTTACAACTTTCAGCTGAACAAGTAATTTGTAGACATCTGCCATATCGGCCAAAATAAGCAACCGGGTAACTGCTGAGAGCAAGGAGCGGGCAGCTCGCACCATGTTGCCCCGCTTCACTGAAGAACAGGGGTCATCTGCAAATTCTCCAGAGGCACTCTTCATCAAGTCACCTGTTATAAGAGTCAGAGAAGTAAACAGTTAAGTGGAGTAGATTTGGATGATAACACTTTTTAAAAACTTCAACTCTAAATAAAATATTTCCACAATAAGCTAGCATGACATTTGAACAAGGATTTTAGAGCTGTCTAGCCTCTGCAACCCTCTATATTCATCAATCTATCTAGCCATCCATTTTTCCCTTGTTGGCATATGCCAAGTCATTTTTACTAGCAAAATCGGCATTTGATTTAGCACTGGAAGGGCCTTTATGGTCTTCTAGTCCAAATCTCTCATTTTACAGGAAAGGAAATTAAGGCTCAGGATGGGCTTTGACCAACACCACAGAGTTGGTACAAATCACAAAGATGGGATATGAATATAGGTTTTTTTGACTTTGGAGTCAAAGTTTTTTTCAAAATAAGATATAAACCATAGGCTGTTAAAAAATTAACCTTCCAGCGTTCATAAAATTCATCCCAGAAGGTTGGAGAGCAGGGGCTATCGTAACTATTGTCCTTTCCCAATCTCATTTCCTTTTCCTTGCTACCCTCTAGCAAGGTACTGTTTTGGTTTTGTGTGCAATACTCCTAAGCCTAGCACAAAGCAGATGCTTAGTAAATGCTAGCTACATAATTGAACAGACACAATGTAACCTCTGATGGTGGCCCGCATATATCATACACTTAAAAAACCATGCTTTCACTATCTCTTCTCTTCCTCTCCCTGTCTGGCTACCTCCAAATTCCTATGGTTCAACTTACCAATAAGACAAATTTAGGAAAGAGTTCTGAGGTAGACTAGTTCAGAGTTAAATGGAGGAAAACTTTGATGCAGTCTATCAAATTCAGCTGTATAATATCCATACAAAGCAAAATTTTATGCCCTTAGGTGCACCTTAATTTTGTAAAAGTATTATTTGCTAGGATTAAATTAACTCATTTATAAATGCTTTTTAACCTACCCAACACTTACCTCAAAAGGCTTTCCAATTAGAACAAAATCTGTCCCAGCATCCTTAAGTGCAAAAATATTTTAATCTTAATAAAAGACCTGATATCCTTCACTAATGACTCTCATCTACTTCATTTGTAGGGCAAAAGTAAGAACTTAATAAGTGCTTTCCATTTATTCATTCATATGTTAATATGGTTCACATCAGGGTTGGGATAAAGGTCATTTTGAACACATCCGTATCACTGCAGGTGTATACAAAGACAAGGGCCGCTTGGCATCCTGAGTAGCACTAGGGATGGTGAAAAAACTATTATAAATACCCAAATTAACTATGAAGGACACATGAAGGAAGACACTATCTGCACTCAGAGAAAAAACCTGATAAATGTATAGAGTGATTTTACATTTATCTGTCTACACATACAGTTAATGGCAGCCATGAGTGGTAGGGGGAGGAAAAAGTAACATGACAACTCTATTATATACTTAAAAGAAACAGCAAGATATACATAAAAAGACCTGCAGTTTCACATACATCTTTTTTCCTCTTCTACCAAGTAATGGAAATATTCTTGTTTGATTTCTTAAGTTCAGAATAAAATAATTAAGATTTCTTTTTTTTAAAAAAAGTAAAAACTGTCTTTACTAGCCTCTAATCAATCAGTTGTCCTCTAAAGAAGAACTATGTTGAATCCCACCTATGAGCTGTATGACCTTAGTCAAGGCTTTTAAACTCTGAGACCTAATATAATTCAATTCAATTAAAAAATAAATTATGCATAAGACACTGTGTTAGGTGCTGAGAACATTGAACAAAAAAGAAATGGTCCAGGCCTTATCCTTAAATGATTTGCATTCTACTAGTATTGGGAAAAGAAGCAATGAAACACATATACAAACAAACAAACAAACAAAAAAAACCCAACACAAAATTTCAAGGAGATGAAAATCAAGAAAGGCTTCCTTTATGAGGTAGCAGATGAGCTGAGTCTTTACAGGGTAGAGGAAGAGAGTGAATTCTAGGTAAATGAAATCCTGTGCAAAGGTATACACATGGTATGCCGAGTTCAGGGCACAGGGACAAGTCCAATTTAGCTAGAACACAAAATGTATGAAGGGAAATAAAATGAAAAAGATCTGGAACAAGCTAGAAGCCAAATTGTACAGGTTTTTAAAAATGCCAGGCTAAGAAGTCATTATTTAATTCTAGAAAGAATAGATACTGAAGATTTTTGAGTAGAGGACTGATATGATCATGTCTGTGTTTAATAAGGATTGATTTTATTATTTCCAGAAACAGAAAAAAACAGTGGAGAGGGGAAGAAGCAGAAGCAAGGAGAAAAGAAGCTACTGTGATAGTCTGGATGTGAAATGAGAAGCAACAAAAGAGAGGTTTTGGACATAGAAATGACAATACTCAGGAATTGACTAGATAGGAAGGATAAGTTAAGGGGAAGGGAGAGCTAAGGGTAATTTTTGGATTGTGAACCTAGGTTAACAATGGCAGTGTCCTCTGGAAAGGGAACCATTCAGGAGGAGGGAGAAGGAGGAATGAGGTCATTCACAGTAACTTACAAAAGGGCATTCATTTGAAAACGTCTCAAAACTACATTTGAAAACTATAGATAAAGTCATTCCACCCAAAATTAATTGGCTTCATTTCCTTCTCAATCCCCCTTTTAACTTCTCCTGTTCCCCTTGTCAACTCTACAAACTAACCCTTTAACGGAAAGTGAATCAAAATGAGAGTAGAAGAACATGGCAGAATGAATAAAATTTTTGCCTTGCTGCCATTTCCTTAAGCTCATGGGTACAGTGGGAATTTATATTTTATTTTCATTGCTGACAGATGATATTAGGTATAGAGAATGCTCTGTGGTTTCACTGGCATATGGAACTCCCAGGTAAAGAAACTTCCTCTATCAATATAGTAGGTAAGCATCTTCTTTGTAATTAGTTTTTGGGAATCACCTAGAGCACTGAGAGGTTGTCACTTGCCCATAATCACACAGCCTGTACGTAATCAGGAGCAGGACTGAAACCCAGGTCTTCTTGACTTTGAAGACAGCTCTCACAACATCCCACTCCTCTGATGTCTCAGGATTATAAGCAGTGAAAAAGAAAGCGTAAAGAAAGACAGACATTGGATGATGCCTTAAAACAATCCCATGTCATTTGTTCTATCCTCTAAACTAGATTAAAGATGCTTGTGTCTCCCTATACCTTCCCCCAATCGGAGAGGATTACTGATACAGATTAATACAATTGATTTTTAGGGGTCTTCAATGGTTTAAGAAAAAAAAATCTATGATATTATACAGGGAAGAGTATGAAATGATAGTGGGGGCTCTCATCTCTTAAAGACATTTCCTCCTAAAGTGTCCAATGAACTATGAACCTATATACATATCACTTGGAAAACTAGGGTACACAACTCACCCCACATTACATAGTCAGTGGCAAGGACTGAGAAGCGGCGCAACCCTGTACTATATCTACTTCACAGTTGAAAAAGCAAAAAATCACAAGTAGCAAAGCTCTCATGGCCAAGTTATCTTCAGTAAAAAAACAACTGGAAACACTCCCTTCCCTTAGGGCTTTCCTAAGTGAAAACTAAACAAAATAAAAGTTAAAAATTTTTGGAGTTCAAATCAAGGACAAGATAAAACAGTGAAATTAAGGGGGAAAGGGGGGACCACTCCATAGATCTGTTTTAGTACTGGATAAGCTATAAGTAGGCACATTCAGCTGATTAAGGAAAACCTTCCTAAAGTAGGAAATCCAAAAATAGAACTAAGTTGCTTGAAGAAGTAGTAAGTCTCTTTATATGGAGGTTGCTTGGCTGGTTGATCACTTATTCACCAAGGATATCGTTGAAGAGATTCAGGCTTTAAATCAGAGTGAGGAGGCATGATTTCTCAAAGCGGCAGTACTTTGAGCTAAGGAGAAAGAACACTGATTTAGTATCAGAAGATTTGGGTTGCAGTCTTGACTCTGCTTTGTGCTACCCATGTTTTCTCATTTGTAAAATGAGCAGAGTTTGTACTCAATCTTAAAGGTTCCTTCCTAGAAATTTAAGATTTGAAGAGTCTATTATTCTCACCAGATCCTATCTTCTGGTTGAGATGGAATTTACAAGTCATCAAGTCCAACATCCTTGTTTTAGAGAGAAGAAAAATTTAGAGACCAGAAATTAAGTAATCTGCCCAGAGTTACCTAGGCAGCAATTGGCAGAGCTAAGATTTGAGCCCAAGTTTTCTTGGCTTCAAATCCAGCACCCTTTCCACTAAAGCAAAAAGATGATATTCCTTCCAAGACGTTAGTTGAAATCCCTTATTTCAACCTTTTTTTAAAAGTGTATTACAGAAAAGATAAAGTACAAAAGAAGCCATGCCTGAGCGGCAGGGGAAAAAAATAATTTTTTTCTCCATTTTATTACAAAAGATTAATTTTTCACATAGTAATGGTAATAGATACTTGCTACTTGTCTTCTATCCCTTCTTACTCTTAAAGGTATTGTTCACATTCCAACACTATTTCTTACTTGCCCAATGACTGACTTTTGATATGTTTCATAAGGGATTAGATAAAATAAAAGGGTATGGACTGGACAGTGCAAAGCCATTACTGGGAAACTATATAGAACAGATGTGCTCAACTAGGCTCACCATACCTTTTCACAGAAAAGAGTATTCAAAGACCAGTCAAAGCAACAAGAATTTTCTGTAATATCTGCATATGCCTTGTTTCTAGACTTTGGTGTGTGTAGTTTTTTTTACATACAAAAGTGAAAGAGGCTGACATCTCTTCATGTCCTAAAATTCTCACTCACTTGGTCTGTTTAGAAACTGACTTTCCCCCATAACACACCCAAGTTTTATTAGGGATGAGAAAGCCCATATTGCAATATACCAGTCATTTATATCATGTTGTATATGTAGTTATGATGAATGACTGAGTGGCAGGCAGATTTGATGGACCTGGGATCTAAACTCTTCAAAACCACTCTCCAAAGAGTTATACAATAATGACAAAACCATCAAAAACAACTTTAAGAACTCTGATCAATGAAATGACCAAACATGATTTTAGAGTACCAGTGATGAAGCAAACATGGGATAATGGACCCCAAGATGCAGAATGAGACATACAATTTTTTGGACATAACCAACATGGGCAATCTTTTTTCTTGGCTATACACATTTCTTTTTGCCTCGCAATGGAGCAAGGGAGGAGGAAATCAGTTCTCCGCAAGCTTTGGTTGTCCAGTCTGAACAAGTAAAGAAGTATTATCGTGTTTTTCTAAAATGCCAACGTGATTCGTTATTATGTGTAGAAACAAAGTCTCCTATCCAAAATTATATATAAACAAGGAAAATTATTTTGCTGCTTCTAACCCCATTTTAATCATTGTTAATGATACAATCTAGGTTTTTATAATCATGGAGAACAGAAGAATTTGCCTCTCCTAATTGTAAAAACTAAAGAAACACTGTTAAAAATATTTCTCTTTCATGTTCAAGTATCAAAACCTGATGGCTCTAAAGACCAAGAAAAAGGTGGTAAGTTCTACTTTTGAGAAATTAATATAAATGCAACTATTACTTGTTTCAATTAGTTTCTCTGATGATTCTCTGGAGTTTTCTAAGTAAATCATCAGGAAATTATCAAATAGAGATAATCTGGTAGTATGTGAATGTAACAGTATTACTGAACAGATGAATATGAAGATTTCAAAGAAACATGGACAGACATATGAATTAATGCAGAACAGAAGCAGGCAGACAAAAAAACAAAGTGAATACTGCAATATAAATGAAAAAAGAAACTCCGATTGTTCTCAAATTATAATGGCCAAGGTGACCCTCCAAAATCCCCCTACCTTTTTTGCAGAGGTCAGGGACTATGGATATAGAATATCAAACTCAGGTAAGGTGTTGGTTAATTTTGCTGACAAAATTTTTATTAAAAGAAATGACTTACTGAATATGGTACATTCAGAAATCGAAGGGTGGCAAAAACAAAAGCTATAAATAAAAATTTTTAGAAGAAATTAATAGAGTTCCGTAATTCTAAAGGTGAATTTTGTTGATTAAGCTCCTTCTTAAGCTGCTTATACAATCCTTGTATAAAATGGAGAAATCAAAAGCTCAATGTCTTTGGCTTTTTTTTAAACTGGCTACACTGAGAATTCAAAGAGAAACCGTCCAAATTTGGTATTTTTAAAACTATCCTGAATATGTTTAACTACCAAAACTAATAAAGTGCCTTACATATATATATTTTTTTAAATAACTGAATCTGTTATAATTAATATAGGCAAATTTAGGTGATAAAATTCCAATAAGAGATCCTCTTAGAGATCTGCTGAAGGTAGAGTTTAAGAATCTTGACTTGTCTCAGGGTCACAGAGCTGTTATGTCAGAGACAGGACTTGAACCAAGGCCAGTTTCCCATCCACTACATTATACTGCCTCTCATCTTGCACACAGTACAGTAGTTCGTTACCAGGTTTACTTAATGTGCTGAAGAAAACATTTTAAGACATTCATCTGATTAAGTCTTTGGAGACTAGGAAGTAAAAACTGTGTCAACATGACAGCTCCTCAAGAGCAAGGCCTAAGAACTTGAAGAGTATTTAATACTTGCTTAAACTATCAGAGCTTCAAGACTGGCAAGAGCTATAAATCATATTTAACGTTCAAAAAGGACGAAATACAGTAAAATGAAAAGCTTAGAGAGTTCATTGGTAAGCTCATTTAACTGAAAGGGACAGGAAAGACAAGATAAGCTACAAAAATGGGAACCCTACAAGGAAGGTGTTCAAAAGAAATTCTGAAGCCTGGAAAGCAAAAGAACATAAGAAGTAGTAAACAGATCACAACGAAATAGATATGAGAAAAATGATGTCAGAATGCAACATCTTCAAGTCAGATGGCTTAAGCTCTAGCACTTAGCACAGGGTCTGGCATACAGCCTGCAATGAATAAATGTGTGTACTGACTGACTTGACTTGAAATCCTAGGTTTAACAGCTGTATGATCATATGCAACTCATTTTTCCTCCCTGCATCTCAGTTTCCTTATCCATAAAATGGGAATCATAACTGTACTGCCTATTTCACAAAACTGCTTAAACCTTTATGCACTCTATAAACATAGAAATGTGAGCTCTTAGTGATAGGGAGTGAACTGGTGAATTCACTGGCATAGGAAATTCCCAAATGAGAAAACTCTCCTAAAGACCAATGCAGGTGAACACTTTCTTTGCAAATTATATAGAGTGGTTGAAAACTGCCTGTAATCCTGAGAGGCTAAGTGAAGTGCCCAGGATCACAAAACCATGAAGAGACATTAAATGACCTGTTCAGGGTCATGTGGCTGGAACATATCTCCTGATCACAATGCCTCTGCCATGGTGGTGGTGATGAGGATGACAGGTAGCATGGAACATAGACGGATAGATAGTCTTGGTCTGGTCCCTGGGTAACTCACATGATAATCTCTCTACGCCTCAGGCAGAAATTGTAAGGATATATCAGTAGAGGAAGTCCTAAACCCAAGACCTAAAACTGGAAGACTGACTTATTACTGCAAGTTGTGACATTTTATACATCGGGAATGGGGAAATACATAACGGGTGGGGAACTTGCAGCCTAGAGGCCACATATGGCCTTCTAGATCCTTGAGTATGGCATTCTGACTGAAACCAAGTTTTACAGAACCAGTTCTTTTAAGGTGATTTGTTCTGTGAAGTTTGGATTCTGTCAGCCTAGATCATCAATGCATAAGAGAGGTGTTAAATTTTAGCATTCAAAATAACAAACCCCTTAATCAATGTATCTTTCTATTTCCTGACATCAGGCTGCTTTAGAAAATGCATAAAGAGTTATTAAAACCAGAAGACAGGGAAAGAATAGAACACCCAACAAAAATCAAGGTGTAACAAACCTCTAGCAAAATACTTTGGAGTCAATAACTAAGCCCCTTTCTGCTCCAGGGAAGTAGATTTCCAACATTTGGATGGTCAAAATATCCTTATTCTAGAATTCCTGATTCTTTTTGAGGAGTTGTCTTAGCTCCAGATAAATAGTCCAAAACTAAACAAAAGAATCACCAAAACTTGGTCACCTGTGAAGAATCTACTTATTAACAAGTTATCCAAAAACTAACTGCTGCTTCTAATAACATGGAAGTGCTCTGAAAAATTATTCCACCCTAATACTTACTTCCATTTTTGGAGGTGAGCAAAAACAAGGGAAGAAATGACCAAAGCTTCATAAATTCATTTTACAGTAATTTACTCATGTATTGATTTACTTCCATAAATTTGCCTCCCAGCATATAGTAGGTATTGCCTAAATGTTTGTTCATTGGTTGACTGACAATGACAAAAGTGAGGTACGCGGTGGGTCAGCGACTCGTCAAAAGTAATATGGGTAACAAATGGCAGAGCTAAGTTTAAACAGAGACTCTGACTTCAAATCTAAGCATCCCTTTGTATTCTTTGTACTTTGCATAGTGCCTCCCAGAGATGACTTTTGATTCAAGCCTCTTTAAAAACATAGTTAACATCCACTCAATAGGAAAGTATTCTAGACTGATTTTATGAAATTTGACATGAAAATGATGTATTTTCAAACACTTTTTTTAAAAGCCAAATTTGCCGCATTTATAAGCCTACACAGACTCGATAACATAATCAATTCTATCAGGTAGGGAAAGCATTACTGTATACTTATATTTCAAAATCCTCAGAGTTTATATTTTGAGAGTCTCCTAAATAATGAAAAAAGAACCTGACTAAAATGCTTAATTCTGGTTAACATGTTTTTCTACCTTATTCTTTTTATTTGCCAAAAAAGGATCCTTGTTACCTGTAAAACATAGATCCTTAAATAAAAAACAATTACATATGTGAAAAAGTATCATTGCAAATGTAGATTTCACAATGAAATGCACAAACTCAACATGATTTCAAGAGAAAATGTTCAAGATTTTCTAAGGCAGCACATGTAAAAGACAATGCTTAGAAACATTTTCATAAAACTACTGAATTACTGTTTTCAAAAACTGCCTTTCACATAACTTCATATACTCTCTAACCTCCAAAATAATTTGAAAATTTCTGAGAGGGCCTTATGGATTAGAGTAGACATTAAAAATAAACAGACAATACAATCTACCCCTCAACCCCCAAGTCACCAGTGATATTTTAGGCAATGTGGAAGAAAAATGAAAATAGAATACTATCTATATTCAGGTTCTCATTTTCTTTATTCATCCAAGGATGCCCTGCTTTGGACACATTCCAAAGAAAGATACTTACTTTAATGATTCCACATTCAAATATGTGCAATAACATGTATTCTGATGCACAATAACTTTTTTAAAAAAATTAACCAGTGGAAACTATGTTAATAATGTCATGGGTGAAGTTCTACTTGCCAAAGTAAAAATTACAGTTCCCAAGGGAACTCTTCAGTAACACTGAATATATATGTGTAAGTCTGTGTGTGTATATATCTATATATTAAAGGGTGGAACATTATTCAGCTAAGATTCCCAAGGTAACCTGGTTCATTTAAGTTCAGGAAGTTAGCATCCTAATTACAATTACTTGTTTGTGAGTTTAAGATGTGCAGGATAAATTTAAAGCAATTTCAAGATGATAGGAGGCATCATAATTTAATAATTTCCTTTTTCTTCCCCTATTTCCAATCTGCCCACCCCAAAATATGAAGCTCTGCAAAGCAGCATATGCTTATACCAGCCTGGTTACTTGAAAGGAGACAGTATTCTTGGCACATTTAAGACAAAGAAAATACAGCCTCTACTCTAGTCTTAAGTCAGAGAAACAACTCTAAGACATAAAAAATTCAACTGACAACCTGTTAAGGATTCTTTGGAATTTACTTTTTACTTTTCCTATTCTCCTACTCTGAATACAGTAGAGAGAATGCAGGGGGATATTGGGGGAATAATAATACAAATCCTATCTATGCTCTGAAATGGTAAGAAACATCAGAAAATGGAAGAGTTCCAGGTCAGGAGTAGAAACTGTCAAAGAGCACCTAAAGGCAGATGCAGGTTTAAGGAGAATCAGACAAGTGCCATGTAGACGGGAAGAAAGACAAAAACAGAAAGATGGAACAGGGTCATACAGAATAGGAAAAGAGCTGATAAAAAACTCAAACGAAAAACATGAATTTGAAGAAATCAAGTGATTTCTCATTAGGTGTAATGCAGAAGATGATTAGGTTATAATGTTGAAACCTAATTAAGGAAACAAGTTTCAGATGTTTTTATGTTATTCCTCTTTTCTGCACTGACACTGGAGTTTGCAATGATAAATAGGTGTTTGCCCAGCTGGTTGGTGAGGCAGAAAGCTATAGCAAAAAAGTTCTTTGGTTCATTTTTTTTCCTTTTTTTTTTTAATATGAAATAACTCTTACAGGCTCATGGAGAGATCAACCTTATTAACCCAACCTCACGGGCATCATAATTTAAACAACCAAAGAAGACATTAAAATAGGATCACTAGTCTGTTTTTGTTTCTAAAGCTTAGACTCTTAAGATTTCTACATTCCTAGGCCCAACTCCATCAGTATCCATCTCTCAAACCCCTCTCTGAAAGACGGTTCTTTTGGTCAAGAATACAGTTTCTTTTCTAATAGACCGTCTTCCAGGCTGCTTACACTATACGTAGTAGCAGTCTTGTATCTCTCCTGGACAAGTCATTAATTTTCACATCCTTTCCACCCATTGATTTGACTTAGTGCTCAAATCAGTGGCTAGAGGAAAAAATGCCTGCAGAGCCAAAACTTTATTCTCTGACAATATGTGGTCAACATATACTCTCCTTTTTTTCCCTCTGAAGTGCCATGCCTGAAGTGCCATGCTGTACTTCTTTAATACCTACCCCAGATTTACCAGTGCAGGAAAGTTTTGTTAACTCTCCCCACATAAATCATTTAGTCTATTCCTGGGGCTCAGATTCTGAAATCCCACTTAATAGATTTGCATAAGCAAAAGAATTTAAAGTTCTTAATCAAAAAACAATTTAGTAAAATAACAGGCTCACCAACAACTTTGTGATACTATTTTATGAGACTATAATTTCATCCTATTAGATTATTCTGTGTTTCAAAAGTCTAATGGTATTTTGAACACTGCCAGAAGGCACATTACAGTTACTAGAGGATCACCTAGTGAATTCAACCACAGTTGCTAATAAACTAAAACTGGAATAGATTAGAAGTCTACTCTTTAAGATTAAGAAGTACCTCCCCCACACCTATCTCGTTTCTCTCCAGATAAAAAATGGTAATACAACACTTTTAACAAGTTTTGTTGTATTACAATACTGAATCAACAAATTACAAAAAGTTTTAAAAAAAGAACCAAAATTTGGACTTAGAATTTGACTGACTGGAAACAAGGTTTTTCTTGAGTCAGTCAACTAAATGAAAGCCCAAAATAGGGAGCATAAAAGCTCCAAAGAACTCTTAAGACACCCATTTACCTGACTATAAATGGGTTTAAGAAGAGGAGGGGAAAATAAAATATTTCACACTCCTTTTTCTGTTATCTGGACTAGGGAAAAGAATTTAAAGAATAAATTCTAACATCATCCTTCACTGTGACAGACATCTCTGACATGCTAACTTATAGTCTCACCACTGAGGCACACACTCAAGGAAGAAGGTAAGAAGGTATTTTTCCAATACTACAGAGAAACCTAAGCTCTCCCAGGCTCCAGAGTGGGAGACCCACAAGGCCAAATTTTTTGCCTTTTCCTCAGATGCTTTCCACATGCTTTACCTTGGGCAAGTCATTTAAACTCCATGGCTTCAGTATCCTCATCTGTAAAATGAAGAGACTGAATTAGACAGCCTCTGACAGCGTTTCCAATTTTAAATGTAGGTTCCTGTGACTATCCTTGGGATTAGCAGCTGGAGAGTTTTTCTTGTGGCAGGAGGATAGAGATATGCACCTAGTCCATGGTGTGAGAGTGACTCCTGGTCCTCTGCTACTCCCCTTCTCCACAATCTATAACCAATTGTTTAATTCAACCAACATTAAATGCTTACCTACTTACTATATGGAGGCACTGTAGGAAATTTAGGTATTA
Source organism: Potorous gilbertii (assembly GCA_028658325.1). Classification (NCBI taxonomy): domain Eukaryota; kingdom Metazoa; phylum Chordata; class Mammalia; order Diprotodontia; family Potoroidae; genus Potorous; species Potorous gilbertii. The sequence goes on along the minus strand of JAQQSK010001280.1, from coordinate 243,834 downwards.
CTTAGAGAACCCCTGCTCCCATGGAGCTTTTCAGTCTATCTGAAGAATATCTTCAGAAATAAACTACGACTTACGTTTCTCAGAAATTTTCTCCTAACCACTAGAAATCGTGTCCTACCATTGAAAAGTAAAGTAAGTTTATTTTATTCCATTTTCTCTTTTTATCAAAAAACTGTGTTACAAGAGATGGCCATCTTAGAACAGGGGAAAGGGAGAAATATAGGCAATGTAAAAACAAAAGAGGTCAATAAAAATCACTTTTAAAAAAAGCACAAATATATGCCCCAGAGTTTAAATATTATGGTTGTCAATAGCTTACTGAAAGAGAATTTAATAATTAACTCGGGTCTAAAGAGACAAGCCCAACACGATACTAACTGAGCAAAACCCCTCTCATGCAACATCCTGGTGGTTACTGACAATTTAGTTGTGCCAAAATTCTTCAATAGTTCACAGCACCAGAAGGCAGAAAGGGGAGGGAATAAGCATTTACAAAGAACCTTACTAGGTGCCTGGCAGCAGGCCAAGTGCTCTACAAGCATTATCTTGATCCTTATTTGACCCTTACAACAACCAGGTGTAAGTGCCACTGTTATTTCTGCTTGAAAGTTGAGGAAATTTAGGCAAACAGAGGTTAAGTGACTTGTCTTGGGTCACACGGCTAGTAAGTGTATGAGACTAGATTTCTGGTTTTCCCAGCTCCAGGCCCAATGCTCTCCCCTCTAGATCACCTAGTTGCCAGTGTTCTATATGTAGAATTAATGACTTCAGCCATAGTGTATGAAAAGGGTAATGTCTGAGTTGGAGGACTGATAAAAAGTAGGACTCTATATTAATCCAAAATATTTGCAGCAGCATTTTTCACAATAAAAGATTTGGGGTGGGGGGGAGGAAGCAATTAGAAACAAAGTAGCTGACCACCAAAAATTGAGGAACAACTAAACAAATTATGGTATGTGAATGTAATAGGATCTCACTGTACTGTAAGAAGTGAAAGAACATAATGAATTCAGAGAAAAGCACAGAAAGATTTACATGAATTGATGCAAAATGAAGCACAAGCAATACCATACATAACCACAATAACCATGTGAAAGAACCAAAACAAAATTTTTAAATTAATGTTGCAAAATCCCAAAAAACAAGCTGGTCTCAAAGAAGAGACATGAGAAGGAAGACAACTTCCCCCAACTTGAGTCCAGAGAGAGGAGGTCCACAAGTGGGGAACACTGCAGAGTCAGGTGTTTTGCTTTATTGGTTTTTTTTAATGTATTGACTGGCTTTACTGATTTTTTCTCTTAATCATCTTTGTTCTTAAAAGAAAAATTCTGTTATAGGAAATGGGATATTTAAGCAATATAAAAAACAATCAGTTTAAGATGCCCAACAGGCAACTGGAGATATGAAACTGAAGGTAAGCAGAGAGGTTAAGGCTAGAGAGGTAGAGTTGAAATTCACCTTCATAGAGGTGATAACTGAATCATTCAAGTCAGGGAAGCTGAGAAAAGAATCACCCAAGAGATAGAGGGACTTCTGAAGGTGTATAGGTTTTAGTGAGTGATTCGAGTGACGGTGTTGGTATTAGTGGTGATGTGATGATGATAGCAATGGCATTCCTATAGAAATTTAAGGTTTACAAAGAACTTTACTAATATTTTCTATCTTCACAACAACCTTGGGAGGTAGGTGTTATTATCCCAAATTTACAGATGAGGAAACTGAGGCAGACAAGGGTTAAGTGATTTACTCAAGATCATGCTGCTAGTATCTGAGGCATTATATGAATTCAGCTCTTCCTGACTCCAAGCTCAAAGTCACCTATCTGTCAAGTATAAGATGGACACAGGTTGAAGCATTAGGTCTAAGACAAATTTAAAGATAAGTTTATCCATACAGTGGGAGCCCCAAAGGACTCCCACTAATGAAGGAGCAAGGGCTCAGAAAGGGTAACAGAAAAAGTGAATTTTTGCCCAGTCAGTCAGTGCCTCTAAATCATAAGAGCAAGGAGGAGTTTGCTAGGCATAGGATAACAAAGCAGCATTTGCCTTAGGCTTCCACACTCAAGAATCCTGATTGAGAAAATATCAGACTATTTTTTCTCAAAAAATAGGGGAAGAAAGGTCAGCCTGGGCTTATTAGTCAGTGATACCTGGTAACTGGGCCCCAAGAGTCCGACTAAAGATATGTTGGCCCATGGGATTATGTCTTCAGTTTGAGAGCCCTGAAGGCTCTGAGCCCCAAGTGAACAATTCTTCTCTTTCTTGTGGACTCAGGGCTTATGGTAGATGAGGCCCTGGACCTACAAGCCCTCCTGAGTCAGGAATGACAAGGCAAGTAACACATTGCAATAACAGCAACTTAGAAGTGCATTTAAAGGTCAACAAAGTGAAGAATAACACCTACATGGGGCTCAAGAAACTGTTTCTGAGATTGTTTAAAAGAACTGTTCAAATCCTCAACAAGTATTTTTGTTACTATGCTTATGAGACACAGTCATTAAGGCAGCTTACAATGCCTCCCAATTCTTAGATTTTTATATTAAAAGTTTTAACTGAAAAGAGCTCTCATACTAGGGAAAATTTAAAATAATAGAAAAAATGTTTTCCATATTTGATCTTTTAGTCATTTCTCTGGACAGTGTCACACAATCTCTTGTGGGTTAGGACAATCATACACTTTTCCCTTAATCACCTTAGGATGGTAGAACCTAAGATCATTCTAAAATGTGTGTATTGTACTATCAAATATTTACCATAGAACTCCAGCTTCTAAAACATGTTGTAACTTCCCAAATTTATAGTAGCCCTCCTTTGTATTACCATGGAGCTAATAAATTGGCTGGTAGAGTCAATCAAGAATTCTAAATCAGTACTGGATTAGTGTTATTGCTCAAAATTTCAGTTTTTGTAAAATTTTGGCTCTCAAAGAATAATTTTTCTAAAATTGCGAATTAATTTGTCAAATCTCAACCTAGTGTTCATTTATATGACTGAATTAACACATAACTCTGCAGATTCACTTATATAATCTCTACACTCTTATGACATCTGCTCCTGTGTATCAATCCCACAAAATACCAGACAAAGTTCTGCAACATAAACATTAAGGTAAAGGTAAAATCCCATATACACTCAATTTATGCTTCAATTAAATTTCATAATTTCCATTTATCTATTACAAAGACTGAACTGAAACCGTCTTTGTAAAACAGATATTAGCATTAAGTATTTCTGCTGCTCAAAATCCTAAAAGACTCAAGCACATGAATTCCAACTAGCAAGTCCAGAGAGGAAGTCAAAGCGAAGGTTTTCTGAAAAGTCTATTTCTCTACCTTCCAAAAGATTAACATATCACCCACCTTGTTTGCGAACATCTTCTACAGCAGCCACAAGTTCCTCCTTGAGAAACTGACTCTCCTTGGCAATTTTGTCTCCCTTCTCCAAAAAATTCTCAGTTGCTTGTTCAACTGATGCAGCCAAGACATGGGCCTTCTTAGAGCGACCTCTTTTCTTGTTGGAGGGTCCCTTGTTACTGGTGGTTACCAATGTTGTAACCTAAAACAGTTTTACATTTAAAGAATAAATTGCAGGCTTTTAAATGAAAATTCTAGGAATACAAACATCCAGGTCATAGTCAACTAGCCACAAAACATCATAACCTAACATTTATGAACTTCTAGCAGGCATTAGTCACTCACACAAAATATAACAAAACAATCCTATTTAGAAGTGGTATTCCTAATACAAATTCAAATGAGTGGTAATAACTGTAATAAATAATAATAAACTGTAGCTTCCGAAGGAACGAAGTCAACTGAGTTGTTTAGGCGAAAAACACAGTACAGTGTGATAAAGTAGAAAGACACATTCCAGGAAAGGTTTTAAAACTTTACATTAAGACAAGAAAAAGTTTTAAGGGTCAGATCCATCATCTCTCCCATGCATCATTAAACAGAAGATTCAAAAAGCAGAATGTGACTTTATGAGGGTATGATGGAGCCAAGTTTTCAAAATCATTTGGGGTTGTTTTTAATCCTTAAAAATTTGCTTCTGAAGACATATTTCTTTTCATAGTTTATTCACATGAATTACTTTAGTAAGGACTCCTTAGTCAAGAGTCCTTTAAAAAGACACACACTACTGCCCAAAGAAATAAAAAAATGTTAAGTTTTAAATCTCTGAATACTAATCATCTGAGTAACACAGTGAACAGCTATTTTATCTTTTGCGTAAGATGTTTAAAGACTTGTTATAGTTAAAAATGGAAAGAACTGAACTAGAGTACTGCAGTAAATGGGTTCATAAAGCTATAAATCTCCTTCTCAATTCCTACTACATTCATATGTATAAATACTAATTTATATTAATGAGATGAAATTGGAGGGGAAAAAATGGCCTGAGCTATTCACTCTCATATTAACGTAATCCAGCAGTTATGCCTACATTCTGTATAATCTAGCCAAAGCTAGTTAGTTATTAATTCTCAGTTAAATGTCACTGCATCACTCATGGTGGTATCTATATGTGTAACAAACACATTAATATAATCAAATTATAATAAAAAATGCATAAATTATAATTAAAAAGTAACATGTCTTACATACTAGACTCTACTCTGACACTTTCACCTCACTCCTAGATTATTACCATAGAATACTGGTGGGTCTTCCTGCCTCAAGTTTCTCCCCACTCCAGTCTATCATACTCAGCTGTCAAAGAATCTTCCTAAAGCTCAGGTCTGACCATGTGATCCAACCCCACCCCCCAATTCAAGATGCTCCCATCACCTTTAGAATTAAATATAAAATCCTGTTCAGCATTCAAAGTCCTTCATAACTTGACCCCCTCGCCCCACCCCACTACCTTTCCAGGCTTCTTATACCTTAATTCCCCACTCCAACTCCCACTTCCCCCATACTGTAACCCTGTGACATTGACTTCCTAACTATTTCTCACACAAAACACTCCAATGCTAGACTCCCAGAATTTTAACTGTCAATTCCTCATACTCTCCTGTTTTCATTTCTACTGCATGGCTTCCTCTGAATCTTAGCTGAAATTCCATCTTTAACAACAAGCCTTTCCTGGTGCCTAGCAATGCTGGTGCATTCCCTCTATAAATTACCTCCAATTTGTACTGTTTCTATCTTGTCACCATCTGTGAGCACCAGTCCTTGTGACTAGAAGGACTGTCTTTTGCCTTTCTTTGCTTCTCCAGTGCTTAGCACAGTATCTAGCACTTACTGCTTACTGACTGACCGATTAAAACTACGCCTTCTAATTAGTTAACTACCTTCTAATATATGGTATTTACACAAAAAGCAAGCATGAGCCAGGTAGTTGGTGGGCAACTTTTTAAGAATTTGGGGTAAAAGGGACATAATCCTAGTTCTGCTACTACCTGGAGTAAGTTCTTTTCCCTATATGGCTTATGCTTCCTCATCTACAGAAAAAAGGTGAGTTTACATGATTTATAAAAGTCCTTCTAATTCTAAAATTCCGTGGGTCTCCAAAAAACTCAACTCAACATGGAAACCTGCTCAAATGACACAACTATAAAGTAGCAAGACTGTTGTGTAAATTCTTACCTGAGTAACAAGAGGTTCCAAAAGTCTTTCAACTGCCAGAGTCCTTATCTCTAGACTTTTGGGGTCCCATTTGAAGTTTATGTTGCCTGCATGTACAGCAGTCATTTCTGCAGACCGAAACAAAACACGAGTCAAAGTCTGATAAGCATATTAGACATACATTTACAAAACACTAAGTTTCATGTCAAAATAATCTTTCATTTTAAGTACTTTTACAAAGACCACATAAATAAAAAATATCCAAAGCAGACCTGAAAAGAATTCCAGGACTGCAGCCTGAGCCACAATATTTCTCTCTCTCTCTCAACCAGATCTGTATCTCAATATTCACACAAAACCAGAAGAAAAACGGCAGCTATAGCAGGATGGCTCACAAGTTCACCTAAGAGGGGCAAATAAAGGAACTGTCAGAGATGGTGTCATGATGTACTCAAAGGCATTAAGAAATATTTCATGGGACGTTGATCATTTTGCCTTGCTGTGCTTAGGAGAAGCATAAGCAAATAGATCACTCCGAACATAACTGAGGTATGTGTATCAATGTGTTGTAGAAGATAAAAAAGGTGAGAAAAACTAAGAACATATTAAGATCCTACAAACCTATACACTTTCACACTTGGTCACTTCAATGCAAAGACAGATATAGGGAAGGATGGCAAAAAATACGTTACATAGTAGGTCTCAGTTTTGAAGGGGAAAATGACTTGACTACTCAGATGTCTAACACTTATAAATTAGTAACACTCAAGTCAAAATAAGTTGTTTGAATACAGCTGACTAGTTAAAGCAAAAGTCAAAGTCATCTTTAAACTGGAAGGATAAAAAAATGAAAAGGTTCTGTGAAAAATTTCCAAAGGTTCCATATTAACTGAACTAATAATGCCAAAAACTAGGAACCAGAAAAAAGACAAAAACTGATGAAAGTATTAGCCACAATCAAGCCAAAAGAAGCCCGGAAACCAGTTCACTAGCCAAACACAGAGAAAGTAGGTAGCCAAAGTCAACACCACTTTGAAATACAAACCAATAAGTGTAAAAAAATTTTTTTTATATCTATGGCAGATTATAGCATAAGATTTTAAGTAGTAATGCTTCATAAAAGAGCAAAAAGCTAGAAAAAAAGTGACAGGAAGCTTGAGCTAAGATGCATGTGTTTTGTTGGTCAGTTTGCTTAACTATTTTTTGTTAATAGATAGCCTTCTACATGGGATAGGAGAATGAATATAGTAAGAAATGACTGTGGCATAAAGAAAAAAAATTAAGAGGTGATTGAAAGGTATTATGATCTGCTCTAATTTTTTATGGTATGATCTTATTATCTTAATATTCAGGTCACATTCATTTTGAATTTATTTTAGCATATGTTATAAAATCTAAGCCTAAGTTTCTGCCAACTCTTTTCCCATCAACTCTTGTCAAATAGGGAGTTTTTCTTAGATAATTTATGTTTTGGGGTTTCCTGAACATTGGGTTGAACTCAGCTGTTTTTTTTCCTTATCTAGTCTGATCCTTTAACTTTATTTTTTCTAACTAGTACCAAATATATTTGATAATTAGTGCTTTATGATATAATCTGAGATCTGCAGGTGGTACTCTCCCTTTATTTCTGCTTTTTTTCAGTATTTCCTTTGATATTTTGGATTTTTTTCCTTAAAAATCATTTTATTATTTCTGTCCACCTCTATAAAGTATCTTTTGGTGGGCTATCATAACATTAGACTTGTAAATCAATTTTGGTATCAGTCATTTTTATGCTAGTGGCATAGGTCTTCCAAGAACACTGAATATTGTTTCCAAGTATTTAAATTGTTCTTCATTTCTTTTAGAAGAATTTTTTAAACTAGAATACAGGTACTATAATGAGTACTTTGACCGACTTATTCCCAAAATATTTTGCAATATAATTACAGGGTGAATTCTTAACTAAAAAAGTGGGGTGGTTTGGGGGTTAGTTAGGGAAGATTCCAAAAAAACTAAATAATTATTTTAACTATATAAAATTTTAAAAAGTGTTTTGTAAAATTAATGGAACTAGGAAAAAGGAAGTAGTCAAGTCGGAAAAATTTTGGTATGAAATATTTCTGATTAGGGGCTAATATCTAAAATATATAGGTAACAAATAGAAAGACAGAGATAGTGCCTAAACTTAAGGTTTCATTAAAAGGAGAAATCCTTCAACCAATGAGCAGCTTTTAAAAAAAAATGAGGCTAAATGACTTATTCAGGGTCAAACAACCAGCACGTATCAGAAGCAACACTTGAATGCAGGCCTTCCTAGGGTCTCAATCGCTAAAAATGAATGCAAAGGCAGTCAAGCAGTGAAGTGATGAGCCTCAGAAACAAGGCAGCAACTAGACTGTAGAGTGGGGGGGGGGGGGAGGATAAAAAGGCTAGCCTTTCTGTGGTACTATGGTACTTTAAGGCATGCAAAGTACTTTACACATCATCTCATTCCCTGTGAACAGACCTTATTATTTTCCCCATGTTACAGATGAAGAAATCAAGCCAAGGTCACACAGTTAATAAGTACCTGAAGCAGGACTTGGAATTCAAGTACTCCTGACTTCAACCAAGGCCAAGGCTGTGTGCCACCTGTCTGCTGTTAAGAGCAACACAGAGAGGTAGAAGGGGAGCAGGCTGTGAAGAGCATGAAATGCCACAGGATTCTCTCTGTGACCCTGAGTGGCAGAGAGGGCTGTGTGACAAGCATGTGACAGGGTAAGACCTCTGTTTTATCACTCTATCGGCTGGTACTAGACTGGAAAGACTTGAGGCAGGAAGCCTTTTAAGAGGTCACAGTCCAGGTGATAAAGCCCTAAATTAAGGTGGTAGCTACGTGAATAAAAAATGGGGACAAACAGAATAGAAACTGTGAAGGGAGAAACTACAGACTGGGTATTTGGGGTGAGAATCAGAAATCAAGGGTGTAAGCCTGGATGACTGGTAGGATAGTGGTACTTGGGACAGCAGTAAAGAGGGTTAAGAAAAAAATTTCGCGAATGGAGAGAAGATGACCAAAAGAGTTTTGGGCAAGTTCGGTTTGAGATGCTTAGAAGACATCCAATTCAAGATATCCAAAATGCATTTGATGATGTGGGACTGAGCACACACTCAGCAAATTTACAGATGACATAAAACAGGCAAAAGAAAGGCAAGCTAATATGCCAGACAATAGATTCAAGGGTCCAAAAACACTCTCCCAAGACAAAGCACTGGGAATATGATGAAACTTATAAGATGTAAAGCCTTACTCCTGGATTAAAAACACCAATTTCACAAGGACAAGAAGAACAAGATGTGATTAAATAGCAGTTTCTCTAAAAAAGATCTGGAGTGATCTTAATGGATTGTGAACTCAAGCAGTTCTAGAAGCTAAAAACGCTAATGCAAGCTTGGGCTATATTAAGAAATGAAGTGTCCATGACTAGAGGGGAGAGTCCCACTGTACTATGACATCATTAAGAATATACCTTATACACTGTGGTCAGTTATGGGAACCACATTTTAGGGAAAGCATTGAAAAGGTGACTAGTGGAAAAGTAAGATAATGAAGAAGCCTCGATTTCATGTCCTTATGAAGATGGATGGGGTTGAAGAACTACAACTTGCAAAAAAGACTTAGGGAGAGAGGAAAATGACAGTAGTTTCCAAACATTTGAAGGACAGTCGTATTTGTTCAGTTTGGTCCTAAAAGACAGACCCAGAATCAGTGGGTAGAAACTGCTGGAGCAAATTTAGTTTGAGCCAAGGAAAAACTTCTTAACAGAGGGAGAGTGTATTTGGGAGAGGATTCTTCTTCAGGTAGTTTGCTCAAGATGGCCCCTGAGGACCCATCCAACACAAAATCTAGGATTCACTGAAGGTTTATGGACTAAATGATTTCTGAAACCCTTTGAACCATAGTCTTCAATGATTTATTTACATCAGATTTTCAAGAAGAAGAGTTCTTTTTTTCCAAAAGGAATCTCCTCACAGAAAAAAAATAGAATTTGTCTAAGTAAAGGCATAAAGGTGTTTATTCAAAAGTCTCACTCAACATAATAAAATCTGAAAATATGGTGACGCTTAAAAATATGGAGATCATTTACTTTCAAGTCTCTCAATGTTCTTGATTGAAGCAGGTTGCCTCACCTCAAAATCCTTAATCAAAGGCCCAGCTAGGAGTGAAGCCAAACTTTATTTTAACTAAACAGAAGAGTTATGTCTGACATAACCCCAATCCAAGAAAGATTAAAATAATAACTTTAAATTTAGGGGCAGCATGGCCTACAAGATGGGACTGGGAGTCAGGAGACATGGGGTTTGAGTTCAACTGGTCACCAGCAATGCGACCAATGCCTTATCTCAGTTTATTCATCTATTAAAATGAGGAAACTGGTTTGGGTTAAAACAACATAAATCCCAGAATTCTGGTGTTCAGAGACACTTTAGAGAGATTATCTGCTACAACCCTCTCATTTCATAAATAAGAAAACTGATCAATGATGAAGTGACTTGTGCAACAACCACATAAGTAATATAAGCAATAAGACCCAGAGCTGGAATTCAAACACAGACCTTCTGATTCCAAATTAAATGCTCTATCCAATATACTAGACCTAGGATTCCTACCAATTCCCTAGACACTCTAATTGGATATGTTTTCAGTCTTACATCTTAAATTGCTGTACTGATTTGATAAAGGCTTTTCCCATATTTGTCTTGGTTCCCCCAACAATATTCTTCAAGATCAGCAACTTTCTTATGCTTCTTGACACCTTAAGTCGTTGTGCTTGTGGAAATTTTGCAGTAAGCATTTAACCAATTTCTCACACTTGCAACACTCTGATAAAAACCAGTTTGTACAACAGATCAAAGACTTCTACACAAGCATAGGAAAGTAAATTATATGGAAAAATAAAAAAGCCACCACATAAATTTACACCTAAGACAAAAATGGCTTATTCTATTCAATAGCCACTAAAAAAGTCCCATGCTTGTGTACTGTTGTTCAGTCGTGTCCGACTTTTCGTGACTCCATGGACCACATTGCACACCAGACCCCTCTTTTCTCCACTATCTATCTCCTCAAGTCTGTTTGACCTCATGTTCCTCGCTTCCATGACACGGATCTATTCATCTCATCCTCTGCCAGCCCACTCTTCTTTGCCTTCAATTTTTCCCAACATAAGGGTCTTTTTCAATGAGTTCTGTCTTCTCATTATGAGACCAAAGTATTTAAGCTTTAGATTTTGTATTTCTCCTTCCAATGAATAGTCTGAATTAATTTAAGTACTGATAGATTTGATCTCTCTGATGTTCAAGGGACTCTCAAAAGTTTTTCTCCACACAATTCCCTCGCTTGAGTGGAAAACATTATCCCCCAGTGTTCCAACAACCAATCTCCATTCTCCATTTATTCATTCAACAACCTATCTCTACTGAGTTTAGCATATCCAAGAAATTCTATATTCTCTAAGCTATATTTACTTTTTAAAGTAAACTTTTCTTAATATGTTTAAAATTTTTACCCCACCATAATTCCTCACAATATCCATCCTCCTCCCATAGAGCTATCCCATATAATAAGTAATATTTTAAGAGAAAAACAAAAAAAAGACAATAAAATTGACCAGTACATTGAAAAAGTTAGAAAATATATACAATGTACCATGCCATGATCCTCCCACCTCTGACAAAGGAGTGGAATGAGAGTATCCTATCACATCTCTTCTCTGGGGCCATGCTTGTTTTTTGTCATTTTGCAACACTCACTTCTGACTTTACTGTAGGTGTCAGTCTTTCCATTTATAGCATCTACAGTAATCATGTATGATGTCATCTTTGCCCTCCTCCATTCTGCATCAGAGCAGGTAAACCTATCTATGCTTCTCCGTATTCATTATATTCACCATTTCTCACAAGACAATAATAGTTCCTTACCTTGTAAGGTAAAGGTACACAATGGGTTTACTCATTCCCAATTAATGGGCATTCTAGGAACATAGATATAGAACTGGTAGGGCCTTTAAACACTCCAATACCTTCACATAATAGATAAAGAAACTGAGGCTCCAGAGTGTTAAATGGTTCAAGGTCACACATGTAGCAAATGGTAAAGCTGGGATATGACCTAAGTTTTTTTACTACAAATCCTCCATTTTCACCTTGTGTTAGGCCCTGTACTGAGGAAATAAGAGTGAAGGCAATCAATGTAATTGTACATAACTTTCTTTGTCCCCCACTACATGCAAATGGAAGGTAGTTTCACCTCATAGAATCAGCCATGTCTTTTATTTCATAAGATCAAAGACATAGAGCAGGAAGAGATCTGACCTCCTCTTATCTTATACACTGACCCAGAGAGGTTGTAACCAATTTGAACCTAGGCCCTTTGACTCCAGATCCAACATTGTTTCCATTCAATAAACTATGGTGCCTTGTTGGCAGACAATGATCCTTTTTGGGTCATTTTCTGTCTGTTGCTTAGTATTTTCAGTAACCAACACTTTTTCAGAGTTAACCATTTCCAGCATTTCTGTTTCATCTGCTGTCCCTCAAAAAGAAACAAGGAAGGAGGAGAATGAAAATAGGAGAAAGCAAAATAGCCTCACTTAAAATTTTAAAAATGTAACCATTTCCTTTTTCTCTCTTAATGTAGTATGTCCTTGGTACCAATAATAACAAAAGCTACCTTATCAGTTGAACCACTTAGGAGATCATTTACCATATAATCAGTATAAGTGCCTTATATTTTGCATAAGCTAGGAAAATACCTGAATAGGTGGAAAGTTAATTATCTTGAAATTAGTTTTGATCAGTGTTTGAAAGCTTGAACATAAGCCATTAATTCAAATCTTTGGGTATTGGTGAGAAGGGGGAGAGGAAACAGGAGCTTTGGTCAATAAAGTCAACCACATTTAGGGGAGAAGGGGAGCACTTTCTGTCCCCAAAGATCTAAGTTTGAAAAAAATGGTAAGTTTGGAGAACGACAAAGGATCTGATCAAGTGAGACTTCTAAGACATATGTAAATATACATATTTATATACTTTAAAATATTTAAATATTTAAGTTGTGTTTTTGGCAGTTAGACTCACGGATGAACCCACAGCTGTGTTAATACCATTTAATGTTCATGTAATCTACCATTCATGATAGCTCAGAATGCTCCAAAACAGAGTTATCTTGAACAATGTAGCAGTTAACATTGCTTTGCCAATGTTAATTTCTAAAATTTCCTGATGTGCATTTAAAATGAACAATATTAACACTGCATTAACTTAATCTTGAATTAAAAACATTTAGTAGCACAGTAAAAGTGAATGAAGTTTTAGTAGCAGACATATTTTAAGAGTGATGTGACTATTCCTTTGTAAATTAAAATGTTTAATGTGTTTAGGAAGGGGTATAGTTTGATGTATGAATTTAGATACTTTGCCATAATCAGATCCTTTGATATGGTAAAATGATGTTTTCCCCCTCTCTTCCTTTTTTCTTCTACAATCCTTTTCTTTTCTTCCATCATAAAAACTGCCAATGCAACTCCTTGATCTCTGTCACCTGGCTGCTTGTATTTTCCTGGTATTGTCATGTTTTAATTTATGAAGGAAAGGCAGAAATACATTTCTGTGTGACTCCTCCTCCTAGAGAAACCCTTGATTACTACTAGTCATTAATTAAGGTCAGATAATAACCCTATTAGGTTATGGAGTCAGTTAGACTAGAAATACTGAAGGTTTTAAAAATTACCATGTTATGTCAGGAGGGTGAAATGTAATCACAAATCACAGGGTATGACTAGATTAAGGCAAGGCCTTTAGTTTTTACAGACACCTATTTGAAAATTAAGTTCTTTATACTCTTTTCATGTTGTATGATAGACAAAGGACCCAAAGAGAACTTATCCTATCCTTCAAATGATGTTGCTCTTTTCAAAAATATCAGTGTCTTAAATGCCAAATTTAATGGCCTCTTTCTCAGTTCCCACCCATCCTTCACTTCTGCAGCTTTAGACACATTTAATGAAGGCCGCCTTGCAAATACCTCCTCTAGGTTTTCATGACATTGTCATCCCTGTCCCTGTCCCCATTCCCATCCCCCTCCCTTATACGTTCCCACTGATCCTCAGTTTCCTTTTCTGGATCTTTATCCAAGTCACACTCACTAACTGTAGGTCAATGAGTCAATAAGCATTTACTGAGTGTTTACTATATACAATATATCTTAAGAACTATGGTTACAAAGAAAAAAACATAGTTCCATGTAGTATAAATGGAATATTATTTCAAAAAGACAGTACTAACAGTAGGAGGGGAGGTGGGAGAGGTGATGTGAAAGGTCTTTGAGCTTCAGTTTCTTCACTTGCCTACCTCACAGAGAAATCAAAGAACTGAATGCAAAGTGATTTTCAAACCTTAAAAGGTCCATGTAAATGTGAAGTACTGTTTAACAGGGGTAAGGAACCTGTGGCTACCCCTGTAACTATTATGTCTATCTGTATCTGCAGTTAGTCCTGGGACCAATTCTCATTTCTTTCTTAATTGTGTTACTTGGGGATTTCCTATAGGTCCAACAATCATTTTTATGCATATGATTCACCTATCTGTACACCCAGCCGTGAGCTCTAGTTCCACATTACCAACTACTTTTTGGATATCTTACCCAGTTTGGTTTTAGGGTATCTCAAATTCAACAAATCTAAAGGAGAACCTTTTTATTCCTTCTCTCCTCCTAGTCCTCCCCTCTTCCCAACTTTTCTTTTACTGTTGGGAACCATTATGTTACCAGTCACATAGGCTAGCAACCTTTATTCCTTATTCATACCACGTATCTAATCAGTTGTCAAATATCAGCATTGACTCAATTCTCAAAAGAATTGCAAACAATCAATAAAACATAAGACAGAACACTCCCAATTGCTGATAAGAGAAATGCAAATCAAAACAATCTTGAAGGTTCATCTTAAACTTGGCAAATTGGCAAAAAAGATAAAAGTTGGGAATAGTTATTGTTTGAGAGGTGATGAGAAGACAGGCACAGTGGTGCATGGCTGGTGGAGCTATGAATCAGTAATAAGTCAACCATTTTGGAAAACTATTTGCTCATCCATATCCTATGACTTGGAGATTCCACAACTATGCTTATACTCCAGAAAGATAATGATGAGAAGAAAGTCCCCATACACACCAAACTACTTACAGCAAGTAGCACTTATGTGATATAGCAAAGACTTGGAAACAAAAGTAGATGCCCATTAACTGGGAATTGTGGTTTTTCCCTTTGGAAATTGTTTTCCATGGTTTATGATGTTATTCTAAGCTTATTTTCTACGAAAAGGCTTTCTAGTTTCCATGGGAATTCTTGTCGAATGAGGCATTCCTCCCCAGTAATTTAAATTCTCAGGTTTATTAAACACGGAGTGGCTTCATCCATTTATTTCTATTATTGATTATCAAGTCTTTAATCTACTTTTCTATTTAAACAGCATCAAATACGCTTGATAATTACTACTTTACAACATAATTCGATGCCTTAACACTAGGCTCTCTCTTTTTTTTTTTTTGCTTTCACACTTTTCATTTCTTGACCTATTCTGCTTTCCAAATGAATTTTATTATTGTTGCCTAAAGTAACCCCTTGGTAATTTACTATAGCACTAAATCTCTACACTAATTTAGGCAATGTCATAATTTTCATTCTATTAGGCATTGCCGAACCATTAATATTATTTCTGCAAAATGTTTTATAGTTATATTATAAATCCTCTTTGTGGTAGATTACCACTCCTATATCTTATGTATTTTGAAGTTGTTCTGAACATATTTTCTCTACATTTTCCTGGTTGTTTTTGCTAACAACATAAAGAAATTACTATTTTGTGGATTTATTCTGTACATTAATATTTACTCAAGCAATAATAGGGACTGTTTTTTGCCTTTCTTTGTATCCCCACAGAATGATGTGTGGCATATAGTACATTCTTAATAAAAACTTGCTAATTGTCTTGATTAGTTTCTTTCATAGTAACTAGTTATGAAAAAGAAGGAAGGGACAAAGATAATATCAAGGTTTTTAGAATAGGGGAAAGTGAATGACATACATAAAAAAGTTGCACAAGAAGAAAACTGTTAAATGCCCAAGGCAGGTCAAAAAAAATAGCTTAAATGAGATTCTGGGGAAAGAGTACTTCTAATAAGGGAATCCAATAAGACAACCAACTTGGAGGAATACGAAAAGTTCAGACGACACAAAGGTCTGTTGAAATTGTATTAAATTTTTAAAGCAAATCATATGTAACAAGTATTTCCAGTTTCACATACAAACTTTTCTTGATTCCCCTTTTTAAACATATTGAAATGGTGAAGTATCTACAGTATGACTTTGCCCATGAAGAGCTGAAATGAGAGAGAGAAATTCAAAAATAGACTGAGAACTGTGTGTTATGAGGGATATGATAATGTTAATATGCATCAACATAAATCCTTAAGTCTCAGAATGAAAATGGTATGAACAAAAGAGAACTGGGTATAAAGTACATATAAATACTACACTTAAATTCAGTTACCTGGAAAACATAAGGACACATCTTTTTACTCATAACATTCCATCTGAACTTTGACTTCTTTCAAAGGCTGACTGTAATTTCCTTCTTCAACAAATATTTAACATAACTTTGAAGGGACAATGATGAATAGTCCCTATTCAAGCAACATCCCTACTCTAGTTATCAAGCTAGCATTCTATTTAGCCAGTTAAATGATGTTGTTCTAAACTAAAAATAATCCCTTTTGTCTAGGAGCTAGTAACCTAACTAAATCTAAATGATGATTATAATAGATCATCATCAACACTTGAAGAACACCTTCCAGTCTGTCCCAAAAATAGGGAACTCCAGGAAAAGTAAACCAATAATTAAACAACATTTTCACCTTTTCAATTCTCACCCATTACCTAATGGTATACTACCATTCTTTTAAGCATAATAGAGATAATTAATATTTAAATATTCAACATGCTAAATGTAAAAATATCAGGAGTACTAAACCCCCCCTCTTCAGAAATGAGGTGGGAAAACTAATTGCCAATGCATATTAAGAGTTTCCTATACTTTAAACCAAGCTTAAATGGGCCACATTCAAAGTATTTTCAGTTCTAACCACAGTAGCTCTTGCAAGGGTAAGTAAGCAAAAATTACAGTCAAATTTGGTTTTCATAGTAAAGTAGAAGACCTTTAGGACAGCAAAACTACTCTGGATAAAGAAGCAAGACCTGCAATTTATATAGGTTAAATCATAACAAGAACATCATCACAAAAAAATATTTCCAAGATCTAGAAAAAACAGTTTTGTAAAGTATTTACTAAATTCTAGCATAGTAACAGAATTTTAATCAGTGCATTGATATTTATTACAATAGGACTGCTTTTCTGTATAACCAAAATTAGCCTTGAGTAAGATACTCTGACGCAATCTTGAAGAATTCACCTTTCATATTAAAACAAAACCTTGTATTTAATAAAAGGTCAAAATACAGAATGTTTGAGCTATACATTAGCTTGGATAAAATTTCACATCTCCAAATTTTAGGGTAAAAAGCTTAATACAACTTTATACTCTTTTTTGGGGAAAATATTTCAGGTCCAAACGTGAAAATAACTTCCCCATCAGTAAATCCACTGCTCCTCAATCCCCATTTGATTACACTGGAAAAATTAAAAAAGGTGAAAACTTAAATAAAAAAAAAAAACCATCCATAAACCCTTTGTAACAGGTTGTTAAAATTAATTATTTTGGAACTTGATGTATAACCACTACAGTGTCCAGTATAATTGTATTTACTACATATTGCAGAAGTAACTTGCAGTCACAGAATAAGAATAAATTAAATCCCAATTGAACACCTCTGATAGATGATAGTACATCAACAAGTAAATAGAAAATGCCATGTTAATTTCAAGCTCCATTAGAAATGGGGTTAGGGAGCCATTTGCACAAAAGAGGGAAACATCTCAATATTTGTGAAAAACAGAAACAAAGAAAATAATGAACATTTAAGTATTCCTAAAGAGAAACAGCAATGCTAAATACTTGTTTTGTGGTGAGATTTTCTGCACAGACTTTAGATTAGGAATGAGTTCTGAACTCATATTAAATGAATAGCATACAACAGAATAAGTCAAACATAGTAAAAATCAGAACTGCAGAAGCTTTTGCAAACAGTTCCGTCAGTGGACCACAATTAATCCTACTTTGCAACATCAGGGATACAGAAGATCTCAATGCTTCACATTTTACAAGATCTAAGACTGAAAATAAATGCTGTAACACCATGGCATATTTCTTGAATTAATGCCTCAAGGAACCCTTTCCCAAATGCACCACTTAATGTCATGAAGTTTCCTACTCTATAGAAGGGTTTAGTTATAGTTTACTAATCATGTTTTTGAAAAAAGTTTAAGGCAATCTCAAGTATGATATACTGAATTATTTTATTCCCTTCCATTCCACCTCAGAGTTGGAAGGAAACTTGTAAGTCATTAGCCCAAGCGGGAACTGTAAAGTTCCAATATCCATCTAGCCTTCAGCTGAAGACTCATTGGGGGAGAAAACCCACAACTTCAAGAGGCAGCCCATTCCACTTTTGGATAGCTTCTCTGCACCTTTCACCTATTATTTCTAGTTATGTCTTCTGGGGTCAACCAGAAAACTGCCTAATCCCTGTGCCAAAGTTCTTCAAATACTCTGTTCCCTTCTTAAGTCTTCTCTCCAGACCAAGTACCCTACCTAGTTCTTTCAATTCACTCTTCTGTGAGGCCTCTCTCACCACTGAGTCACCATCCTCAAAATTTTTCCAACTTGTTAATGATCTTCCTAAAATTTACCTTACTGGATATTCACTGGAAGTCCTTGCTGACCACTTCAAAAAATAGTCTCATAAATAACATCCATGCATTAAAAGAAAATGGTTTATTCAGACCACAAAGATCTGTCTTCTTTTTCTACCCTTTCATGTTGACATATCAGTTCCCTCGTATTCAATTATCATGATCTCAGGATCACAGGTTTAGAGGAGGAAGGAGCCTTAGAGGGCACCTAGAACAACCCCAACATCACCACCAATTTTACAGGTAAGGAAATTTGAATTGACTTGTGCAAGGTAGCAGGTCTAGTGAGTAGTAGAGATGATATGAACTGACAGAGAAAAGATTTGATTTGAACTCCAATCCTCTGCTATTTCCATGATACCATGCATGATTCCATGAAGTCTATATATATCCAGATGCCTATGGGACATTTCAAATTAGATGTGTAAAATACAACTCATAAGCTCTCCCTTAAAACCCAACCCTCTTCCCTATTTCTTTTAAGGACACCACTATGCTTCCAATGACTGAGATTAACAACCTTGTAAGTATCACCAACTCCTCACTCTCTATCACTATACACATTCAACCAAGTGCCAAGTGTTACGGATTCTACACCCCTATTATCACTTGCATTTGGTCTCTTCTTTCCATTCACACTAAATTCCTTGAGCAGTCAGAATTACCACTATCCCCAAAAAACCTCCTTATGGGATTCCCTGCCTTAAGTATATCCCACTCCAATCCATCCTCCACAACCTGCCAAACTGATATTCCTAAAGGTATGGCCATATCACTCTCCTCCTTAAGAAATTCAACAGCTTCCAATCTGCCCTCTAGAATCAAATGCAAACTCCTTTATTTGACATTTAAAACCTGTGACAACCAGGCCACAATCTAACTTTTCAAGGCTTAATCAATATTGTTCACTTTCACATTCTTCAGTTTGTCACACTGGCCTTCTTGTCACTTCTCACACATGACATTCTATCTCTTATCTCTGCGACAGCAAAAGCTGTCTGTCCCCTTGCCTAGAATGGCACTCTTTCCTCACTTCCATGTCAAAATCCCCAGCTTCCTTCAAAGCTTAATTCAAACACCTGCATGAAAGTCTTTCCCGACAGCCCTGAACTTCCAGTACCTTCCTCCAAAATCACCCTGCATTTATTGTGTACATATTGAATTATGCATAAATTGTCTCTCTTCCCAGACAGAGCTGCCGGAAAAGGGACAAGAGGTCACAGTGCCAGATCCACAGTGCCAGATATATAGTAGATATTTATAAATGCTAGTTGATTCACTGACGCTAAGAGTAGATAAGACTGGTAATGGTTGCATTTCATTCCATTATAGTAGAGAAGGAAAGGTCAACCAAAAAATAAGTTATCAGTCAATCAACAAGCCTTTATTAAACTCTTACAATGGACTTGGGGATTATACTAAGACCTGGGGATGCTAAAAAAGACAAAAACCAAGACCCAAGACTCACATTCTAATGGAGGAGATAATATGCAAATAACTAAGTACACACAAGACCTACAGTGTAAATAGAAGAGAATTCCAGAAAGAAACCAGTGGCAGTTGTGGGGGAGGATCTGGGGGGGGACAGGACAAGAAGCACCTTCAGCAGAAGGAATGGGACATAAGTATTAAAGGAATCCATGAGGCACAGAAGAGAATTCCAGGCACAGGAGACAGCCAATAAAGGGACAAGGAATGGGGAGATTGAGTGTCATGTTCCAGAAAGAACGAAAACCAAAAAACAAAGAAAAATCAGTATCACTGGATTGTAAAGTACATGGTGAGGAATAAAGTGTAAGACTGGAAATGTGCACAAAAAGACTTGTAGAGATTCAATTACAAAGTGCCCCTTAAAGAAACAAAGAAAGTTTAATTAGCTGAAAGAATATTCAGTGCTCATGGGAAGGCCATACCAATATTATAAAAATGACAATACTATCAAAGTGAATTTATACTTCTAATGCTATACCAATCAAATTCCCAAGAGGATACTTTATACAACTTGATAAATAACAAAATTCATTTGGAAAAAAAAAAATAAACCTAGAATGTCAAGGAAATGATGAAAAGAAATTGAAATGGGGGGGCGGGGGGGGGGAAGAGATGGTAAGCACTTCCAGAACTCAAAACTATATTATAAATCAGCAGTCATCAATCAAAAACTATCTGGTCTTGGTTAAAAAATAGATCAATGGAGCAAACTAGACAAAGGAGAATCAGAAACAATAGAAATGAATAACTCATTCTCTGATAAAATGGAAAACATACAATACCTAGGAAACAACTGATAAAAATTGCTGGGAAACTGAATAGCAGTCTGGCAGGAATTAGGCTTAGACTAACACTTTACACCATATTTCACAAATTCATGATAAAGAACTCACACCCTTAATATTGAATACTATTAAAAAATGAGAAGAGAAGCAGATCATATGCCTCTCACAGCTTTAGGAAAGAGATGAATTCTTAACCAAAAGACAGAGGCAATTATAAAAGACAAAATAGATAACTTTGATTATTAAACAGAAAAGCTTCTTCACAGACAACATTAATATATCTAGGATAAGAAAAGTGGTCAAACAAAATTTTCTATCAGGTTTCTCTGAGTCTGTTATCTAAGATATCTCAACTGTATATACATATATAGATATGCAATTATATACTAAAACAAGATGATCCAAGGAAACAGTATAAACAAGAACTTTAACAATGTAAACGGAAAAAACAACCACAGATCAAAAACTCAAAGTGAATATAATAAAATTATGACTATCAAATAGGGATCAAATGAAGTTATGAGAAAATACTCCCAATCTATCCCTCCATCGAGATGGGAGGTCCACAGGTGTTACACATTGCACATGTTTTTGGACTTTTCCAATGTATCATTCAGCTGGGCTGACTTTTAAAAAAGCAACAACTATATACTGGATGGCTTCTCCTAGAAAGGAAGGTGAAGGGATACCGAAAATTACTATGTTCATGTAAGAAACAAAAGACATCAATTAAAACGTACTAAAAAAAAAAAAAAAAAAGACTGGAAAAGTAGGAAGGGATCAAGTCATAAAATATTTCAAAAGCATAGAGGATTTTATACTGGATCCTGGAGATAACAGGGAAGGGAAGGGGACAGGGTCACACCTGTCGAAGTATACATGGAAAAAGAATTGAAATTAGTACAGACTTGAGACAACCAAAAAGCTACTGAAAGCACCAGAAGTCTAAGCATGAAATTATGAGTGCCAGCACCAAGGTGGTAGCCCTGTGAGGGAAGAAAAGGGGACATATATAAGATGTTGTAAAAGTAGAAAGGACAAGATTTAGCTACAGATTAGATATGTGGATTGAGTGAGAATGAGACGCCAAGGAAGAAAATAAGGTTGAGTCTGGGTGACTGGAAGGATGGTGGTCCCTGGACAGTTAAGTAATAGGAAAGGTAGGAAAAGTAAAAGATTAGGGGGAAGGGAGGGAGCAGAAACAATAAGTTGTTTTGGTTATATCGACCTTAAGTCCAAGATTCAGTTGGTAATGCAAAATTGGAGCTCAGGAGAAATAGTAGGGCTGAACATAGTTTTGGAAATTATCTGCATTAGAAATAACTGAACTCATGGGAGCTGATGAGATCACCAACTGAGAGAAGAGAGAGAGAGAGAGAGCAGGCATATTTACCTATTAAGTACCAGGTACTTTTCTAAACAAGTTACAAATACTATCTCATCTGACCTTTACAACAGCCCTGTCAAGAAAGTGCTACTATTAATCCACATTTTACAGTTGGGGGAACCAAAGCAGAAGTTGTGACTGCTCAGGATCATATAGCTACGGAAACAATCTGAACTCTGCTCATCATGATTCTAAGGCTATCTGTATCCACCTAGCTACTCAGGACAGACCCTTCAAAGACACCCAAGGTTGCTGGTAGTGACATGGAAAAAGATCTAGCAAAGGAGACTGAGAAGAAGCAGTCAAAGCCTAGAAAAGATCAAGGAAAAGAGGGTGATTAAATGTCAAAGGCTACAAAGATATTAAGAGTAACAATGGGGGAAAGACCAGTAGATTTAACAAGAGAATACAAGTAACTTTAGAGAGAAGTTTCCATTGAAATGATGAGGTTGGACACCAGACCGCAGAATTTAGAAATCAAATGAAAGGAGAAAAAGTGAAAGCAGTAAGTGTAAATGTCTTTCTCAAGTTTAGCCAAAATGGGGAGTTGTGACACAGACCAATAGTTACCAGGGATGCTGAGACCAAGTAAAAGTTTTGAGACATAGGCTTGTTTGTAGGCAAGAAGGAACAGCCAGAAGACAAGGAGGCATTAAAGATCAATAAAGAGAGGGGGCAATTTAATGAGATAAAATGGAATCAAAGGGGCATGTAGAGCCATTTGCCTTGACCTAGAGAATGCCCACTTCTTCATGTGAGTCTTAGAATGAAGGAGATAGTAGAGGAAGTCATCAGAGTAAAGTGAAATGAGGGATAGGGGAGTACTATGAGCACATGGTTGGTTTGGTTTTTTTTTCACGGATTGTGAGGCAAAGTTCTCAGCTGGCAGAGTTGGGAGATTTAAGAATGACACTTTTCAGTTAGTGAATTGCACTAAGACTTTTGGGAGTGTGAGAGAGAGTGTGAGTGTGTGTGTGTATGAGTGTGTGTGTGTGTGTGTAAATGTATGTAATGCACCTTTAAATCCTGCCTTATGTTCAATCCTTTGTCATCTCACCTCTATGGCCTCAAATAATTACAGGTATAGATCTTTAAAGTAAAAGGCTTGGCTATGCCACATACAGTTAAACTGCAGATCAGATCCTACAACTACCATCACTAACATGTATACATAGTGAATGGTACACCTTTCTCAGTATTACATATCAAGCTTATACATAAAACTAGTAACTTTGACACCCACACACCACTCCCCCCACCCCCTGCCCAAAAATGAGGTTTACAATCAAGTCAACTTTCCAATTTTACGTGACTAGAAAAAAAGACAGGTCTGGCCTATTCCTAGCTCTATCAAAAACTATCTGATGACCTTGGTTGAGGAATAGATTAGACTTTTAGACCCAGAAAAGCATTAGAGATCAGTTAGTATAATCTCATTTTACAGGCAGGGAAACTGATATCCCAAACATGCCTTGCCAAAAATCAAAAATTAATTAGCTGAAGAACAAGGACCAGAAACCAGGTTCCCCTGTCATGTTTTAACTTTTTAATCTGTAGGAAAGGGACAACAGTCCCTACCTACCCTACACCTCCAACATATAGCTGTTTTAAGGGTTAAAAAAAAAATACATGTTCAAGTCTTTTGAAATTTAGGAAGCATTATACAAGTGGAAGAATTTATTACTATAGAACTTATAACATATAACATCTCCTATATTAAAATTAATCTCAAACTGACAAAAACATTTTAAAGCATCCTAGTTCTTTATTTGTGACCAAGTATCTTTTTTTTTTGTTTTTGAGTGTCAGTAGTGTGACCAAGTATCTCATTTTTTTTATTTTTTGAGTGTCAGTAGGGGTTTGGATAACAGTTACCAACACTGAAAACACAAACATATATATGTTCATCATTCCTTTCCTCTCTTCCTTTCCCCTAATTTTAAATACTCATCATTCCCTGTTGAAATACTAAAGATTAAAATGACCCATGCCACTTCCTCCACAAAGCCTTTTCCCAGTCCTTTCTGCCACTTACATGTCATGTTCTGCTTTATTTTTTTCATTATTTACATATGTCTTACATGCTTCCAGTACATGTTAAGATTCAATAAAGTAGTAACCCATCTCATTCACTCACTGTTATCTTCCCCAAAACCTGGCACAAGTTTCTGCAAATAAGAACTGTTTAATAAGTATATGTTGAATTAAATGTTTCAGTTTTAGGAAACTTTTTACAAAAGAGAAGCATAGCATTTTTGCAACTAGTTTAGGTAAATAATCTATAAATTTGTACAGTGTTATCAGGTGACTGTGGACAGAAATGAAAACATCTGAATATAAATCAATAAAGGTACTATACTATGTCCATACCCATACCAGATTTCTGTCTTAACAGACTACATAAAAAGTTAAATGTTCTAGTTGTTCATTAGTTTTGCTGGTGCTACAGAAAAGACCTTCTCAAGAGTTTCTCACCTGTCACTACCTGTCCTTTTCTCTGGGCCTATTTCCTCTGTAATAAAAAACATTAGATTTAATGGCCTTTAAGAACCCCTCACAGTTCAAAACTCATGATCCTATGAATACAGCCTGAGAACCAAAATACATTCGAGCAAGCATTCTCCATGGTCCAAAGTCTGAAACAGTTCTAAGGGGAACAAACTGGAACTTATTCATCACACCTAAAAATAAAAGTATGAACAGATATATTTTAATTGATTGTATAACCTTATAAAATAAAGCACAACATTTAGACTCCCAATCTGAGTCCCAAAGTTTTCATTTGGGAACAACCAATGCAAATACAGATCTGTTCCTGCTAAACTAGTCCTATTTGTTCTAAGGAAGAATAGGGAGGGATAGTGATGCCAAACAAGGAAAAAAATGTCCACAAAGCACCTAAGCAGCTGGTGAGAGCACTGAACTAGGAGTCAGCAAGTCCCCAATTTAAATCTAGCCTCAGACACTTTTTTACTAGCAGTGTTTGTAAAGTTCATGAAAAGTAGTTTTCATATTTAATATAAACAATTTCTAAAACAACTTTATCCATCAGATAATAAACAAACCCATCACATGTCCAGTCAATGACAGCAACAGGAGCAAAAACATCCTTATTTGTTACAGACTTTATATTTTTTCCATTAAAAAAATTGATAGAATGCCTATGTGGCAAAGTGATGTGGCTGAGACAAAGACTGATAAGAACAGTCCTTACCCTGAAGGAGTTTACATATGGGAGGAAGGTAAGACAAGTACACAAATGATTACTTTTAAAAAATGTCATGAGTAGTAAAGTTCTCTGGCACTTCAGGGACTGCTTCCAATTCAAGTAAGACGACTCCACATAAATGTCAACAATTGAGTTGGATCTTGAAAGACAGACAGAATTTCATCAGGCAGAAAGAGAAAGGGGGAAAAAGGGCATTCTACACAGAGAGAATAGCTGTATCAAAAGCAAAAAAGGTACAAAGGGGGTAGTTCACACTTTGATAATGAGCTTTAAGGTTTACTAAAAATCTTCCTCAGAATAACCAGGTCAATCAGTTCTTCATTATTCCCATTTTAAAGATGAGAAAAGCGAGTCTCACCAAGACAAAGGAACTTGACATCATAAGGCTAAGGAGAGTCAGAACTTGAACCCAAAATCTTTCAAATACACCACACCTCACAACAGTGAATGACAAGGGCTCCACATGAATGGTACAAGTGGATCGTGAAAAGAAAAGGTTTAAAAGCAGGAAGTATGTCCTATTATGGAGAACTCTTGAGTGCCAGCCTAGAGAATTTTTCCTTCATTTTGTAGTTAATGAATAGACATTCAAAGTTTTTGAACAGTAAGTGATTTGATCAGGTTTGTTTTAGACTAGGTCGGAGGCAATAACCACACTATCTTCAAGGGTAAAGATGACATTTTATATTTCTTTTACATCCCCAATAGCATATAGTCTAGTGCTGGATAGCATGGCATGGTGGATGGCACACTGGACTTTGAGATGGATGACCTAGGCTTTCATTGGGACTCAGACACAAGCAGGTAACTTTTCCTCTTTTCTCACCTGCAAAATGAGAATAATTCACAGTATTGTGAAAAAAGCACTTTGGAAACCCTAAAGCAATAAACAAGTCTTATTATTACTGGCACATAATAGGTGCTCAATATTTACTATTTGAATAACTTAACATTTATATAGTTTTTACTTTTCTTAAAGTGAGGCAAACCTATTTGGGTAGGTTTTTAAATCAGTACTGTATTAAAAGCAAAATGGAATCCCTAATTCCTCTCCCCCACCTCCATCAAAATTGCTTCCCTATAGCAAGGAGCTCTAAGAATGTGATCCTTTCTACAAAAGTTTCCAACTCATGTTCTTTGGCTACAATGCAGAAAATCCAACGAGGGAAAAAAGTTACAACACGGTTTATGCCCGCATTTAGCTTAAGTAGGAAACTCATTTTTGTCTTAAAGACTACAGGCAAACTTTAATTATCTAACTACAAAATTATTCCTTATCCATTGGTTGTTTTTCCACACCAAGATTAAATTTTAAGAGTTAAATGCTGTCCTACTAATTAGCATAAAAAGTTGGGAGTACTTTTACAATCCATGTTAGAGTCCACACGAGTGTGGTATATTTTATTTACAAAGCTACGTAATTAAAAAAAAAAAAGCATGAATGGATCAGGTTCTCGAGTTTCAGAGAGGCAGAAATCTTTTTCAATTAATCACTTTCACCAGTGAAACGTCACAGGGAAGTGGAATATGCGCTCCGCCACCGAGACTGGAGATATTTCCGGGTGTGGGAAGGAGAAAGGAAAGAGAGAGGAAAGAGAAACCACAGAAAAAAGCCCAACAATCCAACTCTGGGGAAAGTAACCCAACCAAGGCGAGCGGACCTCCGCCCCGCCCAGGGAATGCAAGGCGAATGCTCCAAAGGGAAGTGACCGGACTGGAAGCCCGGACCAGCGCCCCGCGGCCCCTCCCCCTCCGCCGCCGCCAGGGGAGGTGGGGGCGGGGGAGAGCGGGGGTTAAGGAGGTTCAGCGCGCCCGACAACTTCACAAAGTTAGTTCGGAAACCTCGAGAAACTTGGCCCGTGCGGGGGAAGCGCCGCGGAGCCCGCCCGCAGCCCTGGAAGGGAGTGCCCCAAACTTGCCCACCAAAGTGCCCGGCGGGGCCGGCCCCGGCCCGGGCCCCTCTCCCGCTCCCCCAGCTCCCCCAGCTCCCCGGGCCTCGCTCCCCTCCCCGGGCGTGGCGGGGCAGGGGCGCCCCGCAGCTGAGGCCCCCCGCACTCCCCGGACCGGGAGGGGCGCCGCCCCGCGAGTCTCGCAAAGTTCAGGGGGAGCCGCGGGAGAGGGCGCAGGCCGGGGTGGGGCGCCCGGGAGGTCACGGCGGGGTCCATCGGAGGGCCCCCGGCCTGGAGCCAGGCGAGCGCCGGGAGTTACCTGCGGTGAGAGGGGTGCGAGCGCAGGAGGAAGCAGAGGATCCCACAGGCCCCTACGCCGAGCGCCGCCGCCGCCGCTTTGTCTCCCGTCCCGACTCCCGAGGAGGAAATGGGCCTTGGCCCGCGCCTCCGCCCCTCGGCCCCTCACCGGCCCCCCGCCCCGCTCCAGGCTCTTCCCGGCACCGCCCTCCGCGGCCGCTCCGCCTCGCCGCTCTTCCCGGCTCCGCCCCCGCGGCCGCTCCGGCCATTCCCGCCGCGCGCCCTCTCCCTGACTTTTCCCTGGAAGTAAGAGAACTAGACACATTTTTCTAGGAGAGGGGGGCGACTGGGTGGGGTCCTCCTCAGAGATAAACTCCCCGAGCCCTGAATCGCTGTGCCAGGGTGGAAAAGTCCCCTGGAGTGGGGAAGGCGTAAGGAAGAGATTAAAGGGGAAAGGGGAGGAGAAGATCATCCCTGGAAGAGCTTAGAGAGGGGGATGGGGGTAGGGCAGGTGAGTCATCTGGCTCCGGGGCTCAGGTGAGTCTCAGGGTGGGGTTTTTAGGCAGGCTCCGCCCCTCAGCCCGAGACCAAGGAGCTCTGTGCCAGGTACTGGGCTGGATCTCAGATATCTTTCCTTTGCTGCAAGTGAGTTAGGCTATCCCAAGTCAATTCAGTTCAAGTTTATGAAGCGCCTAGCCTGTTCCAGGCCCTGTGCTGAGCAGCTGGGAGGCATGTCTCCACGGGACCCCTGAGGCTTGTCCAGTTCCCAGAATGAATCCTTCAGAAAAGTAATACTGAGTTTTGAGGTAAGAGCTCATATTTATTTTGTCCTCTAAATTAAGAAAAAAAAAACGTCCCTCACAACTTGGGACAGGGCAGGGAGCGGCCAGTCTGGAGTCAGTGGCTTCACACTTCTTTATACACCCCAAAACTGATAGCAAATCTTAAATGCTAAGTAAGCACTAAATGAGAAATTCTACCTCCTGCCTTTCAGAATAACCAGCAAAATGGCTACAAGCCTGCAAAAGTGCTGAGATAACCGATGGATGGACAGGATCATCGTTTAGATTCGTTTAGAGTTTGATG
Source organism: Potorous gilbertii (assembly GCA_028658325.1). Classification (NCBI taxonomy): domain Eukaryota; kingdom Metazoa; phylum Chordata; class Mammalia; order Diprotodontia; family Potoroidae; genus Potorous; species Potorous gilbertii. Next base: position 215,220 of record JAQQSK010001280.1, on the reverse strand, counting down.
TGTCTACTACCAAAGATTCCTTTGAAGAAAACTATTATTTGCCTTGGCATTTTGCATAAAGTCTTCCCAATTTGGGTTTTGTGAGAGGAGAGCTTAACCTACTCCATGCCCTAACATTAGGAGGTTAAGTGTGAAGGGGCTTGTAAGTGGGAGTCCTGTCGTTTCTGTATTTGATCCACCACTTGAATGCAAAATACCTCATTACGTAATGATGCACTACAACTCTGAGTAAATGTTCTCAGAAGAAGGAAATTGACTTAAGAGTTAAAGTTAAACCTCTCTACATGCACCAACATATTTTTGGCAGCAAAGACCTGGAAACAAAGTAGTTGCCTATCATCCGTTCAGGAATAGCCAAACAAATTTATTACAGCTACATGGCCCAAAGGATTAAAGTTTGCCAGGAAGATCCGAGTTCATATTTGAGCTCAGATACTTACTAGCTATGTGACCTTGGTCAAGTCACTTAACGCTGTTTGCCTCACTTCCTCATCTGGCAAATGAGCTAGAGAAGGAAATGACGAACCACTCCAGTATCTTTGCCAAGAAAACTCCAAATAAGGTCAGGAAGAGTCAGATAAAATTGAACAAAAACATATGTTAAAAAAAGACATATATGATAAACACATACATAGAAAGATGTGGATGAACTGATACAAAATGAAGTAATCAGAGCCAGAAAAGCTGTTGTCTAGGACTACAATACGTCAGTGGAAATAACAATCACCACCAAACAACTGAATGTCCTGAAATTATAAAGAATGGTCATGACCCCAAAGATGAGAAATGAGAAGATATCTTCATCTCCCTTCCTTTATAGATATTGGGGTGAGAGGAGGTATATAAGGTGGAACATCGTACATAACGTCAGATCTCTTTTGATGTGTTCATTGGTTTTGATGAATTGTTTTTTCTCTTTTTCCTTTTTTTTAAAATTATTATTATGAAAGATGGCTCTCTTGGGGGTCTGAATGAGGAAGGACCCTGAGGAAAATGTAGACAACGTAAAAATGAATAAAAATTTTCTTTTTAAATTAAGCCTCCTATTGGCCAGCAAGTTTGTCCTAATGCAAACTAAAAATTAGCTGGTAAGATCTCAAGTCTTGAAATAAGCAGGGAGTTTATTTTAAGATCATAGATAGCGAGCTAAAAGGGATCCTGTCTAGCCCTCTCACTTTAGAAATGAGAAAATTGGGGCCCCAAGAGGTTAAGTGACTTGTCAAAGGTCACACAGGTAGTAAATAGCATCAGGATTTGAACCCAGGTCCTCTTTTACACAGGCAGTTAGGTGGCAAAATGGGTAGAGTGCCAGACCTGGCATCAGGAAGATGTATCTTGCTGAGTTTAAATCCAACCTCAGACGCTTACTAGCTGTGTGACTGTGAGCAAATCACTTAACCCTGTTTGCCTCAGTTTCCTCATCTGGGAAATGTGCTGGAGAAGGAAATGGCAAACTACTCCAGTATCTTTGCCAAGAAAACCCCAAATGGGCCCATGAAGAGTTGGACACAACTGAACAAAAACAACGTTTTTTTACATCAAAATAAATCAGTCAACTAACATTCATTAAATACCTACTAAGAGTAAGACTCTATGCCAAGCACTGGGTAAACAAAAAAAGGCAAAATAAGCAAGCAGTCCCTGCTCTCAAAGAGGTAAGTCTAATAAGAGAAACAACATGTCAAAATTTATATGCAACAAGATATATGCAGGATAAATTGGGGGTGATCTCCAAGGGAAGGCGTAATGATTGAGAAGAACTGGAAAAGAATTTTTTGCAGAAGGTGAGATTTTAGCTGAGATTTGGAGGAAGTTAGGAGGTAGAGATGAGGAGGGAAAAAATCCCAGGCCTCCAGGACAGCCAGTGAAAACTCTTTATTTCAGAGTTGCTTTGTGCCACTAGATCTCACAGTAAACGGAAGGGGGTGAGGTATAAGAAGACTGAAAGGTAAAAGGGGGACCAGATCATAAAGGGCTTTGAAAGTCAAATACAGGATTTCATTTTTGATCCTGGAGGTAATAGGGAGCCATTAGTGTGAATAGAAAAGGGGGTAAAGGGAATTATAATGTGGTCACACCTGCATTTTTAGAAGATTAATTTGATAATTGAGTGGAAGATGGATTAGAGAGGGAAGAGATTTCAGTCTGGGAGACCAACCAGCTGCCTACTGCCAGGTGTGAAGTCATAGTGGCCTGGACAGTTATAGTGTCTGGCAAGAAAAGTGGGTATATTCAGAGATATTGCAAAGATAAAAATGACAAGATGTAACAAATGATTGCATAAGAGGAGGGTAGGGGAGAGGAATTGATGATATCTTGTTCACAAACCTGGGTGACTGTGAAGATGGTGGTATCCTGGACAGTAATAAGGAAATAGGAATAGGAAGAGATTTGGGTGAGGGTAAGGGGAGCCATTTTTCAGATCTGGATTCAGTTTTGGACATTTGAGTTTAAGATGTCTGTGGAAAATCCATGTTGAGATACTTGAAAGGCAGTTGGAGAAATTGGTCTGAAGTTCTGAGGAGGTAATGGCTAGACAAGTAAATCTGAAAATCATCAGCACAGAAATGATCATTGAAACTATGAAAACTAATGGGACCAAGTGAAATAATAAGAGAGAAGAGGAAAAGGCCCAGGATAGCACCTTAGAAACAAACATTATCAAATTTGATCTGTAAAACAACCCTATAAGGTAGGAACTACTAGTATCATTCACTGCCTTACACATGAGGAAACTGAGGCTCAGAGGAATCCAATGACTCACTTATAATGAGTAGTTTTTGGAGGAAGGATTTGATTCTAGTTCTCTCCAGGATCCAAGTCCATTACTCTTTCCATAAATGTATGTAAGGCCAAGCAAAGTAGAATCTTTTGCTGTTTTTCTTTCACTAAAAGTGCCTCTGATTGAATAATGTGATTAAAGATCTTCAGCCCACATATTGATGGGCCTGCCCATTGAGGGAAGCTTCATTAAGGGACTTGCTTTGTAGGAGGGTCCCAAGTACCTTTTGTTTTTTCTATTGAGACACTGGGTCAGAGGATCATGCCCTGTGACTCTGAAAAGTGTATAAATACTCTGGGGGTGAGGGCTTAATTTTTTTGGGAGGGCTTAATTTTTGGAAGAAGATTTGTGTGCCAGATGAGAGACTCTGGGAAGCTGCCAAGCAGCCCCCTGGCTTTGAACACTCAGATGTTGGTGCTTCCCTCTCTGGTTAGTTAGACATCACCATGATAAAGTGAAATTTCAAATGTGTCTGATTGTGGCTGATCAGACCAATATAAGCTCAGAATGCTCACCACAGGTTGGGCACAGATAGTCTATGTGAATATTTAGGGCGAATACCCCAAATTTGCACATTCTAGATTTACTTTGTGCTGTCTTGTTTCTGCTTTGCTCAAAGAGCACAGAACCCTTTCTGATGTGGGCATGGCATGCTGAATGGTTCTGTGCCAGTGTCTCCCATGTTGCAAAGTCAAATCCAAAGTTCTTGAAAGACAACTTGAGAGTGTCCTTGTTTCACTTTGTCTGACCACCATGTGATTGCTTGCCCCATGTGAGTTCTCCATAAAATAGTCTCTTTTGGGCAAGCATATATTTTGCGTTTGAACAATGTGGCCAGCCCATCAAAATTGCACTCTCTGAAGCATAGTTTGAATGCTTGTCAGTTCAGCTTGAGCAAGGACTTCAGTGTCTAGTACCCTATCCTGCCAGGTGATCCTCAGAATCTTCCTAAGACAGTTCAAATGGAAGCAGTTCAGTTTCCTGGCATGGCACTAGTAGACTGTCCATGTTTCACAAGCATATAACAATGAGGTCAGCACAACGACTCTGTAGACCTTCAGTGTGGTAGTCAGTCTAATGCCTCTTCTCTCCCAAACTTTTCTTTGGAGCCACCCAAACACTGAGCTAGGTCTAGCAATACTTGTATCAACCTGATTGTCAATGTGTACATCCCTGGAAATTACGCTACCAAGGCAAATGAGCTTATCCACAGCATTCATAACTTCTCCATTTGTTGTAACCGATGGTTCCACATATGGATGGTGTGGTGGTGGCTGATAGAGCATCTGTGTTTTCTTGGTGTTAATTATTAGGCCAAAATTAACACAGGCAGCAGAGAATTGATCCATACTTTGTTGGATCTCAGCTTGAGAGACTGCATTTAGTGCACAATCATCTGCAAACAGAAAATCATGCACCAACACTCCCTCCACTTTGGTCTTTGCGTGTAGGCTTTTCAAATAAAAGAATGATAATTGACCTTGATGTTGTGCTCATCCTCATTGAAAGCATTTGACAACATGACTGGAAACATCATGCTAAAAAGCTATGGGGACAAGCACACAGCCCTATTTTACTCTATTGGTGACTGGGAAGGCACGAGATCATTGCCCACTATCCAGAACCTGGGCAAACATGCCATGATGAAATTGATGTACGATATTGATGAACTTTTCCAGGCCACCAAATTTTGACATAATTTTCCATAAGCTCTCACAACTAACAGTGTCAAAGGCCTTGGTCAGATCTACAAATGTTGTATGCAGACCTCTGTTCTACTCCTAGCATTTCTCCTGGAGTTGTCAGGCAACAAACACCATATCAACTGTTCCTCAGCCCTTTCTGAAGTCACACTGGCTCTCAGGTATATGATCATCTTCCACATGAAGAATCAGTCTATTAAGGAGGACTCTGGCAAGGATTTGCCAGCAATGACTAAGAGAGAGACCCCCCCTGTGATTGCTGCAGGACAATCTATTCCTTTTACCTTCATAGAGATGAACAATGGAGGCATCCTTGAACTTCTGGGGGAATAACCTCCTCTTGCCATATAACCTGAAAAATTTCAGTCAGCTTTTATATGAGCAATGGTCCCCCATCTTGTGAATCTCAGCTGGAACAGAATTAACACCAGGTGCTTTGCCACATGAAAGGAGCCTAATGGTCCTTAAAAACCTCTTGTTCAGTTGGAAGTTCAACTAAGGAGGGATTGCCTCAACCTGAGATAAATGGTCAATGACCTCAGCATTGATTGATGATGGTCTGTTGAGAACACTATGGAAGTGTTCATCCATCTCTCTAGGATCATGTCCTTATCACTAATCAACGTGGCTTGATCAGCACTGAGCAGTTGTGATGCACCATAGGTTTTTGGTCCATAAATAGCTTTTAGGGAATCATAATAGTGCTTTGGATTGTTACTATCAGCATAAAACTGAGTTTCATCTGCCTTCTTACTGACCCAGGAATCCTGCATCTCTCTACGCTTTGCTTGTACTTTGCTTTTGATGAAATTAAATGTTGCCTTCTTAGAAGTGGGTGAACTGTCCTGCTGGTAAATCCTGTGAAGTTGTTGTTTTTCATTTAACAGCTTCTGAATTTCCCCATCATTTTCATCAAACCAGTCTTGGTGTTTGCAAGTGTTCTCACCCATTTGAGCAAATGCCATGCTGTATACCAAATCTCTGAGAGCTGCCCACTCCTTTTCTGCACCACTGTTGCCAACTGTGTGTTGGCTCAACTTTACCTCCAAGTTAGCAACAAACTGTTCACACTCAGAGAAGAGCTCTAATTTGTTGACATCAATTCTTCTGGTAGTCATTTTGCCTTGGGGGTGGTACTTTTGATAAATGTGAATATTTAGCTTGGAAAGGATATGTCTATGATCAGTCCAGCACTCTGCACCACACATTGCCTTTGTCACTCTCACATCTTTGTGTCTTCTCCTTACAATCATATAGTCTATTAGATGCCAATGTTTGTTGCGAGGGTGCATCCATGAAGTTTTATTGCATTTAGGTAAACAGAAAACAGTGTTGATGATGAGCTCATGCAATGTACAAGACTTCAGCAGTAAATGACCAGTGCTGATGCTGTTTCCAACTTCATTCCTCTCTAGGACCCCCTGCAAAGTCTGATAGTCTGAGCCTACTCTAGCATTAAAATCACCCAGAATTATAAACTTCTCTTTTGGCATATTGATGGTAAGGCTCTCATAAAATTTTTCTTTGACTTTATTGGGGTTTTTCATGGTGGGAGCATAGGCATTGATGATGGTGGCATGGTGTTTTCCTCTTAGTGGCAATTGCATTGTCATGAGTTTGTCATTCACTTCTTTTGGCAGGCATACCAGCTTACTGATTAGATTAGTTTTGATTGCAAAACCCACACTAGCTTCAAGACACTCCCCTTCACTCACCCACTGCAGAAAAATGTTTATCCAGCTTCAACTTCAGTAAGTTAGCCTTCATTTGCCAACCTTGTTTCACTCAGGGCTGCTATGTGGATGTGATACCTGTTGAGTTATCTTTCAACAAGAGCAGTTCATCTTTCAGGTCTACTGGATTTTGTGTTGTCTATTAGTGTGCACACATTCTATGTGCCAGTGGCAAGTGGAATCATCTTTGCAGATGTTTTTGTACATTTTGTATGTTTTTTTGTGTTTCAACCACATAGTGGGATTCCTCACCTGCTGTGATAATCAGGCCAGGTTTGGGTAAGCAGATAATATTTAGGGCACCTTTTCTAGCCCCCTTTCTCACACCTGGAGGTAAGCAGTGCAATTCCTAAAAGGCTGCTCAGACACCCAGGGGCCTGCCGAGTCCCACCGTTGCTTCCAGTGAGAAACAGCTGGGCTGCCTGTGTGCAGGGTTGTAACTGTTTCCAGTGTATCCACATCTGCTGCTTCATCACTTACCTGTCGCCACAGGACTTTGTGGCATAATAGTAAAATGGTATGGGTGATGTCTTTTGATTTGTGTGTAAATTGTGTTTAAGTGAGGCAGAGTTGCACCAAGTTGTCAGCCTCACACTCTCCTCTAAATTCATCATAGTCCAGTGGCAGGACAGAGTCAAGATGACTGGCAATGGTTCAGGATGCAGTGGATGACCTTGGCATCTTTGGTATCTGACCAAGCTCTAAGTGCTCCACATCACCTGCTTTATCTGCCTTCATGGCTGTTGGAACAAACTGTTCTCATCCACCCATTTCACCAGAGGAAGTTTTCTAATTCACCAGTGAGTTTGAGACCCCTTGGTTACCCTCAACCTGATTACACCTATCTGCTGAAACAGTTTATCGGGGTGTGGCCACGCATGCTGCCGCTTCTTGGAGCCACAGGTGAGAATTGGGTGGAACAAGTGGACGTCAGAGGTGGAAAGAGCCCAGACAATGTCTCAGCAGCCATTACATCAAAGGTACTGGTCCTCCATGAACACACCCTTATACCCCACCCTCTCTCATAACTATGGTCAGATAGTTGGACCTGTCTGTTGAATTGTGATGTATATATTGGTTATGGTCAGACAGAGGAAGCCATGTCTGTTGATCTTTGATTTCTCTGTATTTTCTCTGAAGTTCAGGGTGCTGACTTTTTCCCCTGAACTAAGTGAATGATACATGTGCTTGATTAAAATGATTGTTAACACCTCAAAAGTTGCCTTTCCTTTTAGAGATCCTGTGGTAGCAGGCCCCCTCCGTGTATATTGATACAATGTATTAATGTCATATTGTAATGTCAAATGCCATCATTTCAGTCAGTCAGTTACCAAGCATTAATTAAGCCCTTGCTATACACTTCAAAACATGGGACTTGCTGAAAATAAAATCTAAAGTAAATGTTCCTTGAAAATGACCCCAGGAATGGAGGCTGCTGCTACAAATCGACTTCCTGTTGGATTTATGTTAAATAATATGCTAAGAACTCCTACTGACCTAAAGAGGTCTTTAAATTATAAAATCTTTTTTTTTTTCACTTTTTCCCTGAGGAGTAGAAATTAAATACTAAACCTTCCTCCTTTGGTTAAAGAGGTCTGGGATTATAATTATGAAATAATGCAGAATATTACATATTCTGTCAGACTTGATCACTGTATCTATTAGTTTTCATAACTGTTTTTCTTTGTTGCAGAAGAGGCTTGTGGGATATTAGAGGGAGGATACCAGAAATGACTGATTCTTTTTTGAAAAGCATCAAAAAACTTTTTTAAAAAGTATTTTCTTTCTATAAGGTTAAATTTATCTACCAAAGTACCTTCTGTTCTGCAGCCTTAACATTTTCGGAACGTTGCCTAAAGAACTAACCATTTTAAAGATAAGGAAACTGAAGCCCAGAAAGATGACCTGAGTTGCCAGATCACATAGGAATTAAGTTATAAGGCCAAGATTCAAATCCAGGTTCACTGAGTCCAAATCCAATCCTTTTCCCCTTGAAAATTAGATTGATCAGCTGTAGAAATAAATGGGTAATGTTGATCCCATCAGATTGTGTCCTGGCCTCAGGGAGACACAATTCTGATAAAGAAAGCTCTAATGTGCTTAGCTCAGTGTAACATGTCTAAAGTAATGTTGTTATTTAAAAACAGTGTTGGGGACAGTTAGTGGTCTGCCTGGAGTCTAGAAAAAGGAAATACAAAGAGTAAAAATGTGTCAATATGTCTCCAGTGCCATCCAAAGAAGAAAGATGACACATTGTATCTGGTAGATATAAATATTCTGATGACTTAAAAAAATTCATTCTATAGTGGACCAAGGACAATTATCTAGATTTTTACAACCAAAGTGAAATGTTTCCCTATCACAGTTTTGCTATATCATGAGTTGGCATATGGAATTAAATGGCAATTTGGGGGGAGTTTTGCAGAAGTTACTGATGACACGGAAAAAGTTTAGCAACTCAAAAATGCACAAGATATATTATATAATATCACCCCAAATTTTACAGTAAGGTACTACAAAGATCCCATAGAAGAAAAAGAAAAAAATTCAGACTCCTGGTAACTAATCCAGTTTCTAAGGTATGAGGGATATCTTGGAGAGACATAAATATTCCAACTTAATCCAACAAAAATAATATCCCACTGTGTGCAGTCCAGGATTGGGAGGAAGGAAGGTAGTGATAGTGATTCCTAAAAAGGTTAAAAGAGAGAGAGAGAGAGTAATGTCTATGGAATGTAACCTGGGGTTCAACCCTGATATATTTGCGTAAGACTATCCTTATTGGTAGAGGGAATGATTATTTAATATTTCATGCCTGTGTGAAAGGTTTGGAACTTGGGAGATGATAGATATTATGTTCTTCTTCTGGAAGAAATTCAGAGAAAAAGAGAATAGATTTTCTTTGTTTATATAATCTGTTTTAGTTTTCAACAATCACTTCCATAAGTTTTAAATTTTCTCTCCTTCCCTCCCCAAGATTGACATGAAATCTTATATGGATTCTACACATACGTTCTTATTAAACACATTTTCACATTAGTCATGTTGCATAGAAGAATTAAAATGAATGGAAGAAACCACGAGGAAAACCAAAACAAAACATTACAAAAGAGAAAAACAGTCTGCTTCATTCTATGTTCTGATTCTAGTTCTTTCTCTGGATGTGGACAGCATTTTGAATCATGAGTCCTTTGGAAATGTTTTAGTTCCTTACACTGTTGTAAAGGGCTGAGTCTATTAGAAACTGTCCTTGCACACTGTGACTGTTACTGTGTATATTGTTCTCCTGGTTCTACTCATTTCACTTAGCATCAGTTCATATAAGTCTTTCCAGGTTTTTCTGAAGCCCTCCTGTTTGTCATTTCTTATAGCACAATAGTATTCTATTACATTCATGTACCACAACTTGTTCAGCCATTCCCCAATTGATGGGCATCCCTCCATTTCTAGTTCTTGGCTACTATAAAAAGAACTGCTATAAATATTTTTGTACATGAGGGTCCTTTTCCCATCTCTTTGGGATACGGTGATACTGCTGGATCAAAGGGTATGCATATTTTTATTAGCCCTATGAGCATAGTTCCAAATTGCTCTTCAGAATAGTTGGATCAATTCACAGCTCCACCAACAATGACTTGGTGTTCCAACTCTCCCACATCTTCTCCAACATGTATCATTTTCCTGTCTTGTCATGTTAGCCAATCTGATAGGTGTGATGTGGTACATCAGGTTTTTTTATTTGCATCTCTATAATTAATAGTGATTTAGAACATTTTTTTCCTATGATTATAGGTAGCTTCAATTTCTTCCTCTGAAAACTTCATGTTCATTTCCTTTGACCATTTATCAATTGGGGAATGATTTTTGTTCTTGTAAATTTGACTCAATTCTATATATATTTTAGAAATGAGGCCTTTATCACAGACACTATTTGTAAAGATTTTTTTCCCAGTTTTCTACTTCCCTCCTAATCTTGGTTGCATTGACTTTGTGCAAAAATTTTTCAATTTAAAGTAACAAAATTATCCATTTTGCATTTCATAGTACTCTCTCTTTTGATCATAAATTCCTCCATTCCCCATAAATCTGACAAATAACCTATTCCTTGCTCCCCTAATTTGTTTATAGTATCAGCCTTTACACCTAGATTGTGTACCCATTTGGACTTTATTCTGGTATATGGTGTCAGGCATTGGTCTGTGCCCAGTTTCCATCACACTATTTTCCAGTTTTCCCAGCATATCCCAGAAGCTAAGGTTTGTGTTTGTCAAACAGTAGACTGTTATAATCATTGACTACTGTGTCTTATGCACCTAACCTCTTCCACTAATCTACTCTCCTATTTCTTAGCCAGTACCAAGTGGTTTTAATGATTTCTGCTTTATAATACAATTTAAGATCTGGTATGACTAAGCCACCTTCCCTAGTATTTTTTTTTTCACTAATTCCCTTGATATTCTGGACCTTTTGTTCTTCCAGATGAATTTTGATATTATTTTTTATTGTTCTATAAAATAATTTTTTATAGTTTGATTAGTATGGCACTGAATAAGTAAATTAATTTAGGTAGAATTGTCATTTTTATTATATTAGTTTGGCCTACCCATGAACAACTGGTGTTTTTCCAATTACTTAGATCTGACTTTGTGCGAAAAGTGTTTTGTGATTGTGTTCGTATAGTCTCTGAGTTTTCTTTTGGCAGGTAGACTTCCAAATATTTTATAGTGTCTATCATAACTTTAAATGGAATTTCTCTATCTATCTCTTGCTGTTGGGCTTTCTAAGTAATATGTAGAAATGTAGATGATCTATGTGGGTTTATTTTGTACCCTGCAACTTTGCCAAAGTTTTTATTATTTCAAGTATTTTTTTTTACTTGATTCTCTAAGTATATCACCATATCATCTGCAAAGAGTGATAACTTAGTTTCTTCTTTGCCTATTCTAATTCCTTCAATGTCTTTTTCTTCTCTTTTTGCTAAAGCTAACACTTCCAGTGCTGTATTTTAATACAGTGGTGATAATGGATATCCTTGTTTCACCCCTGACACTGGAAATGCATCTAGCTTATCCCCATTGCATATAATGCTTGCTGATAGTTTTAGGTAGATACTACTTATTACTTTGAGGAAGGCTCCATTTATTCCTTGCTCTCCAATGTTTTCAATAGGAATGAGTGTTGTATTTTGTCAAAAGCTTTTGCATCTATTGAGATAATCATATGGTTTCTGTTAGTTTTGTTGTTGATATGATCAATTATACTGATAGTTTTCCTAATATTGAACCAGCCCTGTGTTCCTGGTATAAATCCTACCTGCTCAAAGGGTATAATTCTCTTGATTAGTTGCTTTAATCTTTTTGCTAATATCTTATTTAAAATTTTTGCATCTATATCTTTTTTGGCTCTTCCCATTTTAGGTATCAGCACCATATCTGTATCATAAGAAGGATTTCGTAGGACTCCTTCTTCTCCAATTTTCCCAAATAGGCTATATAGTTTTGGAATTAACTGTTCTTGAAATGTCTGATATAATTCATCTGGCCTTGGAGATTTTTTCCTAGGGAGTTCATTGATGACTTGTTCAATTTCTTTTTCTGAGATGGGGTTATTTTAGTATTTTACTTCCTCTTTTGTTAATCTGGGCAGTTTATATTTTTGTAAATATTCATCCTTTTCACTAAGATTGTTGAATTTATGGGCATACAGTTGGGCAAAATCATTTCAAATTATTGTTCTAATTTCCTCTTCATTGGAGGTGAGTTCACCCTTTTCATTTTGACACTAGTAATTTGGTTTTCATCTTTCCTTTTTTAAATCAAATTGACCAAAAGTTTATCAATTTTATTGGTTTATTCATAAAACCAGCTCTTAATTTTAATTATTACTTTGATAGTTTTCTTAATTTCAGTTTTATTAATCTCTCCTTTGGTTTTCAATATTTCTAATTTGGTATTTAATTGGAGATTTTCAAATTTGTTCTTTTTCTAGCTTTTTCAGTTGCATGCTCAATTTATTGATCTCCTCTTTCTCTGTTTCTTTCATGTAAGCATTCAGAGATATAAAACTTCCCTAAGAACTGTTTTCACTACATCCCATAAGTTTTGATAGGTTGTCTCGTTATCATCATTCTCTTGAAGGAAATTGTTGATTGTTTCTATGATTTGTTCTTTGACCTACTCATTCTTTAGGATTGGATTATTTAGTTTCCTATTAATTTTTGGTCTATCTTTCCATGGCCCTTTATTACATGTAACTTTTATTTCATCGTGTTCTGAAATTGACTATCTATCTCTTCCTTTCTGCCCTGGATTGTGAGGTTTTTATGCCTTAGTGCATGGTCAGTTTTTGTGTATATGTCATGTACTGCTGAGAAAAAGGTATATTTCTTTCTATTCCCATTCAGTTTTCTTCAGAGGTCTATCATATCTATCTTTTCCAGAATTCTATTCACCCCCTTAACTTCCTTCTTATTTATTTTGAGGTTAGATTTATCAAGTTCAGAGAGGAAGGAGGTTAAGTTCCCCCACTAATATAGTTTTGCTATGTATTTCTTCCTGTAACTCCCTTAATTTCTTCTCTAAGAATCTGGATGCTATATCACTTGGTGCAAATATGTTTAGAAATGATATTTAATTTTTGATGGTGCCTTTTAGCAGGATATACTTTCCTTCTTTATCTCGTTTGATAAGATCTAATTTTGCTTTTGCTTTTTCTGAGATTAGGATTGCTGCCCCTGCTTTTTTTACATCAGCTGAAGCACAATATATTCTACTCTAGTCTTTTACCTTTACCCTGTGTGTATCCCCCCATTTCAAATGTGTTTCTTGTAAACAGCATATTATAGGATTGCAATTTTTAATCCATTCTTCTATCCACCTCCATTTTATGGAACAATTCATCCCATTCACATTCAAAGTTATGATTACTATCTGTATCTTTCTCTCCATCCTGTTTTCCCTCTTGTTTATGCTTTTATTTCTTTCTTCTCCACCTACTCAAGAGTTTTACTTTTGACCATTGCTTCCCTCAGTCTTCCCTCCCTTCTATCTGCCCTTTCCTTTTCCCTTACTACTACTTCCCTCCCTTCTAACCACCTCCTCCCTTTTCTTTCCCCTTTCTTCTACTGCCTGTGGAGCAAATTAGATTTCTATAATTAGATGAGTATGTTGTTCCATCCTTGAGCCAAATCCCATGAGAGTAAAGCTAAAACAATGCTCATCTCCCTCACTTCTTTCCCTCTAGTATAATATGTTTTTGTGTCTCTTCATGTAATTTAATTTACCCTTTTCTACCTTCTCCTTTCCTTTTCTCCCATTACAATCCTTTCACACCCTTCAATTACATTTTATCTTCACATCAGTTAATTTATACCCACTCCCTCTATCTATATATATCCCCTTTAAATATCATAACAAATATACAGTCCTCAAGATTGATAAGTATTATCCTCCCATATAGGGATGTAAACAGTTTGCCCATATTGAATAACAACTTTTTCCCCTGTTTACCTTTTTATACCTCTTTTGAGCCTTGTATTTGAAGAACAAATTTTCTATTGAGCTTGGGTCTTTTCATCAGGAAGGTCTGGAAATCCCTTATTTCATTGAATGTCCATCTCCTTGCCTGAAAGATTATGCTCAGTTTTGCTGGATAATTGATCCTTGATAGTAGTCTAAGCTCCTTTACCTCATGGAATATCATATTCCAATCCCTTTGATCTTTTAATGTAGACACGGTAAGGTCCTGTGTGAGCCTAACTGTAGTTCCTCGATATTTGAATTGTTTCTTTCCGGCTGCTTGCAGTATTTTCTCCTTGACCAGATAGTTCTGGAATTTGGCAACAATATTGCTTTGTATTTTCAATTTGGGATCTCTTTCAAGAGGTGATCAGTAGATTCTTTCGATGACTATTTTGCCCTCTAAATCTAGGACATCAGGGCAGTTTTCCTTAATGATTTCTTGGAAGATATTGTCCAGGCTCTTTTTCTCATCATGACTTTCCAGTAGACTAATAATTCTAAGGTTTTTCTCTCCTAGATCTATTTTCTAGGTCAATTGTTTTTCCAATGAGATATTTTACATTTTCTTCTATTTTTTTTCATTTTTTAGATTTTGTTTGATTGATTCTTAATGCCTCCTAGACATAGCTTCTACCTGACCAATTCTAATTTTTGACCAATTGTTTTTTTCAGTTAGCTTTTTTTTCTTTTCCATTTATGCAATTTTCCCAGTTAAGTTTTGTACCTCCTATCCATTTGGCCAATATTACTTTTTTATGGAGCTGTTCTCTTCAGTGAATTCTTTTTTTTCATTTTGTCAATTGTATTTTTAAAATCTTTGGACAATTTTTCTTCTACCTCCCTAATTTGGCTTTTAAAATCCTTCTTGAGCTCTTCCAAGGATGCTTTTTGGTCTTGAGACCAGTTCATATACCTTTTGAGGTTTCAGATGTGGGTATACTGTGCTCTTCTGAATTCGTATTTTGATCTTCCCTGTCCCCATAGATTCTATGGTCTTTGCTTTTGTGATTTCCTTCTTGTTCATGGTGATTGCCTTTTTCCTGACTGTTAAAGTGGATCTCTGCTTCTGGGGCACAGGGGGCCATGTCCCATATCTCTTATGCTGGGAGCTTGAGGCCCGATTACTGGCTTTGTGTGTTGTGGCCTCTGGTATTTTTAGCTAGAAGTTATATAATGCTGCAGCTTACCTGCTAAGTTGGCTGGTGTGTACCAAATCCAAGGCCAGGTGAAGTCTTTCTGATTCCCTGCGGTTATACTGAAGCTCCTGGAGTGAGGTGTGGGGGAAGGTTGATCTGGCAGCTGGAGGTCTCCACCTCTCCCAGGGCTGTGCTAGGGCACAGGCAGGCTCAGTGGCTGGTGAACCCCATCTGTGCTGGTATCTGTCAGTTCCCCTGGCATACCTAGGGTCCTGATATGGCCACTTAGAGGCTCCACATTACTGGGGCTCAGGCTCTTCTGTTGGTCCACTGAGGTGGTGCTTACTGGGATGCTTCTGGTCCTGCACTGGTTCCCTTCAGCCACAGCAAGAGGGACCCTTCCTGGTGATCTCCCTAGCCTCCTGAGCTAAGAGACTGCTTTACCCCTTTGCTGGCTCCACTATTCCAGGATTTTTCCTGGGTCAATATTCTGGGTTTTTTGAGGTCAACAAGGGGAGAGTGGGAGCACTTATGATTTACTCTACCATCTTGGCCCCTCAAAAGTTCAAGTAGGTGACTTTCAAACATTTAGTCTGTGAACTGATTAACTGAGAAGTGACTACTGTGTTTCTTTCTCACTCAGTTCTGCTGGACTCCCATCTGGTGCTGAAAAACTTGGGAATCTGCACTCCTGCTTCTGATTCAGTCCACCCAGGACTGTTCCTGCTCTGCTATGGCTGTGGCCATGGCCTAGTCTGCCCTGGTGCAGCCTGCTCACTCTGCACTCCTCCAGTCTCATACAACAGATTCTTCCTGTTGATCTTCTGGGATCTTCTGGGCTGGAAATCTGCCACACTCTGTCTCCTAGTAGATTCTGCCACTCTAAAATTTGTTCAGATTCACTTTTTAGAGGTATCTGTAGGAGTTTGTAGTAGAACTCAGGTGAGTTCCAGCTTTCACTATGCCATCTTTGCTCCTCTCTTGAGAGAACAGATTGTCAAAGGATTTCCTTCACTTCTCCCCGCTCCCCACTAACATATCCTTGATTTCCAATCTGCCTCCCTGGAGACTTTGAGGAATTTCCCCTTGAGTAAGATCTGTGACTCCTCAATTGAACTGAGATGTCTTGCTTCCAAAGGAGAGATCATTCGCTTAGTACATTGTCTATATATTCCATTTAATATGACTTCTATGATTTCTGTTTGTGTAAATGAGCTTATTTGCTTTTTCACTATTTCTGGTCTTTTGTGCAACTAATGTGGTGGGAAGGGATCAAGTCTTAGGATATAAGTTTAGGGTACTCCTTTGCCTTTAAAGGATAGCAACAAGATAAACAACTTCAACCTAAAAATCATTTCTGTACTCCTGCCCAAAACAAATAATATTTAGAGGATGGGTGTTAGAAAGATATAATTCTAGTCTGATACCCCTCTCTCTGAGGAGAGCTGAGAGGCCACCCTTGTGGCTCCATTCTCTTGTTTCCATCCAGCCAGGAATCAAAGTTTATCTAGGAAATGGGTGGGCAAGATTCCATAGATGTCTGTTCACACCTCCTTGAAAGCCTCATTTAGTCAAAGACGTGGATATAAACATAATTTACGTGTATAACAGATACACCTTACAGAAATATTTTTAAAATGCACAGAAGAGAACAGAAGGAAGACAGATAAGCAGGACTGCTTTTGAACTAATATATTGAATTTGTTATATAGTTTTTAAAAATACAAGCTATAAATTATCTCTACAACTCCATATACAAAAAGAGAGACAATAATATGAGATAAAGTTAGAAAGGTAGAGTGGTAACAGACTATGAAAGCTCTTCAATGTGAGGCAAAGGAGTTAGAACCATACCTAACGTTGAAATTGATTCATATACCAAAACTCTTAGTTCAGGTTCAATGTTGGGATGAAATGAAGCACTTGCAAGTCATTAAAGAATTAACAAATGGAGGTTTGCTTTGCCAAGCACAGCAAAGAAATGCAATAAGGCCACAGAAGCACCTCCAAATCTCTGGATACTCCATCCCCAACACCCAACCCCTGTCTTTTGAAACAAGTCTGGTTATCAGGGCAAGATAAAGTGAAAGACATGGTGACTCACATGGCCTTCAAAAATCCACCAAGCTGGAGAGCCTCCAAGTCCACATATCTGGGACTTTTTAAAGTATTATGTGACTAAGAAGCTGCATCAGAAAACAAGGCCAATCAGGTCCTGTGTACAGCTTTGTCTCCTTTTAGGGGTAGCCGGTCCAGGTCCCAGGAGGGAAAGAGGAGGGGGCCTGGGCTTACCTCATGTTAGGGGTATAAAGAAAGAAACTCAGGGAAAATGAAGTCCTGAAACTACTTTGTTTGCAGAAGGAGGGGAAAAAAGAAGAGGTAAGCCTAATCCAAGTGGTAGAAAAACGCTGGTAGATATTAGACGTTTCACACTAAACAAGTTATATTTGAATAGAGGAAAACCATGACCAGTCAGTCAATAAATATATATTAAACAATTATTATGCACCAGGTCATTTCATTCAGTCTTCAAAACAACCCTATGAAATAGATGCTGTAATTATACCCATTTTACAAATGAGAACACTCAGCCTAACAGAGGTTGAGTTACTTGCCCAGATAAGGGCACATACCTGGGCAAGATCCTGAGATCTTTGTGTTATCAACTTCTGCACTCTATTCACTATACCATGTTGCCTCTGACATGGTTGTTGTAAGTTCTTAGTGAACCTTAAAAATCTGTATTAATGTATGAGCTGCTGCTATTATTATTTCCAATAGCCTTTGTACTCTGGTTGATCCCTCTGTCTGGAATTCTCTCCTGCCCCTTCTCATCATTCAAGGAACAACTCAAGGGTGCATTATCTCTGTGAAGTATCCCCTGAGGGCCTCCCATTTGGAAGTCATCTCTACTGCCCCTCAAGGGCCATGATATCTCACAGCATTTATCATTGAATTATAGTTATAGTTGTATATGTGTTTATGCATCTTATCTCCCCTATTTGATCATAAACCTCTCAAGGATAAAGACTGTATCATATTAGTCATTATATCTTTCACATCACTTTGCACATAAACATTCTGTTGAATGAATTAAAAATATAAAGTCTGTAATGAAGAGTCAGGGTATTGTTTTCTGCTGTTGTCGTTGACTAGATATGTCATGACCCTGTGTCCATTATCTCATGAATTAGTTATGCTCGTAAAGTGCTTTTAGGAGTTGTTTTTATCCACATATTTCATATGTGACTTGGGACCCAGAATGGAAGTCTGAACATTGTATGTCCCTTAAAAAGGTTTCATACTCTCCCCCAGGCAATACACCCTTTCCAAGGTGGTTTTTTATCACAATTTTCACTACTGTTGTTCTTGTTACTGTAATTTCTGCTCCCATACTCCCTTCCTTTGTTGACCACTTCTGCCTGTGACAGGGGCATGAAGCAGTGCGTGGCTGAACTGCAACCCAGAAGACCAAGGAACAGTCTCAAAATGCCATGACATTGAGTGCAGTTACTTAGGGAAATCAGGCTCCATATTATTGACAACTGTGTCATGTATTTGGCAATGACCTTTTTTTTTTTTTTGCAGACTATATTTCTTTAGCCAGAGGGAGTTGATATTGATTAAGCCAGCGGTATCAGAGGATTCATAATTACTCTCCACATTTCATGCTTATCAGCTCTTCATCATACAGTGACTGAGGAGGCTCTTGACTCTTGTATTCCTAGCTCTTGAAGACCATCATCCGGACCTTGCCCTCAGTTCCATTCTGAGATTTAGCAACACGCTGGTGGATAAACTCACACTCTGGGCTGTGCCAGAAACCATTGTGCACCAACAGAGAATTTCAAGCCTAAATTCTGTTTGATTTTTACATACTTCCTTATCCATAGTAAAAGCCTTAATGTCTAAACAAGTCTAGTAGAAGATCATTCCTGCTAGGATTTCATAGATACCTGTAGGTTTCGTCCTGATGAAGTCGTTTTACCCAATGTTAATCAAGCAGACATCATTGCTTGCTCACAATTCTATTGAGACAGAAGAAAAATTTCAAGGACATGAGTGGGAATTACTATCTTCGACCTTGTTTACCTGCATGGCAACACCTTTATGGAGTTGAATCTCTAAGGTATATGTGCTATTGGGAACCTCTACAGGGTCTTGAGTCTTTTTATAAAGGCAGGCAGTACTTGGTTCTTGGAGTTCTCTAGCATTCCTGCCACTGTAGCTGATGAACATAAGGTTTTCATCCACAGTCCATGGGCTCTTGGGGTAACTCTTAGGGACTGAGATTCTGTGTTGCTTGACATGCTCCATTGTTATTAGCTCCTTTGAGCTTGTTAAAAGTATTCAGGCATGCTCTAGGAAGGAATGACCTTAATCTGAGAAGCCAAAGAGTAGCAGCTGAGCTCAAATGAAATCTAGTCATTCCCCATTCCTGTAACTCATATTCAAGACCCCTGTCTGGAAAGCAATTTCCATTTCTTTTTGGGTAATGCAGGAGCAAGGGAGATGCCCAGAGGTAACAATCCTCTTACTGAGCACTGGACTGCATAGCTGGCCAGATAACTCTTCCACAAATTTTTTACTTATAGGGCAGCTATGTGGTGCAGTGGATAGAGCACTAACCCTGGAGTCAGGAAGACCTGGGTTCAAATCCAGCCTCGGACACTTACTAATTGGGTGACCCTGGGCAAGTTACTTAACTCCACTTGCCTCTTAAAAAAAAAATTCCTTACTTATATCCTCAGTGAAAGCCTTGTTTGACCCCAACCTTCAACATTTTCTTCCTGATCTCGCCAAAGTCCTTCTTCTGTCCAGTGTTGACCAGGCAGGTATCTGCTTCATAGCCTTGCTCCTTCAGCCACACCAGGATACAGGATCAGTCCAGTCCTCCACTGTAGATAAGAACCACAGTGCCTTTGCTTGACATCTTGTTGATGCTTGGTGAAGCTGGCAGCATCAGACTGACTACAGAATTGAGAAAGCTGGACTGTATCCTTTTTTTTAGGTGCTCTCTTATTCCTTTAAAAGTTTTATTGATATCTTCTGCTTTAATAATCACCATTTCTAACATATGCCTCCCCTTGTCCTCCCCAACAGATACATCCTTTCCTTTTCAAGGTTATTTATGTGGTTGATTAAAATATTTATATCTCATAGATTTGATCATAAATAAGGTTCCAGTTTATTCACCATAGTACTGATATTTCATTTAGAATACTATATAGGGAATCCTGGAAAGGACTCAGTTCTATCCATTTTATGTATTTTCTAAAGCTGAATCAATTGATAACTATCTTTATTCTATTAAAGCAAATAGAATATATGTTGCATAGTACCTCAATTAGCATATGTCCAGTGATATTCTTCTGTCTGCCCACCCAAAATTTCACTGGAGTAATTAATAGGTAGTGCCCACTGACTAGTTGCAGAAATGTTGTGCTTCTCTTTTCTCAAGGAATGGCATTTGGAAGTTCCTTAAAACTGAGTCACTTAATTTAATAGACACTTATTAAATGCCTACTATCTGGAGAGCCTAGCTCTAGCTCCTAAGGCAGGAAACAAGGATTAAATAAGATAGGCCCCTACTTTATTGAACCTAAAAAAAAAAGCCTAGGAGAATGTGACACAAACATAAATAACTATAATATAAAGGAAACAAAATCAATTAAATAACTGACTTGTCTATTGTAGTGTTCTCCCATGTGAATTTCATTTAAAAGAGGAAACTAGTTGGTGTGGATAAACTGTAGACAAACTGGCCTCCTGGCTATACCCCATATGTGGCTTTATACTCTCTACTTCTGTGTCTTTGCATAGGCTGTCTTCCATGGTTGAAATGCACTCCCTCTTCCTTTTCTCTCAGAATACTTCATTCCCTTCAAGTTGTAATTCAGGGGCTATGTCCTACAAGAGGCCTTCCCTGACCCACACCCTGCCCCAACTTGTTGATGGGACACATGTACCCAAGGCCCTTTCCTGGCAGGCATTTCTCACTTGTTTATGTATAATGCCCCTCTTAAAATTACCTTGTATTTAATTGTCTGTATATCTATTGTTTCCTCTCAAACAGAATGTAAGCTCCTTGAGGAAAGGAACTATTTAAGTTTTTAGCAGAGTTCCTGGCACAAAATGTGTGCTTAATAAATGCTTGTTAAAACATGACTAGAAAGAAGAAATATGAGAAGACATTTCTACTCCGCCACTTTGCAGAGGTGAGTCCACAGGTGTTGTACATTGTACATATTTTTAGACTTTTCTATGTCTTAATTAGTCACACTAATTTATTTCACTTTCCATTTTTTGTCTGAGAAAATACTCTTTGTTACGAGTTGGCTCTCTGGGAGGGGGAATGTTGGGGGAAATTCTTGTTGTTAAACAACAAAATATAAACAAGCAATTTAAACAAATTATATAAAAATAGAAGCAACAAAAAATAAAAACATTTTTTAAAAATGCTTGTTGGATTGTATTGACTTGAAAGCAAGTTAGCCATAGAAACAAGTTAGCCATAGATTGTGTTGTTGTTGGATCTCCATTCTCAAAGGGGATAATATAATATAATTATAATATATAATATTTGATAATATCGGGAGAGTGAGGTGAGCTGGATTTAAGTGAGGCAGAGCTGCAATAAGCAGATACGGTAAGACGACAACCACAGGATGTAAAATTGTATAGAGAGAGCTGGTTTAATAACTCAGAACTTTCAAGAAGATAAATCAAGGCTGCTAGACTTGGTCTGTCTTACTGATTAACACAGAGCTTTTTGAATAAGAAAATAATGTGATCAGATATGTGCAGCAGGAAGATTAATTTGTTATATGTGTGAATGATGGATTGTGAAGAGGAAAGACTGGAATCAGAGGCCAGTAAGGAAACTATTAAAGTAGTGCAGGTTGATAAGGGACAGAACTAGGGAGGTAGCAGAGGTAATGGGAAGAAGGAAGAAAGATGTTAAAGATATTTTGGAGGGAGCCCTGGCTGTACATGGCAATGGACTGCAGAACGTGAGGGAGAGAAAAAAGTCAAAAACAGCTCTAAAGTAACAAGGGGAGGCAGATGGTGGCACTATCAGCAAAACTAAGGAAACAGAAGAGGAAGGTTTTGTAGGGCTGGTAGGAGTTCACTCTTAGATTTATGGAATTCAAAGTACCAGCAGGACAATAAGGTAAGAATGCCCTGTGTTGTTGTTCAGTCTTGTCTGCCTCTCCATGACCCCATTTGGGGGTTTCTTGGCAAAGATACTGGAGTGGCTTGCCATTTTCTTCTCCAGTTCATTTTTTTTCTTTTTAACTGATTTTATTTTCAATTCAGGGAACAAAACAAGCATTTCCATAACACAGCACAATAAAAAAGATGATTGCACATGAAACTGCAAATCTACCATGTACAACTTGCTATTCCCTCCAAATAAACAACAAAGTTATCATGTAAATTCCTTTTTTCCCTTCCTCCCACCTTAGAAATGGCTACCATTGGACATCACAGAGAGAGCTGCTATAGACAACCCATTCACATTCAGAGTTATAATTATTATTTGCAAATTTTCTTCCATCTTATTTTTACCCACTATTTTCCTTCTCAGCTTCTCTTCTTGCCCTATCCCTGTTACTTTATCTTCTCCCTCCATTCTTTGAACCTCCCACTTCACCTACCCCTCCAAGAGTCCCCCCCATTCCCCAATTTCACTTTACACACCCCCCTAAAAGTCCACTCATGTTCTCCCCTCACCCTCCTAAGTCTCAATCCATGCATCTCTCTAAGAGTTCCTCCCCAATATTTCATTTTACAGATGAGGAACTAAGGCCAACAGGGTTAAGTGACTTGCCCAGAGTTACATGACTAGTGTCTGAGACCAGATTTGAACTCATGAAGATGAGTTTTCCTGACTGCACCACCTAGCTGCCCAGGAAAATGCCCTATACGCAGTTCACAACGTAAGATTAGAACTCAGAGGAGGAAGCATAGCTAAATGTACAGATTTAGAGATTTGTTCACATCATAGTGGAAATTATGGACATATTAATGGATGAAATAACCAAAGAAGAGAACCTAGAGAAGAAAGTTTAGGACAAAGTTTTGATTGATGCCCATGCTTAATAAATAAAAGGAAGAAGGAGGGGAGGGAAAGGATGAGAGGGAAAGGGAAGGTAGGGAAGGACAAGATGGGACAAGGCAGGGAAGTATTTACTAAGTACCTACTATTTCAGTGTACCAGGCGCTGTGTTAAGTGTTTTACAAACATTATCTCGTTTGATCCCCACATATGCTTGGGAGGTTGATGTTATTATCACCCCCATTTTACAGTTGAGGAAACTGAGGCAGACAAAGTGATTTATCCAGAGTTATACCACTAGTAAATGTCTTAAGATGGATTTGAACTTAGATCTTCTTGAATCTGGGCCCAACACTCTATTACTGTGCATTACAGAAAGGAAGAGGAAACAATATAGGACACCGAGAACAAGTGAATGGAGTCTTTTTTTTTAACAGATGAGTATGTGGACTACATTGAGTTCCAGAATGCTTCAGGATTTCCTCAGTGAAATCCATGATCATTCAAAAGAGACAGGCTAGGGGAAGACTATCACAGAAGATGAAAAAAGAGACCTCATATGGAAGGAGGAACTTTCCTCTTCTCACAACTTCTTCTTTTAGAAAAGACAAAAGGGT
Organism: Potorous gilbertii; assembly: GCA_028658325.1. Taxonomy (NCBI): domain Eukaryota; kingdom Metazoa; phylum Chordata; class Mammalia; order Diprotodontia; family Potoroidae; genus Potorous; species Potorous gilbertii. The sequence continues at coordinate 191,667 of JAQQSK010001280.1, read as the reverse complement.
GAGAAAAGACCATAGGATTAGGCAAATGAGAGTTCATTGGTGACTTTGGTGATTGAAGTTTCAGGAGAATGAGAATGGGGGCTTCTAGGCACTGAAGGGTGATTATCTGGTGAGCCAGTGAAGGTAAAATGTAATCTTCTATTTCTATTTCTCTTTCTAGAAGATTAGTAGTGAAGGGAAAGAGAGAAATAAAATAATAGTTTGAGGGAGTAGCAGGATCACGGAAAGAATATTTCTGCTGAGAGGACAGTGGAGATCTGATCATATTTGTAGACAGATGGGAAAGAGCCAATAAAGAAGAGACTGAAGATGAATGAGACATGGAGAGTGATCAGTGTAGCAAGGAGACAAATCCATTCTTCATACTACGTTCTTCCTCATCTTCCTTATACATAGATCAAGTTCTATCATTCTTCTGCTCAAAATTTTTATTGGTTTTACATTATCTACTGAGTTAAATTCAAGATCATTCATTTGTCATTTGTGTTCTTCCATAATCTGACTCCACCCAACCTTTTACTTTTATATCTTATAATTTACCTCTACACACCCATACTCCAGCCAAAATGGACTGCTTTCTGTTCTCTAAATATACATGACACTTTCAGGCTCTCATGCTCTCCTATGCCTAGAATGCCCTCTATTAATGAACGACTTAAATACCATCTCCATGAAATGTTCCTTTATTCTTCTGATGGTTAAAGATCTTCTCCTTCGGACATTACAGAGCATTTCACTTTGGGACTCTAAGACACTTTAGAGCTTTAATGGATCAGGAATGCTCACTAACCAACAATGCAGATGACCACCCATCCATGCCTTCTCATCTTGTAGGAATCTTGTCTCTGGCTTTCTATACATTTGCTGAATATTATTAATCCAATCTGTTGAACATCTTCTTGTTTTTCTTGGAATGTTTTTTGTATACTAAGATAATACTAGGACTGTCAATTTGTTATCCGTCATTCTATTTGATTATCCTACCTTTGCCCCTCAGAATCACAAATTTTGAACTTGAAAGGGAACTCAGTAGTCATCTAACCCAACCCCATACCTGAGAGAAATCTTCACTATAACATGCCCAAGTAGTTACTCAGACTCTTCTTAAGGACATCCATTGAGAAGGAAACCACGCTGTCCAAAAGCTACTGATTCTACTTTTGGACAGCTTTGATGACTGGGATTCCCCTCTTCCCCAAAATCAAGGCTAAATTTCCTTTTTGTACCTTCTTCTCATTGCTCCTGGTTCTGCCCCAACAAACAGTTTCTTCCATGTGACAGCCCTTCAGAAGTTTGCCATTACATCCCCCTTGAATCTCCTCCTTCTTTAGTCAGCAGGAGCTGGCTTAACATTACCAGATCCTTTATTCTTCATATGATTCATACTCAACGCCCTTTATCATTCTGGTTGCCTTTTCTTTACCCTCTCCTGCTGATCACTATCCTCCCTGAACTCTGGTGTCCAAACTGAACATGATATTGCAAACATGATCTGACCAGGGCAGTGGAGAGGGACTATCACTGTCTTATTCCTTTCCAAATGTAGACAGACTCCATTAACTTTTTTTGGACTGCTGCATTATTGTTGACTGGTGGTGAACTTTTAGCAGCCCATTAAAATCCCTAAATGCTTTTCCCCCTAGACAAACTACTTTTCTACCCATCCTGTACTTATGAAGTTGCTTTTTTGAGCCCAAGTGTGATTCCCCTTGGCAGAGAAAAAAAGAAAAAAAAATAGAAATTGATTAGCTCATCCTTCTTCCATTTCTTTGTTAGCATTGTCTCCTACACCCCAAATAGTGGTCCAGTTTCCTTCTTTGATCCAACATGAAGGGTAACTATCCAGCATCTGCTATTATGGATCATGCAGAACCCAAAAATTCTGAACAAACAGTTCTTTTGCTAAAATCAAATTACAATGCCTTCAAATAAAAGCAGTTCTCAAAGTTATTTAAAAGCAGTCCAGGGGATAAAAACAAATAAAAGCTTCTGCAAGAAGGTTAAAAAATAAACAGCAAGGAGTTTCCCTGGAGAAACAAGAGCTTCTTACCCAAATCTCAAAAATGACTGTAACACAGTCGAGCTTTTATAAAAGCATATTTACTCCTAAGGGTACATTCACAAATATACAGAGAGATTGCTCCCAACACGTACAAGGCATAATCTCTCTTCCCCCTCACACTACCTCTGTCTTTGACGAGGGGAAGGGCATTAAATTATTCACAGTTTAGATCTGTTCCCATAGAGCACAGTTCCAGTTCCAAGCCTAAAACATGACTCAGGCTCTAGTCCAAGGCATTCTGGCTTTCAGTACTCTGACCGCACCGTGCCTGCACTCCAGGTTCCAAGGATACAATGACTCGAACTCCTGGTCCTGTGCGGATCAACCCAGTTATCTGAAACTGAAGAAGATAAACAGCATGGAACAGAAACAAAGACCCCCCCCAAGCCCATTTCTCAGAGATGGGGTAAAAAGAGAGATAAGCAGGGGCAAGTAGGCAAGTCTACCTCTCTCCCCAGTACAATTCATGGCCTCCACACTGGGTGCAGCAGATAGAAGTTCTGGAAAGGAGTGTAGCTGAAATATGACAGAATGAAAACAAAACTTCCTTGCTGGCCACAGTCTCAATTTGTGTTGTAGGAGGAAGGAGGGTTAACTCACACCTCCCTAGTTCCATCAGTGTCCTAGTGGAGAGCACTCCTCTCTCCCTTAACATAGCTAAAATTAATCCCTTTCATTTTCCCTATTTCCCTTGCCAGCCTCGGGCCATTCTGAGTTTCAGGATTCTTACAAGTGACATGCTTTGGGTACTTATCTGTTTTTTCAGCTGTTCTTTCTCCCATCTTCTGTTTATATCTTTTAAATATCTAGTGAGTTCACTGTGTATGGGCATTGGTCCCTTCAGATGACGCTTATTTTCTCTCCTCAATGAAATTATTTCCGGTGATGTTTTTATAATTTCTTTCTTGAGAATTTCTTATCCTTTCCTCACTGATTTCCCATATAGGGTTTTAGACCATGGGATCCAACCAAGTCTTCCCCAGAACTCTTTGAAATTTATTTTCCCCAAGCCTTAGGTACATACCAAACTACTGCCAACTTTCCTTTAATGTCATGAAATCAGGAATGGAGTAGATGCTTTTCCTGCAAATTCCATCTTTTCCATCAGTTCCTTCCTATTAGTGAAAATCAGATCCCTTTATAGAACTTTTTTTTTGTTGGTTCCTCTGTCTTTGGAAGGATAAAATTGTTATTAAATCAAGCAAAGAAGTGATTTATTCCCTTTTAGGGCTTTTTGTTTTTTGATAGTTTTTTTTTTTGAGAGGGAAGGAAAGCACTCCAGTGAATTTATGGATAATTGAAATATCTCTCCATTAATATATCACATCTCTGTGCCAGGTTTAGGATCTGTTTCCCAGTGTCTTCATCTATTTCCTCTTTCTATTCAGTCATACAAGTCCTTGAAAATGTCTCATGTCACTTCTCATATGTGGAGTCATTGTTGATAACATATGATATAACTTGCCAGGAGACATAACTAGTAATTTCTACACCTACGGTAAGTATTGGAGGGAGGAGGAGAGAGTAAACATATCTGTGGTGTGATCCTGAAAGGGAAGGAAGCACGTACAAGGAAATCAAGAGTTTTTTAAGCTGCTAAAGGGAGAGAAAAAATCCTTGGGATATGGGCATCACTGTTATGACAGACGTGGAATAGAAGATGATGAAGTTCCTCTAGCACATTGCAAGTGTCACTCTTAAAATTTTCCACCTTGCTGCAAAGCTCTAATCACCCCACCCTAGCTATGACAGTAAGTTCACTTTCACCAATCAGACATTTCTGTTACCCTTTAGGTCAGCTTATGTTTTGATTCTTTTAGACATTTGCTAGTCCTTGATTTGCAATAATATTATATTTCCAGGAGAAGGTGATTTTTTTTTAAAAAAATGGGTCTTTCACATTCAAGATATTATAATTATAAAATACACTTTAAAGGAAAAAAGGATGAGATAATTAGAGGGCTATTCATTACTTAGGGTTGGGCTGTATTGATATAATAAAAATGACAATATTGTATAAATTAATTATAGATTTACTAATCAAACAACCAAGAATATACTGCACTTTTAAGTGTTAGCTAAAATAACAAAATTTTTAGAGGAACAAAAGGTCTAGAATCTCAAAGGAAAAAATAGAAACAAAAGATGAACAATAATGCACCCAGATTTCAAATTATATTATAATCAGTTTTTGTGGTAGTCATCAGAACTATTTGGCACTAGTTTAGAAAAAAAAATCAGAAAAACTGATCAACAGAGAAACTAGATAAGGAGGAATCATAAAAATTGAACTCAATAATACAGTGTTTGATAAACGTAAGATCTCTTTCTAGAATTGCTACAAAAATTATAAAGCAGCTCAGTAGGAATTAAGTTTAGAGAAGTATTTTATGCCATATACCACAATAAGCTCAACTTGTATATATGACCTGAATATAAAAGGTAATACCATAAAAAAAAAAAATTAGAAAAGAACCTGATCAGGTACCTTTCACAGGTACAGTTAGGGGAAAAGTCTTAACCAAAGAAGGGTTAGAAGTATTAATAATATATGTGAGAGATAATTGTGATTTCATGAAGTTAAAAGGGTTCTGCAGGAACAAAACCAATGGAACTAGATTAATAAAGGAAGCTATTAATTCCCCCCTCCCCAAAAGATCTTGGCATCAAATATCTTGATAAGCAGGAAATAGAAGGAACTAGTATATATGACCAAGAGTCATTCATCAATGTATAAGTAGTCAAAGTATAAACAAAGAGCTCTCAAAAGAAAACTCCTTATACCACTGGAAACTTTAGCCTTTACTTACCTAGAACCAAGGCTTCATGTCACTTTTGGCCATCTCTACACTATATCACCTGCATGCTATCCATAATCATCCCTTTCCCACCCAAACTTTGCAATTTGCCCATAGGGTGCCATGCTTTTGTGAGTGGGTTTTCTCCTAATCTTTCCCAGAACCAGGCCTTTGTACCACTTACTGGTCATCTCCATCCCATTCCCACCTCCTATCCCACCTTTCCTTCCTAGCTTCTTTTTATGTGTTATTTCCCTCATTGAAATGTAAGCTCCTTGAGGGTAGAGACTGTCTATATTTGTGTGTCGAGCGCATGGCACATAGTAAGTGCCTAATAATTGCTTCTTCTCCTTTTCAGTCTTTTGATTTTATTCTATTTATTGTCTCATGGAGTCACTAATTTCTATTTGGTTCACTCTAATTTTCAGGAAACCTGTTAACTTGGTTAAAATTCTCTATTGCCTGTTTTAAGCTGTTTATTCTCTTTTTAATTCTTTCCTCCAGAACTCTAATTTCACTTAAATTTCATTTTTTTTTAATCTCTTGCTTCATTTCTTCCAGGAACTCTTGTAGTCCTTGGGGCCAAGATATTATTTTTTCCCTCTGATATTATTCTTGTAATTATTGTGGAGTTACTGTCCTTTTCTTGGTTTGTCTCTTAGTTATCTCTGAATCCATAATATTTCTTTTTAGCGTTCAATGTCTTTGTAATGTTCTGTTTAGTCATATCTCTAGTCTCTGGTCCTGATTTATAACTTTGTGCCAGGGCCAGGGTCTAGCCCTTTTATATTCTTGGAAAGGATGTTCAGGCCCCATTTGGTCTTAACCCCAATTCCTTGGGTTTTGGTCAATTTTAGGCCCTGCTGAGTCATCCATTTTCAGAGTGATAAAATGTGGGCTGTAGGTATTTTTGGAGCTCTCAAGTCAGACTGCTATAGTCTTCTGGTGCTCTTAGTATGTTCCAGTCTGAGTACTTCTTTACCTATAGTCAGAGTGGTAAGAATGGTATGGATTTCTAACTGCCTTGGTTCTTGCCCATCTGAGCATTAATTATGGTTTTCTTCAAGTTTCAGAGGTCCCTGAAACCACTCTTTGCCTATGCTCAAGCTGGCTTTTCTGGTATACCCAGAGACTTTCAGCTGTGTGTGTGTTTGCGCACACACACGCGTGATCCTGGACTAGATAAAAGCACTTGCTGTAGTTTCTCTCTGAATTTCTTGCTCACAGTTTGGTCTGATGGTCTCTCTTTTCAGATCTTTCTTGGAATACGTGTAAAAGACCTAGACTCCTCTGAGACCATTCATGAAGCCATCTTAACCAAAAGTCCTGTTCTATGCCTTTTAAATAAGGCAAATCCTTCCAGAGACATTTTCTAATTGTGAGTCTCATTCCATCAAATCTCAGTAATTTGAGGTTTAAATTTTCTTTTTGTGTTAGGATCTCTGGTTAAGCTTATTACCATACTTGGTACATTTTTGCATAGACACCCTAGGCTGTGGATTTTACTGTTAGATTTTCTTTTTGGATATTGTCCTCATGTGTAACCTATGCCCCAGAACCACTTTGGGTTTATATAATGCAGGTTCAGTCTTGAGGGCCTCTCACAAAAATTTTTCTCAAGCTCATATAACCACTCAGGGTTTCCCATAGAAACATCAGAATTTGGCTTTGTTTTTCCTCTACCCAGTTACTGCAGCTAACATCAGCATTCAGCTCAAGTCTAGATATTGACTAAAGAGAAAAAGAATTTTCACTCACATCCAAGCATTCAGGCTAACAAGACGTCAAATATGTTTAACCTGACAAAAACAAAAAATACTCATACTCAGGCCTATCAATAATAAAGGAAATCTTTTCCCATGTTAGCTAGGGGGCCCAATGTATAGAATGTTGGGCCTGGAGTCAGGAAGAACTGAGTTCAAATTTAGCCTCAGACACTTACTTACTAGCTGTGTGATCTTGGGCAGGTCACTTAATGACTAATCACCTCCTATAAGTCTTAATAAAATCTCACCCTCTAGAGGAAATCTCTGACACCTCTTAATCCGAGTGCTTTCCCTTTGTAAATTAATTTCTCTTTTTCCTGACTATAGCTTCCTTTGTATATATTTGTTTGCATTAGATTGTAAAGGCAGGAGCCCTGTCTTTTGTCTCTTTATATATCCCCTGCATTTAGCATAATGCCTGGTGGTATATTCAGAGATTAATAAATGTTGGTTGATTGACTTAATTTGTCTGCCTTGGTTTTCTCAACTGTAACATGAGGAATAATGCTAGTACCAAACTTGCAGGGTTGTTGTGAGGATCAAATGAGTTATTTTTGAAAAGTGCTTAGCATCGTACCTTGCATATAGTAAGTGTTTAAAAAATGTTTATTTTGTTTCTTTTCCTTCTTATCTGCATAATATCTAGCATATAACAAGTACTTAATAAATACTTATTGACCAATAATTGGTTAGTCTAACCTCCCAGACTTATGTACTTTTACTGCTGCCCTGGGTAAATCCTCCTAAGCGGGCAGAGAGGTTGGGAGGGTTTGTTTCTAGAATACCAATTATAACTAATGATAACCAACTATAGTTGTTCAATTGTTTTCAGTCATGTCCAATTTTTCGTAACTCCATTTGGGGTTTTCTTGGCAAAGATACTGGAGGGCTTTTCCATTTCCTCCTTCAGTTCATTTTACAGATGAGGAAATTGAGGCAACAGGGTTAAGTGACTTGCCCAGAGTCACACAGCTTATAAGTGTCTAAGGTGAGATCTGAACTCAGGAAGATGAGTCTTTCTGACTTCAGGCCCAGCACTCTATCCACTGCATCACTTAGCTGCCCATCACTCACAACATCATTGTTCACTCATGTCTGACTCTCCATCACCCTGTGGGACCAATGCACACCAACGTTCTCCATAGTGTTTTCTTGGCAAAGATACTGGAGTGGTTCTCCATTTCCTTCTCCAGTGGATTAAGGTAAACAGAGGTTAAGTGACTTGCCTACAGTCATGTATCTAAGTAAATGTCTGAGACTGGATTTGAACTCTAGGCCTAGTGAGCTATCCATCGGGCCACCTAGTTGCCTCCCTTACTCTTACTAGCTCTGGGCAAATCATTTGACCTCTCATCCTCAGTTACCTGATTTGTAAAATGGAAATAATAGTAATACCTGCAGCACCTACATGAAAGGTATCTATGAGGATCCAATGATACAATGTGTAGGGCAGCTTTAGGCTTGGGGCAGAGAAGCCCTTCTGCTGCCTAAGGGAAAAGAGAGTGGAAAGTGGGGAGAGGGGATGCAAGTTGCCTTAGGCACATGGGTTTTATTCCCTAAGCTTAGATCTCTCCATATGGCTAAACTCTGTGTATGTCCACTCTTCCACTGTTTGTTTGTTATTGTTCTCCCTTCTAGAGGAGAACCAATGACACCAGGAAAGTAATGTCTTGACTTGTAAGTGAATAAGATTTAGGTGAGGCTAGGCTGTGCAACTTCACCAGCCTCACTCTCTCCTTCTGAGTCATTTGGGGCCAGTGGCAAAACATAGGTCAGGATGACTGGAGCTGGCCCCGGCTGCAGGGGGAGACTTTGGCCTTTTTTAAGCCAGGGTCTTTCCCAGGTCCTAGTTTGTCTGAGTGTAGGTAAGGATGCCCTCCCCAAAGGATCAATCACTCTTTCCACCAATGCCTGTTTATTGCTACTGTACCCACTGCTCCATTTCAGTCAATGCCTTTCCCTTGAATGATTGTATCCTTTGGCTGAATACAATCGGTAAAGCCCCTAGTGAAGGCTCATGAACAGTGGTGTTAGGAGTCAGCCGTACAGAACTCCTTGAACCTTAGATAACTTGTCCTCCAGAGGACCCAACTTGCCAGTATGAATTGGGGGTAGAAGTGATGTGTCTCAGGGGGGACACTACCTTTTTATTGTTTTCTCCTTGAAGCCCTTCACACCTTATTTCCTGGAATATTTCATTTTTCCCAATAAGCTAGAGCACAGGGACATTCTTCTGCCCTTTCACCTTCTCTTCTATTAGGGAAACTAACCTGTGCTTTGTAAATACATAGTTATTGCCTGTCACCAGTGGAAGCACAACCATAGCTCATTCTCTGCAGGGCCCTGAAAAATTTCACCTGCCTTCCCTATTTGTTATTCCTGTGGGGAGACCTCATGGCATGTGCTGCAGCAAACTGCCTGTTAAGCATGAGCTGGTGCTCTGGGGTCTTATTCACTGTGGTCACCTGAGTTATTTATTTATACCAGGCTGTGGGGATAGGATAGTCCCTTGCTCTGCTGCTTTGAATTAGCAATTAGCCATTCCTGCCAAAGCCCACATAGAAACAAAAGCTACTTATCATTGTTGAGGGATTCATGTAGAATCTAACTGCCAGCTCCCACAAACCTCTTTCCATTTCTGCTAATACCACCAACCATCTTTGCCACTTTCCTGGCCTCTGTTCCCATTTGAACTTATGAGCCCTTTTGGGTAGTAGAGTAGACAAAGCGGGAAGCTGTGGTCCCCAAAGCCCACTTTAAAGAGGTACACAGCAGCTTTGGCACATGTGAATTTATGGTGCAAAACAAATTTCATTGTTGGAGGTAAATGGGAAAACTAACATAATTCCTAATGTAAGTTCTATCAAGTCAAGTAAATAAGCGTTTATTTAGCACTTACAGTGTGACAGGTACTGTGCCAAGCCCTAAGAGACAGAAAGTCAAAAACAGTCCCTCCCCTGCAGGAGCTGACAATGTAATAGATGATAAAGGTTAAATTTGGAGGTGATCTCAGAGGGAAGGCACAAGCATTAAGGGGCACCAGGAAAGGCTTCTTGCAAAAGGTAGGACTTTAGCAGAGACTTAAGTAAGGCAGGGAAACTAGGAGGCAGAGGTCAGGAGGAAACCAGGAGGCCTGTGTCACTGGATTGCAGAGTACAAGGAAAGGAGTAAAAAGTTTGGGAAGGAAGCAAAAAAAAAAAAAAAAGGATTTTATATTTGATTCTTGAGGTGATAGGGAGGCACTGAAGTTTGGTGAATTGGGTGTTGACATGGTCTGCTCTATACCTTAGAAAATTACTTTAACCCCTGACTGGATGAACTAGAGTGGGGAGAGCCTTGTATCAAATAGACCAACCAAAAGGTTATTACAATAGTCTAAGAATGAGATGATGAGAGGCTGCACCAGGCTGATGGCAATTGTCAGAGGACTGAAGGGTCTATGTAGATATATTACAAAGATGTAATTGATAGAATTTGGCAACAGACTGGATAGGAGGTAAAAAAAGAGTCTGGTATTGAGGATGACGTTTGTGAGTTTGGGTAATGGAGAGGAGGGTGGTACTCTCAATAGTAGCTAACTTCCATAACAGGGAAGTTAGGAAATGGGGAGATTTTGGGAGAAAGATACTAAATTCAATTTTTGACTGATTTTATTGAGTTTAAAGTGTCTACAAGACATCCAATTTGAGATTTCTAATAGGCAGTTGGAAATGAAAGACTAGAGATCAAGAAAGAGTTTAGGGCTAGACAAATAGACCCGAGAATCATCTATATTAGAGATGATACTTGAATCCATGGGAGCTGATGGGATCACTAAGTGAAATAGCATAGAGAAAAAAGGAAAGAGGGGTCAGAACAGAGGCTTAGAGGACACCTATTGTTAGTGGTCCCAACTTGTATGAAGATCCAGCAAAGGAGAATGAATAGTCATCAAATAGGATGAGGCCCTGGAGAGAGCAGTATCATGAAAACCTAAAGAAAAGAAAGGCTACAGAGAGATTAATACTAATAACAGCCTGCAATTTAAGGTTTGCAAAGGGCTTCACAAATACTATCTTATTTGATGATCACAGCAAGCCTGAGATGTGGGTGCTATCATTCTTCCCATTTTACACAGGAAGAAACTGAGGCAGACAGAAGTTAAGTGATTTGGCAAGTTCACATAACCTGTAAGTGTCAGAGGCTAGATTTGAACTCAGGTCTTCCTGAATCCAGATTTAATATTCTAGCCACTGTACCTCATAGCTGCCTCTGATGTATCTTCAAAACTGATCCCTACTACCATTAGAACTGTGGCACATACCACATGGATATCCTCTGTGTTTGATTAGATCGAGCCATTCTTCCTAACTTCATTTTCTTGAATGCCAATGTCTCTTCCTCATGCAGTATATATACTATGTACTAGATTGGTGGGGTTCAAATGCAATGGTTTCAGTATTGTTGCTGATGAGAATAGATTCCCATAGATTACTATGTCAGAGCTCTGTCCCATCTCACATTTATTAGTTATTCTCCTAGTTTCATCTATTCTGTGTCTGGCGTATAGTAGAATAAATGCTTATTAAACTTAACTGAACTTCTACACATGTTCTCCTGATGATCTGGCTTAGTTGTGTCTCATGCCAAGTTCTCCAAAGGCTTGTTTTCTCATCAACTACTTCTCACTATTTTCTGCAGAGAAAGCTGCATGTAATCTTCTGTCATCCTCCTCCATAATATTTGTACTCTAAACCAATGTCACCCTTGGCTTCTCTGCCTTTTGACTTGACAAATAAACATAGTGTTTGTTAGCCAAGGTGGTTTCTGGGCTCTTTTAGCTCCTGATTGTGGTGAGATGAACTATATACATAACTCCCAAGAGAACTGGCAGATGTGATTTCTGAGTCAATGTCAGAGATCTTGGAAAATTTTTTGGAGAATGGGAATGGTAGCACAAGTTTGGAGGAGGGCAAATGTACCATAAAAAAAGGAAAGAGGATAGAGTTTGCAAACTTCACTGAGAGGCTGTACAAGTGAAAAGAGACCTGACTTTAGCATCAGAGGACCCGGGATAAAATCCCTACTAGTCTACTTACTGAGCAAACTTGGGTAAATACATTTTTTTGCTTTTTGTAAATGTTCTTTTAAAAAATTTGTTTCAAATTCTCTCTCTCCCCCTTCCTCCATCCCTTCCACCACCCACAGAGAAGGCAAATAATGTGATATTAGGTAGATAATTTAATCTGTCTGGTCCTCATTCTCTTAGATCAATCAAACATTTATTAAGCACCATAAACCTTTGTATTTGGGGATACAAAGAGAGACAAACCACAGTTCCTGCCCTCAAGGATCTCATAATCTAGTGAGGAAAGATAATATATATAAAAAGGGAAGGGGGGCAAGGGAAATGATGAAATCCCAAAGAGTGCAACTGGGTGGGAAATGATGAGGTGGTTGCCTGGCGCACTTTCTTTAAATGGAGGATCTGAGAGACTTCTCCATAGTCCACCCTCACTCTCTCCAGTCAAAGCTTGGGTGGGACCCATGAGACAGGGGCACCGAGGAGGCATGAGTCTGAAGGTTGATATGATCTTGCAGAATGATGAGATTCCCATGAAGTTGAGGAGCACAGGATCTGGGAGGAGCTCTCCACTATCTACCTTCCACCCTCTCTAATCAAAGTGGGGGAGGTATGCTAGGGGCAGGGAGTACTGAAGAGGTATGAGTTTCAGAGCTGTTGACATCTTCTTGGATCATGAGTTTCTCATGAAGTCCAGGAGTGCAACTGGGTAGGAAATGATGAGATTATCTCCAACGTCCTTTCTGGCTCAAAATCTGTGATCCATGAACTGCTTTCCATCAACTAAACTTCTTTAGGGGATGGAAGTCAGTGCCTTTACTTTTATCCGTTCCTCACTTTTTGAAGTCTGTAACTCCTTGAAACAGGATGGCTTGAAGGTACTGAAATTACATACAGTGGCTTCCTTTCACATTTTTCCTTTCTTTTAGTTTGGTATTGATTCAGCTTTTGCCTTCCTATTAGAAAGTACTCAAACTTGAGAAGACTTACATGAACAGATACAGAGCAAAGCAGGCAGAATCAGAATCCTTTGCATATGATTACAATTTAGTGAAGGAAAGTCACAGTGGAAGACCAGAACTCTGATCAATACAGTGTCCAATCATAGCAGGAAGCATGCCTCCTGCCTCTTGACAGAGAGGAGGAAGAGGACTATAAGTATGGAACAATGTCTACATTTTTAAATATTGTTAATGTGTTGATTTGTTGTGCTTAACTATATTTGTTACAAGGGAATATTCTGTGGGGAGGAGGAGTCTGGGCCATCATGAGTAGCTGTTTAATAGATATTAACTGATTGATGCAAACAATCAATAAAAAAAATTTATTAAGTGCTCACTATGTGCCAGGGACTGTGCTAAGTGCTGATTCATTGATTAGTCTGAAGTGACACTGATACTTTTTAAAACTATCAATAAAACATTTATAAGTGGAAAAAGAAAGTATTCAGGATTTCCAGGCATAAGGCTTCTGTAAACACAAACATTTGGCCTCCTTCACTTCTTAGAACCAGACCATATTTTCCAACATATTTTTCATTGTCTATTCTTCAGCCCACCCTGGCATCAAGGTCTATGTTGATGTATACATGTTAGAGAATCTTGTCAGGTCCTTTATTGAATTAAACTATTTCATCAACTACAGCAGAAGTTGGTTCATGAGCCACACTTGTCTTCTGGAGCATCTGTTTGCTTATGCTCATCCTGAGCACTGCAAGGCATAATAAACATGTGCCCTATGAAGAATGTCTCCTGTTACTCAGGAATGCATGATGAGAACAACTCAAATTATGGAGTGAGAGATTTTAGAGTTTTCAGGGATCCTGATGACTATCTAGTCCAAGTCATACCTAAAGTAGGAATCTCTACTATAAAGTAGACATCCAGCCTCTGCTCAAAAGTCTCCAATAACTCACAACTCCCCTAAACTATCCATATCTGGAATGTTTCCATGTATGGTAGTTCTAATTGTTACAAGTTTTTCCCACTATTAATTTAAATCTGCCTCTTTGTAGCTTCCACCCATGGTGCCTGGTTTTGCCTTCTAGGGACAAACTGAATAAATCTAATCCATCTTCTATATAATAGCCTCTCAAATACTTGAATACGACTCCCGTGGCTCCCTGAGTCTTCTGTTCTCTAATCTATACATCTCCAGTTCCTTTGACTGAGCTTTACATGGCAAGAACTCAAAGATCTTCACCACCCTGTTTGCCCTTCTTTCAAGATATCAGTGTCTTCCCTAAGATGTTGAGTGAATACGATGCTCCGGTAGTTGTCTGCAGAGCACAATGAGCCCTCCTTATTCCTGGGGGGTATACCTCTCTATGTATCAGATTAGTTGTTTTGGTTTTAGGCTGCCACATCACACAGCTAATTCACATTAAACTTGCAGTCTACCCCCAGATCTTTTTCAGAGAGACTGCTATCAATGACTCCCTAATTTGGTGCTTGGGAAGTAAATCTTTTGAACTCACATATAAGATTTTGCTTTAATAATTATTAAATTCTAACTTATTAGATTCAGGTCTGGTGTTTGAGCCTAAAAAGATCTTTTTGGTTCTTGACTCTGTCATCTGGTCCTTCTAGCTTTGTATCATCTTCCAGTTTAATGAGCATACCATCTAAAGTTCCCCCTTCGACAAGAAGTCTTTTCTAGTTGTCTTGATCTTGTGCATTCCCTCTGAAATCTATCTAATTTATCCAAATGTGTCTTGTTCATAGGTAGTCATTTGCATGTTGTCTCCCTCATAAGACAATGAGTTCCTTGAGATCAGGAACTTTTTTTTTTTGCCATTCTGTGTATGCCCAGAGCTTAACACAGTTTCCATCATAAAGCAGATGCCTAACATGTTTATTTACTTGTTAACAACTTAGAATTTATGCTTTTATTTGGACCACTGGAAAAAATGTTAAATGGTATTGATCACTGGGCCATTCCACCAGAGACTTGGAAAGTTAACATTAAGCCATTATTGACTACTCTGAATTTGGTCATTCAGCCCATTACTTGTACTGTTATACAGGCCACATCTCTCCAAATTTTCTATAAAAATAATATAGCCTTTACAATTTACAACACTTATATTATTGCATTTTTCCTCAAAATAATCCTCAGAGATAGGTACTATAATTATCTCCATTTTACAGAAATGGAATCTGAGACTGAGAGAGGTCAAATATAAGACTAGAAAGAAAATGAGGCCGGTTGTGGACTGTCTTATTGACTCCAAGACGAGTGCTCCATCCATTCTCTTGAAAGTCAACTCCCATTTTCAAGGCACTACCTTCTTAGCCAGATGTTCACTTCCCAAATTAATTTTTCTCTTCTGTATTCCTTTTTTATGATGGGCAATCATGAGGCAAACACAACCTGTATGTTTCTCTCCTAAGACTTCATAACCACTGGCAATACTTTTCAGATTTCTTCTCACGGTGTCAATCATCATGCCCATGGTTGGTGAATCGCCAGAAAATGGGTAATTGTCATCTGTCTTGATGAGCCTTGGTTCTCTGCCAGGTTTGGACACGTTCCTTGGGAAGACAGGAGGCATCTCTACTGTTATCAGGACAAAATCAACTGCTACTTCACTGTCTTTGAGCATGAGATCCCCAACAACTACTACTCTTCTTTCCTTCCTTTGAAACTTACTGAAGGAGTTTTCATCTAGTACCTTCTTTGGGTTTATTCTGTTATTCTTTTGACAGCAAGCACCGTTTTTTCCTTCTAACCTAGAGTATCCAGTCCCCTCTTCTTCAGGAATACCCTCAAGTCTATTTTTATGCTCCAATTATATAAATGTCCTTTCCTTTCCCCTTATTCCCATTTAACATTCTTCCACTCTCCATCGTTCTACCTGATAAGGGTCATGTCTCCCCTCCTTGACCTCAGATCCCCCTTTTTTATCTCTCTGAACCCTTTTCTTGTTGATTCAGCTTCTGCTCATTCTCACTTTTGAATGACTTACAGCCTGCCTCATAGTCTTTCTCTCCATCCTAACTCTTGCTCCATAATGAGGTAACATCAATACACATGTTGATATTCCCTCAAATTCTCCATATCTCCAGGTCCCCAAACTGCTAAGTTCTCTTGACCTATTTCTCTACCCTGGGAAGCTAGTGGATAGAGTTCTGGACTTGAAATCAGGATGACTCACCTTCCTGAGTTCAAATCTGACCTCAAACACTTTCTAGTCATGTAACCCCTAGTCAGGTAATTTAACCCTGTTTACCCAGTTTCCTCATCTGTAAAATGATCTGGACGTAAATTAAAAAACTACTCCAGTATCTTTGCCAAGAAAATCCCAAATAGGGTTGTAAAGAGTTGGACATGATTGAGCAACTTTTATTAGTATAAGTATTATCTTTATGCAACTAGGTAGCATATTGAATAGGACTGGAGAAAGGAAGACTTATCTTCCTGAATTCAAATCTAGTCTCAGACACTTAATAACTGTGTGACCCTGGGCAAGTAATGTAACCCTGTTTGCCTCATCTGGAAGATGAACTGGAAAAGAAAATGGCAAACCACTCCTGTGAAAGCCTCAAGTGAGTAGGACACAACGGAAGAACAACTTTCCTTTACTCCATCTTAGCTACACAAAAATAGTCTCCCCTTCAATCTTGCTATCACTGACAAATGTTCCATTTCTATATTCATATTCATTCCTCTTTGATCATATTTTTTTTATTATTCCATCTTTCCCTATGCCTTTAGATCCTACCCCTGTTCTTTGACTTCACCAAAATTTCCTATCCTTCCACACCTCAACATTTGCCAGGACATCATCCATGTACTCCTTGGGAAGCCAGTTCAACTCTATTCTCTCCTCTGTTCTGGAGTCTGTTTGTGCTACTGCTGATCACAACTAGCCATTCATGCATGCACTGCTAAACAGAGCTGAAGAAAGTAACAAAACTTTGCCAATTGAGTCCACTACAAACATGTTATCTAATCCCAACTGAACTCTTACTTGGCAAGACAATCCTTTTACTCCTTGTGTATTGATTCTCTATCCCACTCACAGAATTTGTTTTAAAACTTTCCCCTCCAGAAACTTCTAACAATATTCCCTTCTTCACCCTCTGAGACATCTGAGAACCTGGCTTCATACTTCACTGAAAACACTGAAGTCATCTACTAAGTGCTTCCTTTTCATCTCACATCCCTCTGACATCAGACCTCACTCATTTCTCTTTCACTCCAATTCTTCTTTCTAAGGCCAGCCCCTTGACTTGTACCTTTCATGCCTTCCCTCTGGTCTTCTCTGGCAAATCAGCCTCCTTTCATCCCCATCAATCCATAATCTTCCATCTCTCCTAGGGCACTGAGAGATTTTCTTTTATCTACTTGTACATATCTTGAATGTCCTTTTTTTTTTAGATGTTGTCTGCATTAAACTCTTGGAAGCCAGCTTTCTCTTGAGGAATGAACATCGAATGTGTTTGCCTTTTTGCCTTTCTGTGCATCCCCAGAGCTTAAAATAGCTCCTGGCACATAGTAAGTAATAAATGCTTATTGACTGATTGATTGATTCCTCTAGGAACAATTCATTCTCCCTAACAACCTGGAGTTTGGAGAGGCATTAGGATTGTCCCTTCGACATTGCTTCCAGGAGACAGATCAGCGTGAGCTTGGATAATAGATATCATCCCCTCAGTAATGGCAGGAGGACAAGCATTGTATACTTAATGCGGGTCATTGCATAATTTTCCCTACTTTCCATAATAGTTGAGATTTTCAGCCTTGTTGTTGTTGTTGCATTATCCATAAAACTTCACCAATTTGCCCCCCTTATATTCATTCTATTAATCTACTTCACCCTCTAATCATTCCACGTACCTTTTCTTACTAACTGTGTTTTCTAGCCTCAAAGCTTCCCTTTCTGTATCTCTAGTCTGCTTGGTCAGATTCTACTCCCTAATCCTCCTTAGTCCTTTTATAGGATTTTTTTTCCCCTTCAACCTGAAAGGACAATCTGGACTAGAATTCAGATCTAGATATTGTTCTTCAGAAATTCCTCAATTCCTCTTAAATTTTCCCAGATTTCTCCTCCCCAAATTCAATCTCTGGCATGCTTCATTATCCAAATCCCTTCAAGTCACTTATAGCATTTCCTACTCCTTATTAGACTCAGGTCCTCTTCTTTCACTCTCTGCACCGAGGCAAAATGTAGAAAGTAGATTATTGCTAGCAGCTCTGATCCATGATCCTAGGTATATGGTAGGGTGGGAGAAGGAGATAGGAAAGTCATGTGGCATGGGTTGATAAAGAATTTAAGTTGCTATGTTAGAAAAGAAATAGATCTAATTTCATATTCTATTGAGCTATCCTTATGCTAATGAGTTCATAGATTTAAAGCTGGAAAGGACTTTAGAGGCCCTCTAGTCCCACTCTCATTTTATAGATGAGGAACTAGGGCTCAGACAGGTTAAGCAACTTGTCCAAGGTCACAGAGGTAATAAATAGTAGACATGGGATTTTAATTCAGGTCCTCTGACTCCAAATTCAATACTCCTTCCAGGTGTTTAAATAGAAAATTCTATTTTTTTTAATAGAAAGATCATGTTACTCTTTTGAGAAGAAAAATGAAGTTAGCCATTCACATGCATGCAGTATATCTGGCTGTTCAAACTGTAAAACCACATAGAAGGTATTACTTTCTATCTTTGGTAGCTAAATGGCAAAGTGTTGAGCTCAGAGTCAGGAAGACCTGAGTTCAATCTGGACTCATACATTTACTAGCTGTATGACACCAGGCAAGTCACAACCTTTGTTTGACTTAATCCATTGGAGAAGGAAATAGCAAACTACTCCAGTATCTTTGCCAAGAAAATCCCAAATGGAGTCACAAAGAGTTGGGGACAACTGAAAGGACTGAACACTATCTACCTAGTAGCATTATATCATAACTGCAGATGAAATATCTTTGAAGAAATCAACATCCAATTTGTGAATATTAATTCATAAAGCTATAGAAAACATGTACGCCATGGATAACATGAAGATGTAACATATTATCTATTCAGCCTTCAATTATTCTTTCTACGTTCTTTTCTAAAATTTCCCAACTGTAAAAAAGAACAGTATTTTCTCCTTTGTTCAGGTTTCCTCTTGGATCGTGTTTCTGCTTAATCTAAATGGGATCACTTGTAGAGTCTAGATTGACAAAGTAGAATTTTTCTAGAAGTTTGTATATGCTAATGGTAATATAAGGCACTAAGGACACACGTCCTCAATAAATTTTAAATAATAATTATTTTGAATATAATAAAATCGAAGAATAAAGGAAAAGCCATAGCTAAATAATGTTTGAAGTCTGCAGCTGAATAATCAAGGCGGGGACCTCAGACAAATGGTGAAGTTGCAGTTCTGTCGCTCTGAATCTGTAGAGACTTTCAGCTAGCTATGGTGGCTAAGGCCAACAGCAGTATCCTGGAGCTCCAGTTGGAGATATGGCAAAAGTTGTATCACCCAGAACAGTACAACTTTCACTCACTTTCAGTGAGTGAAAGAAAAAAGGTAAGTAGATTTTTTTTTTTAAGTATAATATGCTGGTGCTGAGCACAATCCTTCCTGCTCACTGCTCTTCTTTGTTAAGAGGAGGCAGGAACCTAAGAAAGGAAAAAAATGAATAAGATGTAGGAAAATAGTCAGTTATTATCACTATAGATAGATACTGAATGAACTCTCATAAAAGGGATGAGGATAACAGAATGGATTCCTAAGTAGAATATAACCAGATGTTGCTTACAAGGAACACAAATGAGACATAAAAATTCACACAAAGTTAAAAAAAGGAACTGGAATAAATTCTATTATACTTTAGCTGAAGTTACAAAGGTCAGGGTTGCAGCCATGATATAAGACAAGGCAAAACAAAAATAGACTTGATTAGAAGAGATAAACTGGGAAACAACCCTATGTTGACAGATACCCTAGGCAATTTATTAGTATTTAGCTTATATGTGCTAACTGTCATAGTGTCTAAAAACTTAAAAGCTAAATGAGTTACAGGGAGAAATAGACAGTTAAAATTTAATAATGGGGAAACTCAATGTGTCCCTTTTAGATGTAGACAAAATAAACAAAAAAGAAAGAAGCTAAGGATCTAAATAGAATTTGAGAAAAAGGAGCAGCAAGATAGCACAGTGGATAGAAAATAGACCTAGGGTCAGGAGGACTTTAGCTCAAGTTCGACCTCAGATACTACTAGCTCTATGACCCTGAGTAAATCATTTGGCCTCTGTTTGCTTCAGTTTCCTCATCTATAAAATGGGAACAACGGTAGCACCTTCCTCCTGGGTTGTTTTAGGGATCAAGTGAGATAATTGTAAAGTGCTTAGAATAGTTCCTGGCACATAATAGGTGCTATATAAATGTTAGCTAGAATTATTGTTTTTATTATTTGATAGATCTCAAGCAATTGTTGAACAGGAACAGAAAAGAATACTTTTAAGACAAGCATTTTTGAAAGACTCGAGAACTCTCATCATTGCAATGACCAACCATCATTCCAGAGGACCCATGATGCGACATGCTGCCCACCTCCTGACAGAGAGGTGATGGGCTCAGGATACAGAGAAATGTATTTTTTGGACAAGGTCAATGAAGGAATTTGTTCCTTGTCTATGTATATTTGTTACAAGGGTTTTGATATTTTTCTAATGGTGAGAGATGCAAAATAGATGTTTGTTACTTTTTTTTAAATGAAATTTTAAAGAAGATATTCAACAAGTATACTTGAACACTTAACTTATATAGAAATTCCATATAGGAACAGTGCCTGGTCAGCAGGGCAGGGTGTTGTGATTTATGTGGCCTTGGAGTATCTGCCAACTCTTAAGGGCCCCTGCTCTAAACCAATGGGTCTTTTTATGCCCTTAGGTGACCAGAAAATCAGATCAATATGGACAGAGGAAGCTTACTAAAGGGAAGTACAATCTGAGCTCTGAGTCCCTTGGGCCAATCAAATTCCCAAGAATAGCTTTGTAGACTTTTAAGGAAAACCACCCCAACTTGCATGGTAGAGAAGGTGTTAAGACAGTGCTCCCATCATACCCTTGCACCTAACATAGTATTTTATATGCATTAAGTGATTAATAAATATTGATTGAATTGGATCAAGAGCACAAGTGGAAGGGCTAGCCTTGGTAAGAAAGAAGGCTACCTCATCATCTGAGACCAAAAGAAAAGAGGACAAGATGGCTAAAAATAGTTTTGAGATGTGTAAATGAGGATGCTGATGGATGCCCTTAATCTTCTCAAGGTAGGAGATAAAATTCCTCTGCTGAGACAAAGGAAGGGTAGAAGCAAATCAGAGTTGAAAAGGTTTGGGACAGTTGTCCCAATGATAGGCAATCACTAGAGAAGAACTTGGACTTTGAAGTCAGAGGATTTAGGTTCCTCTCCCACTTTGGCCATTTAGTACCTAGGTGACCTTGGATTGATCAGTTAACTTCTCTGGGCTTCAGTTTCCTTTTCTGTAAAATGTGGGGATTAATTAGATGAGCTTAAAGCTTTTAAATCTATGTATTCTAATCCTATGAGTCAACCTGGTGAATCAAAGGGATGGTCCAGCTGTAGTGAAGTATCATGACTTTGTAGGACAGCCAGCCAGCCTTGAAGAAGTAAAGAAATAGAACAAAAGGATGAATTTTTCAGGATCTTAACTGACTAATGAGGTCAACCTGGTTCAGGAGATATGCCTGTGTGTGACCTGCACCACTGTATCCATTGTGACTTTCCCATCATGGAAATGGGACCAAGCTGCCAGATCATGTATCTGTCTATAACATCTTGATGTTTATTTTTATCCAAAAACCGCCATTTGTATCCAAAGTAGCTTTTAAAGACATGGAGCTAGATAAGAGTGGAATACATTTTGATATCTGCTTTCTTTTTAAGCTCTTCATTTTTTATCTTTTCAGTTAATATCATACAATAAGAACTTCCAGGCCGGATTCTTATGCTGCTAGCTGGCTCCCTTTTCCTAGCCCCCTCTAATGGAGGAAGCTGATTGGTGTAGATAGTGAGCTAAATTTTAAATAAAAAGAACCAAAATTGGTCCCCTGACATTTTTGAAAGATATGTAAGAGTTTTTTATTCATGTTATTCATTTTTAAAAACTCTCTCCATAGAAATTTCAATCTAGATTTTGCTCTTAAATTGAGTTGACAGTGGGTGTTCAGCAATTCTTTCCCCATGATACTATCAAAGATTTGTACATAAAAACAAACATGCTGCTTTGGGGCTGTTATTATTGCTAATAACAAAAGGAAAAAGAGAAATGGAAAAAGACTGTGACAGCCCGAGTTGTCTCTAAAAAGAAATCATTTAAAAAGAGAAGGGAGGAGGGTGTGTTTTTTCTTCTCTTGGCCCTTTAATGTGGAAACCTGGCTCTTTGTATTCAACATTTTAAAAATTATTTTTGGTTTGGCATTTTATGATTTTTTTGGATGTGAAAGGGGCTATCAGAATAGGGATTGCTGCGTCGTAATGGCAGCCTAAATAAATTAATACATTTTATAGCTCAGAACTATTGGAGAATGAGTCATCTGGCTCCATTCATTGCTTCTGTTGCCTGACAACAGTCTAAAAAAAAGTCAAACCCTAGAAATATGAAAAAAAAATATATTGGGAGAGAGCTGGAAGAGATTTCTGCCTGGAACTTTTATACCTCCATTTTATCCTTGGACATGCTGAGGACAGCAAAGATTACAGTGGAGGCCTGTGCAGCTTTTGTTTCTTCTTTGTCTCTGTGGGTTTTGATTCAGCCCTGGCTAAAGGCAAGAGGCTTGACTGAATAATCTCTTAGTGTCCCTTCGAGCTCTAACTTTCTATTATTCCATAAAGCCATGGCCCAATCAGGAAAGGTAAAATCATTCCTGTATTCTGGATCCTTCCATCGGTCCTTGCCAGCCTAGCAACTTTATTCATTTAATCATGGCACAGGGAGAGCCAATCGAAATTAATTGCTCTTCAAGGCAGCTGCCTATGAGTCTGGCATTGCCCTTTTCTCAGAATGATCACAGAAGACTACCGCTGCCACCACCCACCACCACCACCACCATCATCATCATCATTTATTAATATTTATCAAACTCCCTCCAATACGCCGAACACTCCCTGGCCAAGCAGAGCTCCCAAATGAGGTTCATGCCCTCAATGAAATCCTTTTTGGTGAGTCTTTTAGGATAATTTATGCCACTGAGCTGAGTGAGAGCCAGGTTACTAAATGACATGAGTCTGCTCATTACTTCTCTTCCTCCTTAACAAATTTTCTGCAGGCCCAAGCTGGGGAGGTGTTGCAAGGGTCATGAATTTTGAAGGCTTCTGACTTATTCAGCTAAGCACCAAACTATTAATGCCTTCAGGGTGGACCACACCAGGGAATCCAGCCACTCTTGCCTGGCTGGCCCTGACATGGAACATTACAGTACAAATTCAGCTTCGATTTCAATACTTGGTTCTTTCTCATTAATTTTCTTAATATGAGGCCATGACCCACCTCCTCTGCTATTATTTGCACTCAACAGTATTGCTCTCACCTTGAACTATTTCAAACAAGCCAGCCTCCATTCCTAGGAGTGGGCAATGTCCCTCAGCAACCCTCTTCTCTAAAGGGAGACAAGCTGAGGCTCCCACTGACTATGATGATAAGGGGACCAAAATAGCAAAATTTGGTCCTGAGAAACCCTGGTGGAGAAAATTCTCAGTAATTTGTATTGCAGTGTTAGGAAGAGTTCTCATTAATTCAAGCCAAGGGTGGGAGATAGAAAGGTGACATCAACAAGATAAAGAAAATATCCCTAGTACAAACTAGAATTTATACTGGCAAATAGAATGTAAGAAAATTACACAAATAGAATATAAAAATATAAGAAAATTACACAAATATTTAATTCTGGCCATGGGACAAAGAAATACTGTACAAATGGAGTTAAAAGGATCTTCTTTATTGTAAAGAATTTGGAAATGGTCTAAAACAATAATGCACTAATCAAGATTTAAAGAGCAGTTAAACACTTTGTGTGCAAGTCCTTAGATTATTGGAAGGGCTTTCTCTTCTGCCTCCTGTTCTTCCCTCAGTGGAATTCAATTCCCTTGCATGTCATGGCATCACCTCCCTGAGTCATGGTCCCCTCTGAGAACAAAGAACAGACAACAATATGGTCTAGTTTCTAATTTCTTCTACTCTCATTCCATTCTGTGCAGTTGCCAAATTAATATTTCTAAAACAATAGGTCTGACCATATTACTCGCTTCTTAACAACGTTCAGTGGCTCTCTATTGCCTCTAAAATAAAATAAAATATTCTCAATCAGGCACTTAAAGTACTCCACAACATGGATGCCCTGTGTCTTTCTGGTCTTATTTCATATTACTACTCTTCATGAACTCTCTGTTGCAGTCAAAGTGACCTGCTAGATGTTCCTCAAAGAGAACACTTCATCTCTGGTCTACATGCCTTTATACAAGTGGTCCCTCACGCCTAGAATGCTCTCTCTCTCCCCTCACCTTCATCTCCTACAATCCTTAGCATTTTTCAAACCACGGTACAAGGTTCACCTGCTACACTAGGCTTTTCTTGATCATCCTCTGTGTTAATCCTCTTTCCCTTTTGAAATTTATTCTTATTAATCTGTCAACTTCGTTCTTTTCCTTCTTTCCTTTCTCCCTCCTCCCTCCCTCTCTTCCTTCATTCTTTCCTTCTTTTCTTTCTTCCTTTTTTTTTCCTATTGTTGATGTTCAGTCATTTATTCAGTTGTGTCTGAGTTCGTGACCCCATTTGGTATTTTCTTGGCAAAGGTACTGGAGGGCTTTGTCATTTCCTTCTCTAGCTCACTTAAAAAAAAGTTTCTATTATTCATTTTTTATAAGATTTTGAGTTCCAAATTTTTCTCCCTCCCTCCTCCCTCCCCAAGACAGCATGCAATCTAGGTTATACATGTGCAATTATGTTAGGCAAATTTCTACACTAGTCATGTTGTGAAAGAAGAAACAGAAATGAAAAAAGTGAAAATAGTATGCTTTGATCTGCACTCAGACTCCATAGTTCTTTCTCTGGATGTGGATTGCATTTTTCATCATGAATTGTTTTGAATTGTCTTGGATCACGTATTGCTGAGAAGAGTTAAGTCAATCAAAGTTGATCATCATACAATGTTACCTAGTTTTTTTACAGATGAGAGGAAATAAGGCAAACAGGGTTAAATGACTTTTCCAGGGTCATACAGCTAGTAAGTATCTGAGGTCAGATTTGAAGTCACAAATGAGTCTTCCTGATTTCATGCCCCATCCTCTAGCCACTGAGGCACCTAGTTGCCCCTTTTCTTTCTGTGCCATACTTTATTATAGGGGAATCTAAACTTTTTTATGTCACAGGACTCTTTGACAGCCTTTGGATCCCTTCTCATGATAATGTTTTTAATAAACTAAAATACATAACATTACAAAAGAAGCCAATTATACTAAAATAGAGTTATCAAAATTTTTTATTTTTATTTTAGTTTTCAACATCCATTTTCAGAAAATTTTGAATTCCAAAGTTTCTCCCCATCTCTTCGCTCTCCCTACCTCAAAACACTGTGCATTCTGATTACCTCTTCCCCTAATCTGTTCTCCCTTCCATTACACCCCTCCCTTCCCTTTTCCCCATCTTCTCTCTTTTCTTGTAGAGCAAGAGAGATTTCTATATCCCATTACCTGTATTTCATTTTACCCAATTGCATGTAAAAACAATTCTCAACATTCATTCCCTAAACTTTGAGTTCCAATTTCTCTCCCTTCTTCCATCCCCACCCATCCCCACTGAGAAGGCAGGCAATTCACTATAGGTAATATATGTGTAGTTTTGCAAAAGACTTACTTAATAGTTACGTTGTGTAAGAATAATTATATTTCCCTCCATCCTATCCTGCCCCCCATTTATTCTATTCTCTCTTTTGACCTTGTCCCTCCTCAAAAGTGTCTATTTCTAATTACTCCCTCCTCCCATTTGCTCTCCCTTCCATCATCCCCCCACACAACTTATCCCTTTCTCCCCTACTTTCCAGTAGTGTAAGATAGATTTTCATATCAAATTGAGTGTGAATGTTATTCCCTCCTTAAGTCAAATGTGATGAGAATAAACTTTACTTTTTCCCTCTCACCGTCCTGCTTTTTCACTCTGTTGAAAAAGCTTTTTCTTGACTGTTTTATAACAGATAATTTGCCCCATTTCATTTCTCCCTTTCTCCTCCCAATATATTCCTCTCTCACCCCTTAATTTTACTTTTTTAGATATCATCCCTTCCTATTCACCTTACCCTGTGCCCTTTGTCTATATATATATATATATATATATATATATGTATAATTCCTCCATCTACCCACATACTGAGAAAAGTTTCAAGAGTTACAGTTATTATCTTTCCATGTAAGAATGTAAATAGTTCAACTTTAGTAAGTCCCTTAGGATTTCTCTTTCCTGTTTACCTTTTCATGCTTTTCTTGATTCTTGTGTTTGAAAGTCAAATTTTCTTTTCAGTTCTGGTCTTTTCATCAAGAATGCTTGAAAGTTCTTTATTTCATTGAATGAACATTTTTTCCTCTGAAGTATTATACTCAGTTTTACTGGGTAGGTGATTCTTGGTTTTAATTCTAGTTCCTTTGACTTCTGGAATATCATATACCAAGCCCTGTGATCCCTTAATGTAGAAGCTGCTAGATCTTCTGTTATCCTGATTGTATTTCCACAATACTTGAATTGTTTCTTTCTAGCTGCTTGTAACATTTTCTCCTTGACCTGGGAACTCGGGAATTTGGCTACAATATTCATAGGTGTTTTTCTTTGGGGATCTCTTTAAGAAGGTGATCAGTGGATTCCTTCAATATTTATTTTACCCTTTGGTTCTAGAATATCAGGGCAGTTTTCCTTGATAATTTCATGAAAGATGCTATCTAGGCTCTTTTTTTGATCATGGCTTTCAGGTAGTCCCATAATTTTTAAATTGTCTCTCCTGGATCTATTTTCCAGGTCAGTTGTTTTTCCAATGAGATATTTCACATTCTCTTCCATTTTTTTATTCCTTTGGTTTTGTTTTGTAATTTCTTGGTTTGTGGTAAAATCGTTAGTTTCTATCTGCTCCATTCTCATTTTTAAAGAACTATTTTCTTCAATGCGGTTTTGAACCTCCTTTTCCATTTGACTAATTCTGCTTTTTAAAGCATTCTTCTTCTCATTGGCTTTTTGGACCCCTTTTGCCATTTGAATTAGTCTACTTTTAAAGGTGTTATTTTCTTCAGCATTTTTTTGGGTCTCCTTTAGCAAGCTGTTGACTTGCTTTTCATGATTTTCTTGTATCACTCTCATTTCACTTCCCAAATTTTCCTCCACCTCTCTTACTTGATTTTCAAAATCCTTTTTGAGCTCTTCCATGACCTGAGACCACTGCATATATTTTTTGGAGGTTTTGGATGCAGAAGCCTTGACTTTTAGGTCTTCCTCTGATGGTATACATTGTTCTTTCTCATCCAAAAGGGTGGAAGAAAATACTTGTTCACTAAGAAAGTAACCTTCTATAGTCTTATTTTTCCCCCTTTTTTTGACATTTTCCCATCCAGTTACTTGACTTTTGGGTCCTTTTTCAAGAGGAGGGTATACTCTGGGGACCTGGAAGTTCTCAGTTCCTCCAAGGAGGCACTTTCAAGGGAGAGGAGTTTACTCCTATTCTGGTCTGGGAACAACCACAAGCACTCTGTTCTGCCCAAGATCTAAAAGTAGGATTCCTTGTCCAGAGCCTCCACCAGCTCCACCACCCAGTGCTCCATCTCACCTCAGGACCACCACTTAGGGCTGAGACACAGATCAACAGCTCAGTTCTCCCAGGGTCTTTAGGCTGAGGGCTCCCAAAATGTATTCTGATGCTGCAGTTGCTGCTACCAGTGGGGCCAGACTGCATTCCCTTTTCACCCAGGTGAAAGAGCTTTCTCTCTGAAGTTTTGGGTTCAACAATCTGGGAACTGCAGCTGCTGCCAGGGATTTTATCCCCTGAGGCCTGCTCTGATCCTGTCCCTGCCATGCCTTCCAGCTGAGATTGGGCTGCGCTCTTCCCCAAGCCTGGTAAGAGAGATCTTTCTTGTCAGCTTTCCAGGCTGTCTTGGGCTGGAAATCTCTTTCATTCTCTTGTTTTGTGGCTTCTGATGCTCTGGAATTTCTTTACAGTCATTTTTTACAGGTATTTTATGGGCTCCTGGGGAGAGCTTCTACAGATCTGGTCTTCTACTCCACCATGTTGGCTCCACTCCCACAAAATATTTTTTAAAAAATGTTCACAAACCCTCAAGTTAAGAATCCCTATAGTTTAGTAGTAGACTATAAGCCCTTCTTTTCTGTCTTATATCTCCAGCATTTTGCCTATGGTAGTCTTTATTAAATTGGATTGCTTTGAGTTGTTCAGTAGTTTTTAGGTTGTGCTCTGACTCTTTGTGACTCCATTTGAGGTTTCTTGGCAAAGATACTGGAGTGCTTCACCAGTTCCTTTTCTAGATTATTTTACAGATGAGGAAACTGAGGCAAACAAGAATAAATGACTTACCCACAGTCACACAACTAGTAAATGTCTAGGGTCAGATTCAAACTGAGAAAGATGGCCCAGCAGTACATCCACTGCACCATCTAATTGCCCTGTGTAAGTCTAGGACAAGGCTAAATACAACGAAATTATTCAAGCAGTATTGGTTAGGGATGATAGCAGTGTTTCTTACCCTAAAGATGTGTCAGCTACCAGATGCTAGCTAACACTGGATTTTTTCCCAGATAAGAGGAAGACACATTGGGTGTGTGTGACACAATGTAATGACATATCTGTTCAACTATTTTATTTTTTTAGTCAGTTCAACTATTTCTTTTAATTACACCTGTGATTTTCAATAGTATATCAAACTTATAGTGAGAAAATTTATTTTATCAATGCAGATGAGCAACTGTTCTGCAATTTACAATCTTAGAGAGCTGCCTGAGGGCTCTGAGAGGTTTAGTGCTTTATCCAGGCCAATATAACCAATATATGGCAGAAGTACAATTGTATTTCATGAAATCTGGGGTCCTGCTGCAAGTTTTCAAGAATGACTCTGGTAGAGGTGGAGCCACATGTCAGAGGAGCAGGAAGAGGTATGGTGAGCTCTCCTCTCCTCAAAAGAATTCTAAACAAATCTAGAAAATACATCAGACTAAATGCAGAGCAGGAAATTAAAGTGAAAAAAAAAATCATGAGTCATTTTTTTCCAGCCCAGATGGAAGCATGGGGAGGCAGAGAGAGAGGTCTGCAGACACTGGGGATGGGGGTTGGTTAGGATTTCAGCCAGGGAGAGGCTATTATTTAGCAGGGTAGGAGAAAGTCCCAGATCTAGCACAGGGGATTAAACTTATGCCAGGCACAGGAACACGTGTCAATTGGCAACTCTATCATTTACTACCCAGTTCTGAGTCACAGATTCAGGAAAGACTGAAGAGGGAACCAGTTGAACCATTCCAGATCAGTTGGGGATCCTGGTCTGGGTAACATGCAAGGAATGGGTTCAGAAACAAGCAATTGTGTGACTCTCACTCCAGGAGCTGAGTAGGGTCTCATTTATGTTCTGTAACTGAGATTGAAGTCTGAAGTAGAATAACCAGGGTAGAAATCCCAGCCAAAAGGAGAGCTAGCAGTTCTGTCTCTGAACCAAAAGAGCTTTCCAGATAACTGACAAGAGTTGAGTCCAGCAGCAATCTACTGGAACTTCAAATGTGGCAAACGTATAAGTCCAAATCCATATCAAGAATTTGTAGAGCTCAGAGCAAGGTAGGCAGTGGTCAGATTTTGCTTGGATCAGATTACTTTGGGATCAGATTGCTTGCAGGTCCTTGGCCTAAGCTAACTCTGAGATCCTGGAATAGTACAATCAGCAATAGCCCAAGAAAGAAGCATCAGGATGATTCAGAAGTGCATTGATTCTGGTCCTAACATAGAGTCCAAAGTTAGGAAGTGGCTAAAAGAATGATCAAACAAAAAAAGTATTCTACCATCAAAAGCTATTATGGTCGTAGACACACTCAAGACACAAACCCAGAAGGAGAGAATGACTCTAAAATATCTGCAAGCAAATCCTCCAAGAAAAACAAAAGTTGGGCACAAATTCAACTAGAATTCCTGGATGAAGTGAAGCAAGAATTAAAAAAAAAAGTTTCAAATGGTTCATACTAATAAAATGAGAGCACTAGAGAAAAAAATTGGAAAAGAAATGAGAGCTGCAGAAAAAAAAGAACTGGAAAAGGAATTAACAGTGTGGCACAAGATGTATAAAACCCTATCCAAGTAACAAAATTTCTAAAAATTAGAACCTACTAAATAGAAACTGATGATTCCCTAAGATAACAAAAAATTTTAACATGTAGTCAAAAGACTGAAAAAAATAGAATAAAATGAAGTATTTAATAGCAAATACAACTGACCTGGAAAACAGATTGAGGGAAAAAGACTTTTAGAAGCACTAGACTACCTCAACACCATGACCAAAAGAGAGAGAGAGAGAGAGAGGTGTGAGATGTTATATTTCAAGAAATCTTAAAAGAAAATTCTCCAGATCTCTTAGGATCAAAGGACAAAGTGGAAATAACAACAATTCACCAGCTACCTCCTGAAAGATATTCCCAAATGAAAACTCCCAAGAACACTATGACCAAAATCTACAGTTTCCAGGTCAAATTACAATACTATAAGCAACCATAAAGAAATTCAAATACTGAGGATTCACAGTCAAAATCATACAAGATTTAGCAGCTACTTCTGTAGTAGGGTGGAAAGCTTTGAATCCAATATTCCAGAAGGCAAAGGATATAGGCTTACAGCCAAGAATAATTTACCCAGTAAAGTTGAGTATAATCCTATGGGGGGGGGGGCAAGGAATGGATTTTTAATTAAATGGAAGGCTTCCAAGCATTTCTGATGAAAAGGCCAGAGCTATGTAAAAATTTTAGTGCCTACATAGGAGTCAAGAGAAACATAAAAAGGTAAACATAAACAAAAAATTGTGAAACTAAGGATAAGTTGCTTAAATTCAAATTTGGGAAGATGATACATGTATCCCCTCAGAATCCATCAAAAGGAGTCATAGAGGGAGTCTAATTGGACAGAAGACCCTAGGGTGGTCCTGTTATGTCTTAAAAGAAGAATGGAAAGAGGCAAGAGAGGAATATATTAGGGGAATAAAGGTAAAGGAAGATTAGAGAAAATTCTCTCACATTAGCAGAGTAGAAGACTAATCAAAGAGTAAGGGATAGGGGAGAGAGAGAGAGAGAGAGAGACACTTGAATTTCACTCTCATCTGAATTGGTCGAAGGAGGAAAGAATACACATACACAGCTGGGTAGAAAAATACATCTCATTAAATAGAAAAATTGGAGAGAAAGGGGAGAAGGAAGAATTAGAAGAAGGAGAGATTAAGGGAGGGATTAGCTGTAGGTGAAAAAACTCTTAAGGAGGTACAGAAAATATTTATGGCTCTTTTTGAGGGGACAAAAAATTGGAAACTAAAGGGGCACCTATCAATTAGAAAATGGATGAACAAGTTGTGGTATAGAAATGTGATGAAATATTATTGTGCTGTAAGAAATAATGAAAAAATTTGGTTTCAGGGAAACCTGAGAAGACTTAGATGAACTGTTACAAAGTGAAGTGAGAAGAACCAGTACGATATTTATATAATAACAATAACAAAGGCAACTTTGAAAGATTTTGGAAACCTAATCAGAGTAAAGACCAATCATGCTTCCAGAAGACTGATGAAACATGCTAACCATCTCCTTATAGAGAGAAGAAAAGCACAGAGTGCAGAATCAGACTTTTTTGGGGAGTAAAGTGAGGGTGGAGAATATAGTCACTGTAGAAATTTGCTTTACTATACAAGTTTACAGTTTTCTTTCTTTTTCAATTAGGGAGCAATGAGAGGGAAAGAAAGCCGATTTTTGCTGACTTAGAAAAGAGAAAATTTAATTTTAAAAAATCAACAAAACTGAGCTCTACCCTTTCTTTTCTAAACAAAAGGTGTCACTATGCCTTTAAAGTATACTGATGCTTTTTGTTTTTATATCATATTAATTTCCAAATATATCCATTTTTCTCCTCTATCCAGGCAGCCATTCTTTTAAACATAGATTTAAAATAAGAGAGCAAGAAAAGCAACTCAGTAAAACCAATCAATTCACTGAGTGCATCTGATAGTATAATCAATAATACACATCCATAGTTTCTCTCTTTCTCCCTATCTTCAAGGTGGGAGATGTGATTCCTCAGTTCTTTTCCTAGATCAAGCTTGGTCATTATAATTCATAGCATTCAGTTTAAATTTTTCTCAATTATCAACATTTCTTTTTTCTCCCTCTTACGCGCACACACACACACACATGCGCACACGCACACGCACACGCACGCACATGCACATACTCACATATGCACGTGCACACATGCATACACAGAAGGAAAAAAATGAGAAAAACAAAAGCTTTGTAGCAAATACATATAATCAAGCAAAACAAATTCCCATACTGTGTCTAAAATTGTGTCTCATCTTGCATATTTAGTCCATCATCTCTATGTCATAAAGTAGGTCATACTCATCATCAATCCTCTGGAATAATAATTGGTCATTATGTTGACCCAGCTTCTTAAACCTTTCAAAACTGTTTATTTTTTCAGTGTTGTAATATTATAAATTGTTCTGGTTCTGCTTATTTCACTCCACGTCAGTTTACATGAACCCTGGTTTCTTTGAAACCATCTCTTCCATCATTTTTTTTTACAACCAATTAATATTTTACTGCATATTCATATGCCATAATTTGTTTAGCCATTCCTCATTTGATGGCTATCCTCTTTAGTTTCCATTTTTTGTTACTACAAAAAAAGCTGATAGATAAATATTTCTTTTCCTCTATTTTTGATCTCTTTGTGATGTAGTTGTGGCATTACTGAGTCAAAGGATGTTTACAGCTGAGCAACCTTTGGAGTATAGTTCCAAATACCTTTCCAGAATGACTATACCAATTTACTGCTCCACCAACAATACGTCAATGTGCCTATTTTCCCACAGTTCCTCCAACATTTGTCATCTTTTCTTTTCGTGAACTTTGCCAATCTAACGGTTATGTAGTACAACTTTAGAGGTGCTTTAATTTACGTTTCTCTAATGATTGGTAATTTGGAGCATTTTTTCACATGGCTCTAGATATTTTGGAGTTTTTCTCTTGAGAACTGGCTAATCATATTTTTTTTTCCAATTTCAATTTGTTTCTTATAAGAGAAATTTGTGTAGCATTCAGTTTTGTTTTATTGATCTGTCCTATAGGGTTGTGTATAATGCCTTTCTGGTTCTTTTTATATCATTCTGTCACATAAGTCATTTCATGTTTCTCTAATTCTTCAAATCTGTAATTTCTTATAACAGTAATATCCCATTATATTTAAGTACCACAATTGGTTTAGCCATTCTCCAATTGATGGGAATCAACTTTATTTCCAATTCTTCACTACCATAAGAAGTTTTGCTACCAATATTTTGTTATGTATGGGACCTTTCCATCTTTGACTCCCTTGGGATAGCTGTCTGTCTGTCTATCTATCTATCCTAATCAGGTGCCGGGGTCAAAGGTCATGGGAGGACATTTTAATTACTTTTTTTCAAGCTTAATTCCTAATTGCTCTTTAGAATGGTTGGATCAATTCACAGGCTATCTGTCTCTTTTCACAAGAATAGATTTGAATCCTGTCTGACAGCAAGATTCCACTGTCCAATTATAGTTTCCCAGAAAATATCATCTATCAATATGAAGCCAGTGTGTTTCAATTAACATTTCAATTTTATTAACTTTCTTAATTGGCAATAGTAGATATTTTACTTTTTGAGTCACTATAATTCTTGTTGCCTATGTACATATATATGTATATATGCGAAATTATTCAATGAAATGATATAAAAAAGTCTTAAATGTGCTGACAAGCTCCACCATCTCATTAAATCTGAATATCTTTTCAACGTAACTTCATTTTTTAAAAAATGTGGTAGGAAACAGTGACATGATATTTTTAGGCACGTAGGTGAGGCAGGCGCCCACACACGCCACCACATCCCCTCTGAAGAGCGGAGACAGTTCCACACTCCTCCTTGAGGATGAGGGGATGTAAGTGAAATGGCGGCCACACTTGTGTAACACATTTTCCATGATCAGCCCCCCTACACATTCTATCCCATCTGCCAATGAGCAATATTATGGACGTTGCCCCATTTCAAAGAGGAGAACAGAGAGAACAACTCTTAGAGCAGTTATCGGTGGCTTTGAGATATGTAACTACAGAAACCACCTGCCACCCAGATGCCCTCAGGCTTCCTCCACCAAAGCTTGGACTATCCAAATGCCCTATGACTGTGACTGGATCTCTTGTTGATCTTTTTAGTCAGTTTCACACTGTTAAACAAAAATAAGCAGCAGCAGCATCCATTCTCAAATATAAAGGGTGATGTGATATAGCAAATGTATGCAGATGTATACAGACACAGATGGGTACAAGTGTATTTAATTGTAAATGAGTCAGAAAAGAGAAAATGAGATTTTCCTTATATTTGGGTTTTTAAAAATTAGAGCGAAAATTAGCTCATTGCAGAAATTTAAAAAATGGGGGAAGGGGTTCTGAGTCAGTGGAACATGTTGGAAAAATAATGTGGGTGTCTGCAAATACAGAAGGCAATGGTATTCTTCTATAGCCCCAACTGTTTATAAAATTTCTTGGTTCCAGAGATACTATACCCCGAGGCCCAAAAGGGTCCATGCAGCTGACTAAATGGAAGTAAGTACCGACAACTAGAATCAGTGGTACCTTTACTTCATCCAGTCTCCATGTGCTAGAAGCAGATGGAGAAAAGGCCATTGGTAATGATGACTTTCCCCAAAGAATGATCCAAACACCAACTTTTCAACTTACTCCATGAAGAAGCTAAGAATAAGACCTCTTCCTCAGGCCCACATGACTTTTGAGAAGAAACTAGACTGTGACATTAAGGACATTTTCAGTTCGAAAATTACTTTTTAGAACTCCAACTTTCCTAAAGAATACTTCTTAGTACAGGGCCTTCTGGGGAGCAGGCATTCTGTAAATGTGCTAATGAGTGATTGTAGAATTGTAAGTAAGTACTAGAAAGTGTGCCTGGTATGAGAGATCAGTGCCAAATTGAGTTCCAGAAATGGAAAGGTAGACTTGTTGAATCCTCCCAAAGGGTAAAGCAATTAATTGTGTCTTGCAGCCCATAGGACTCTTGTGGCAAAGAAGCATCAAGAAAGCTATAAAACATCAGTGATCTGACCCTCTAGATCTTCTCCAATGGACTTTTAGTATAATATACTGCAAAAGAGTACTGGATGTGGAATCAGGAGAAGCTTGGCTTTGTAACTAACTAGCTTTGTACATATTGAGCTTGTGGTTCACTTAGACACCACATGTCTTTTTCATAGGACTTATTATCTAGCCATGTTTCTCCCATTCTGTCTTTATGAAGTTGATTTTTGAACCAAAGTACAGGATTTTATGTTTATCCTTATTAAATTAAATAATTAAATTTGGCTCATTCCTTTTACCTATAGAGATTACTGTGTGGATCCTTGGTTCTGACATCCAACATATTACCTATTCCTCCTGACTTCCTATTATCTGCAGATTTTAAAAGCATATATTTTATGTCCTCATCAAAATCATTAATAAAAATTTCAAACAGCAGAGAGCCAAGACCAGATCCCTCAGGCATACCATGAGAGATATTTCTCCATATAGTTACTGACACATTAATGGCCATTCTTTGGATTCAGTTGTTCAACCAGTTCAGAATCTAGCTGACTGCTATCAACAAGCATCCCTCCCATCCATCTTGTCCAGAAGGATAATATAACAGACTTTTTAAAATTTTTTGTTGAAATTAAGTATACTACATCAACAACTTTCTCTGATCCACTGCTCTAGTTATCCTATCAAAAAAGGAAATGAGTGAATGAAAAAGCAATGATTAAGCCCTTATTTTATACCAGGCACTGTGCTAAGACTAGGGATACAGATACAAGTAAACAAGACAAAGTCTGCCCTCAAGGAACTTATTTTCTAATAGTCAGAGACAGTCAATTGACAAGCGTTTATTTTGTTCAGACTGTGTGAAAGGCACTGTGCTAAGTGCACACATATAGGACACAACAGACATGAGGGAATGGCTGCCAGGGAAGAGTTTTGGGGACACAGAAGTTGGAGAAAATGATGAATGGGGTCATGGGGCAATTGATTGACACATCCTTACCAGAGATGGCAGTGTCGCTTTGAATATAACTGTCCACACTAACGTTGGAAAGTAAGGTGGGTATGGAATGGAACCTTGGTGGTGCGAATGGGGAGAAGGTGTTCTAGTAGGTCTGAAATGAGGTGTTATAAAGTGAATGCTCATCAGTTGGAGCCCAGAGTCACAGGGGTGGGACCTTTACTTCCTGATAGAGGTAAAGACTAGAAATGAGGTTAGTTTCGGATGATCTATCCCTGATGAAGCCATGTTAGCTTTTAGTGATCACAGTTTCCATTTCTAAATGCTCATAAACCATCCCTTTAAAATTGGGTTCTAGGATTTTGCCAATAATAGAAATTCAGGTAATTGGTCTATAGGTGACAGACTCCATATTCTCTTTTTTGGAGAAAATATTTACTTTCCTTTACTCCTGGAACTCCTCTGCCATCCTTCATGAGCTTTCCAAGTTATGTCCCCAATCCTAGGGCTCCTTTCCCCTTGCTCCATATAGGCTGTCTTACCATCTCCTTCATTATCTCTAGTTTCCATGTCTATTAACCCTTTTTGTTCTTTGTTTCTAGGTCATTTTCCTTGGAAGAGAAAATAGAAGCAAATTAAGAGCTTAGTTGTTCAGGCTTCTTCTGCTACATATTATCAGCAACCCATCCATCAAAGCAATCATTCCATTCCTTCTTTGATTCTGCCCTTACCCTAAATATAGTTTGGGTTTCTTTTGGTTTTTGGTTTTTTAAGGCTTTTTGTCCTTCCCAGCACTCCTCACTAGCTTTGGGATATTCTGGACTTTAATAGTGCTGACCATTCTACAGGATTATATTATTCTTTTAAATTCCTCTTCAGTTACTTTGCTCTTTCTTCCAAATTCTGTATTTGGTTTTTTAAAAATCTAAAATGGGTTTGATTGAAATTTTTTAAAGTGATATTCATTAATGATATTGGTCTGTGGTTCTTTGTTTACTTTATCTGACTGTATTTGTCTCATCAAGAGAGTGTGACAGTGTTTTCCTTCCCAGTTTCTGAGAATAATTTGTGTAAGATAGGCAGGGGTGTAATGGAACCAGTATGAACCCACTTCGGGGGGATAGCTGTTAAATTTTCAGTATGAACATTTATACCTTTGAAGTTGAAAATGGCTATAAATCAGGGCTTGATCTATTGCCTTGTTGATTGTCTAGACCAGGTGTGCCAAACCTGCTGCCTCAAGGTTACATGTGACCTTCTAGGTCCTCAAGTGCAGCCCTTCAATGAGATTTGTTCTATAAGGTTTGGATTCAGTCAAAGGGCCACACTTGAGGACCTAGAGATCCACATATGGCTTCAAGGCTTCAGGTTCCCCACCCATGGTCTAGACTTAAGAAAGTGATGAAGAAAATGTTAATGAAGATTATATTTAAAAGTATATCACAGGTACATTTTTGTTTTTTGGAGAGTTAGTTCTTAAACATTTACTAGCACATTGGTTAGTACAAATATTAATTATTGTTTAAAAGTTTCATACCATTCACCAGTAAATCTGTTTGACCCAAGGCTGGTTTTTTGGCGGGGTTTGTGGGTTTTTTTGAAAGGACAATTAAAAACTGAAACTGAATACCATGTAATTACAATAACTAAGCTTGACCCCCAAAGAGGAGCTATGAAATTACATCTCCCAACATTTTTTGCAGAGGTGGGGGACTATGGGTATGGGATACTGAATATACATGCAGACAGAGTTGATGTACTAATTAGAATTTTTTAACAGATTTTTTTTCTCTTTCTTTTTCTTCAGTATGAGGGATGGCTCTCTGGCTGGTGGAGGAGAAGCATACACTGGGAAATGAAAGGAATATAAAACAAAGTTGATCAATGAAAGTTTTAAAATTAGCATAAAAAAATCTTAATAAACCACCAAAGTTACTAGGGCAACCCCATGAGTTTCTTTAGGCAGCTCCCCATTTTCTACTTCGTTGAACTAATTTCTACTTAAGTCTTCAGAATTTCATTTGAGAACCAACCCATCATTCAACAAGCACTGTGCTGGTCATTGTACTGCGTACTGAGAGAGAAAGGCAAAAATGAGACAGATTCTGAGGTCAAAGAACTTATGTATTCTGTTGGAAGAAATAGCATGAAAATAGATATATCTGTGCATACATTACATATATGTATATGTTTGTATATATACATATGCTTCTTCCTTATAAGTCTGTTGAGCAAAAAAAAGTCTTAATTGTTTCTGAAACAAATTTCATATGAGAATTGATTAATTATACGATGTGAGGAGAAGAAAAATAAACATATGGGAAATAAATACAAAATAAATGTAAGGGATTCAAATACGATGTTGTTAGTGGGGCAATTGGGTACCTCAATGGATAGAACTCTGGGTCTGGAGTCAGAAAGACCTAAGTTCAAAATCCGACCTCAGACTTTTACTAATTGTATGACTCTGAGACTCTGAGAAAGTCATTTAACGCTATTTGCCTCAGTTTCCTCATCTGTAAAATGAGCTGGAAAAGGCAATGATAAATCACTCTAGTATCTTTGCCAAAAAAACTCCAAATGGGGGTCACAAAGAGTCAGACATAACTGAAACCAGTGAATGAAGAGAATTAGGGAAGGTGCTAGCAGTTGGTATCAGGTTTCCGTCCCTCTTGGGGTGACTCCTCTGGCAAGATTTTAGTCCATTTGATCCCACATCTCCTTTCTCAGAACCCTTTAAAACCTGCTCTCACAAATCTAAGTTTCTCCACAGACGGTGCCTGACTTCCTTCTCCTTCCCTATTATGTGCTTGGGAATGGGATTGTCACTTACCTCTAAGCCTCCTGTCAATTCTACTTTACAGCCTGTTCTCCCTAGTTAGTTAGAAGCAACTCCAGAAGAACAGTTGCCACTGTTACTTCTTTCACTTCTTAAAAGATGAGATGATCATTAAGGCAAGTCCTGAATTTATCAGCTGCTCTGCTTGTGACAGAGAGACCTGTAGCATGCCTAGGTTATTGAAATCCTCCATCTCCATAATTCCCTGACTGAGTGCCAAGCTTGTGTCCTGTATCTCAAACTCCTCATCTATATCTCCTTGTGGTCTAGGTGGTCTATAGTGTATTCCCTCCATAAAAATTTGGATTTATCCCTCCACTGATCCTTACCCAAAGGTTTTCCATAATGTTTCTCCACAATGCCAGTTTGCAGATTTCCTCAAGTGTGCCACAGTGCAAAGCAACCTTTTTCACCTTGAAATGTGAATTTCCCTAGGCTGATATTTCTTTTCCCATTTTTACGCTGGTCTATCAAAGGTTATTCTCAATTATTTATAAGGAAAGGGAACATATAATGATTCTACCATATAGTTTTCCTTAAAAGACTTCACTACCACATTGACCCAAAATCAAGAATTCTAGTTCTCTGGTTCATTGGTCTTAGTGGAATAGTTATTATAGTAGTGTGTTTCACTTAAATGCTTAATACTTGGTTTGTGGTTCTTGCTTGGTCTGTGTGTAGAGTCTTCACTGAATTGAGATCTATATTTTCCATGTGTTGAATCTGGCTAACATTATGGCAAAACCCTAGTCTTCCATGCATACATGTATGCATGCATATGTGTTCATGTATGTATATGTCTAGGTATGTATACATGTGTATACACACATGTGTGTATGCATGCACACATGTGTATATAAAGCTGCTCTAGCACCTTTTTTATTTATTTTGGTCGTTTTGAATAAGGAATACCCTTTTGAACCATACTCTTGCCTTGGGTCCCATCTCAGCTAGCTTTAGTATCGTCTTTGACCTAAGAGGTCAAATATGCCTCCTTGTATTATCCCCTAGTTGTCTTGAACTGTTTATTGCCCTATTCTTTATGCATTTGTATATAGACATCAGAGACCATGGATTTTATTACTAACTCTTTTCAGAGATATAGTTTCCTGTGAATTACTGGTCCTCTCTTCTGCTAATATTCTTTTTACGTTGTCATCTACTACCCTCATGGCACTAGGTTAGGCAGAGCTATATGAGCAGTATGCTCTGCCTTCCTCCATTTTCAGTTTAGAGTTCTCTTCATCAGATTTACAAGTCTCCAGACAAACGCTTTTTATCATCTCTTGTTAAGTTCGCTCTGTCTCTAATAGCCCTTAATTCCTATATTTTAAGCATATTCCAGAAATCCAAATCCACTTTTCAGGTGTTACACTCTTTTTTTCTCAAAAAAATGTAACTAGTGTCTTTTGTTTATAGCACAGTCATTCCCAAATACGCCCTTCCCTGATGCCCCTTTCAAGGTATCATCT
Source organism: Potorous gilbertii (assembly GCA_028658325.1). Classification (NCBI taxonomy): domain Eukaryota; kingdom Metazoa; phylum Chordata; class Mammalia; order Diprotodontia; family Potoroidae; genus Potorous; species Potorous gilbertii. The sequence goes on along the minus strand of JAQQSK010001280.1, from coordinate 151,359 downwards.
ATGATCATTCCTTTGAAATTGCTACAGTTACCAGACCTGCCGCTAGACATTGTATTATATCACAAATTTGTTTTCTTAATATCTTGATGACTACATTTTTGATTTCTTTTGTAATTTTACATATTTTATTTGATGCATAGAAGGGGTTCGTAGGATTTACCAAACTGTCAGGGGGTCCATGGCAGGAAGAAAAGTTAAGAAAATTGTTGTAGATTATTGTTTGCAAATTCTTATATATTCCCTTTTCAAACCTTCATTACGAATGCCATTGATGCATAGATAAATTATTCTAGCAACAACTTTGTAGAGACAGGAAAATGGCTGTATGAATTGGAAGTATTTAATATTCTCTTACCTTTCTTAATAACAATAAGATTCAAGACTTTTCCCACCTTTGCTATATGTCCCTCTTTTAGATACTTTGACTGTCCCTCAGTGCCCTCAAAATTGTATCACTTCTAGCACATATTTTCTCTATTGACATATGTAAGATCATAACTCTAGAACATATGTAGGATCATAGAACTTAGAATTCATGTAATCCCATCCCTTTATTTTACATTTTACAAATCATAGAGGAACTCAACTGATGCCTAGAGAAATTAAGCGATGAGCCTTCTGGTAGTAAGTGGAAGAGGTGAGATTCGAATTCAGGTCCCTTGACTACAAGTTTAGCACTCTTTACATTGTATTGTGATGTCCTCTTTGTTCTCCATCTAAGCCCTGGGTGATCCTGCAGAAGCCAAATAGTAAGAATCTATTGCTTGCTCCAAATTGACCTCAGACACTGCCTATCTTGTTATCCAGAACCACATTAGAAGGATTCTTGCATTTCTTACAGCAATGTTTAATTTTGAAATCCTCAAGAATACTCTTTCAGCTATTCAGGAAACAAACTAGAAGAGTGTGTGTATATATATACATATATATATATATATATATATATATATATGTATATATATACACACACATATACATATATTCTATCCACTGGAACATTTTATTTTTTAAGGGACAGAATTCTCCCTCTTATTGGTTTTGCCTTTATACTGCTTCTCAATAGTGCTTGGAATGGTAATAGAAAGATACCTCTATGTCCTCACCTGGACATCTTTATACAACAACCAGGAAAGTTTATCTTGTAAAATTTAGTAAAGAAAATAGGACTTGGGGCAGCTAGGTGGTGCTGTGGAGAAAACACTGGCCCTAGAGTCAGTTCAAATCCAACTTCAGATACTAGGTGTGTGACCCTGGGCAAGTTACTTAATTCCAATTGCCCCTCCCCGTCAAAAACGTGAAACATTTTAAAGGGAAAAAGGCCCATTCTCATAATAAAGTCCCTTTTAAAAGTCTCACTTTTATATATAAATAAATATATATTTAATATGTAATAATTTAATATACTTAATATATAATAATATATATGGCTCAATTCTAAAGGAACTCTGCCCACACCATCGGATCCCTCTGAAATTCAAGCTCTTCTGGGAGAGGAGGAAGGAGGGAGTCATTGCTGGTGGAGCATAAGGTCCTTACAGTAAAGAGGTATTTTAAAGCAACTCATTGACCCTGTCAAATCACAGCAGGATTCATTGCTACAGGCTCCCAGTGTTTCTGTCATCATGAGATGAGGCTTGTTCTGGTCCAGCTACTCTTTCCAAATTTGTTCTCTTTAGTCCTGTTTCTATTTCTTCTTGCAGAACATCTAGATTTGTCATAATAGAGTCAAAATGTGATCTTTCTCCACTGTCAAAAATAGGGGAATAAATTTGTTTGAACTTTTTATATTTCCTTTCCATTTTTTCATGTCTGCTCTCTTCTTTTTCAATTCCAACCTTATGAAGCATCTCCTCTGGACTGTTCCTCTTCCGGCTTGGATTCCCTCGGGAGATGAATACCTCAGATTGAAGGTTGTCCTTTAGGTCCAAACTTAAAATTTTAGCTCATGGGTGTCCAGGAACATATTAGCTCTATTATTCAGGCAATGAACACAATTAGCTAAAAGCTAAGGAATTTATTGAAATGGCTCAAGCTATAAAACATTTCTCCCAACAATTTGGGGCATACTTTCTTATAAATACAAATAGCATCAGTAGGAAGAATGGGTATGTATAGCTAGACGGGGAGAAAGAGAGAGAGAGACAGAGAGATAAAATCACTAGTAGGGAGGTGCATAACATAGGCCATGGCAACCTACCCCTCCTAAGATCTTTTGTCTTCTCATGGCATTATTGCTCAACCTCAATATTTCCCTACATGCACTACATCTGTTCGGCAGGTGAACTCCACTGGGGGCTCTGTGCTCTTTCCACAACTCATTTCTACTGCAGAGTTGAACTTTGAGATTGTTCTCCCAGAATGTGAGCGTAGTGGCATTTCCAACCAGGCAAGCTACTTTGCTGATGTGAGGTTGAGGAAGTAGGAAACATTCTGGAAGAAACACAAGAGAAAAGGCATAGAGTGATTTCCTCTCAACAACACCACCCATCTTTTATGAACTGATGCAAAGTGAAGTAAGCAGAACCAGGAGCACATTGTACACACCAATAGCAATATTGTAGAATGGTCAACTATGAATGACTTAGCTATTCTCAGCAATACCATGATCCAACAGAATTCTGAAGGACTTATGATGAAAAATGCTATCCACCTCCAAAGAAAGGACTGATTGAGTCTGAATGTAGATCGAGGTATTGAGGTTTAGGGGTGCTGGGACTCTGAAATAGTGACACATGGGTCCTGCCCATATGAATTTGATCCAAGCTTTCTTTTAACCAAAGACAATGTTTATTAGAACACTAATAGAAGGTGGACATGATTCTAAAAATCCACCATATTGGTCAGACTCTTAAGGAATCTGATCACTTTCATAGAGGCAAGATGAATATTTTATACAAAAGACTGTGGGAACAGAGAAGGGGTCTAGATAGAATTAAGGGAGTGGGAGTCTAGGATGGTGCCAGGTGCAGACAATGAAAGGGCAATTAATTAACTGGAAAGGTCAGATTGCCTCAAGTGAATGCCAGGCACTTGACCCACTGGGAAAGTCCAGGGTCTTATCCTTTTTGGGATCCAGATCCCAAAGACACGGTCTTTTCCTTTTGAGGGTTCAGATCCCAACCTCATCAGAGGCATACTTTTTAAGTACTTTGTTTTTCTTGTTTTTTTTTTCTTTTTTGGAGGGATCTGTTTTCTGTAACATGGCTAATATAGAAATGTTTTGCAAGACTGAACATGTATACTGAGCTTTCCTTCTCCATGAGGGGGAGGGGAGGAGGGAATTTGGAACTGAATTATAAAAAAAGAATGCTAAAAATTGTTTTCACATGTAATTGAGAAAAAGTAAAAACATTCTTTAGAAAAAAAAGTATCCATAACTGTCTCTCTTCTTGATTGGTAGAAATAGATTTCTCTCTAATGACTTTAATAACAAGCTTTTTTCCCCTGCTGTTCCTATCTAGAGGACAAGGTAGAAGGTACCTGAGAACCTAGGATGGGTCAGGTCCTGAGACTCCCTCTAAAGGTGTGTCCTTAGTTGAAGAGAGTAAATCTATGTAAAGTATTTTGCAAACCTTAAAGTACTATGTAAATGTTATTATTTAGAGAGTGTGTGCAGAGCTGTCGAGCTTGCTTTTTAAAGGCCATTGGAGGTGTGGTTGATTATTCTGCCAACCAATAGATAACTGCCTTATAATTTCATCAAGTTGCTGTAGGGAATTCTTCATTCTTCCTAAAGGAGCAATCAAGTATAAATATTTTATAAATAACTATAAATATTTTATCCTTCCTTTACAAGCCTTGAATGGGCCACTCCCAGTGATGGAACCTTTAAAATCTTTCAATAGACCACCAAAGCCATGGGGTCACTCAAGGACTTATACACTTCACAAGTAGCAAAATTAACCACTGAAAATCTGAGAAAATCTCCTACCCTTTGTTGCTGTTGTTATTCAGTCATGTCAGTCAAGTCCAACTCTTCGTTACCTCATTTGGGTTTTCTTGGCAAAGATACTGGAATGGGTTACCATCGCCTTCTCCAGCTTGTTTTACAAATGAGGAAATTGAAGGAAACAGAGGTAAGTGACTTCCTCAGGGTGACACAGCTAGGATGTATCTGAGCCCAGATTGGAACTCAGGTGGAAGCTTCACATTAAACATTGTGCTTGAGCTGCATCTTGAAGGATTAAAGTGATTCTGTGAGTCAGAAGTGAGGAGATGTATTCCAAGCATTCAGGACAGCCAATGCAAAGGCACAGGGATGAGAGGGGAGATAGACTGTTGTGTCTGAGGAACAGGGAGAAGACAGGTTGGTTGGAAGAGGGACTGATGTAAGATGAGGTTAGAAAGAGGGGTTGGGTCTAGGTTGTGAAAGGCTTTAAAAGTCAATTAAAGGAGTGTCTGATTCTAGAGGCAATAGGGAACAACTGGAGATTATTTGAGGAGAGTAGCATGATCTCAAGGATAATCACTCTGGCAGCTCCATGGAGTATGGATCAATTTAGAAAGAAACTTGAGTTGGAGAGACCAATTAAGATGCCATGGCAACAGTCTAGGCAAGAGGTGATAAAAGCCTGAATTAAGATGGGAGCTGTCCAAGCAGAGAGAAAGGGTCAGAAGTGAGAGATGTTGTCTGAGGTAAGCAACCATGATTGGCATATTAAATGTGTATGGTGAGGAAAATGAGTCCAAGATAACCCCAAAGTAAAGACTCTGGGAGACTGGGAAATGGTGGTACCTTCAACAGAAATAGGGAAGTTTAGAAGAGGGGTGAGTTTTGGGGGAAAGTTACTGTTTAGCTTTGGACAGGTTGAGTTTATGATATCTCTGGGATATCTAGTTTAAAATGTCCAATACCCATTTGGTAATATGAGATTGTCTGGATATGAAGAGTTGGGAGTCATTGGTATAAAGTTGAAATGAATCCCAAGAAAAGACAAATATGAAATAATCCCTTACCTCAAGGAATTTCCAGGCTGTTGGAGGAAACTCTTTATATACAAGTTCATATATGACATAAAAACATACAATGAAAATTTAAAGTCATTTCTTGGATGGGAGGCATGGTCCACTGTTGACACAAGAAAAGGCTTTATGTAGGAAGCCAGGGATCCTCAAAAGGAGAGGAAGGGAGGGAATCCATTCCAGTCATGGGAAATATCCCCCACATCTGGAATGTGTACTAGTACTCACCTCTGCCTTAGAAAATCCTTCTTTTCTCTAAGGGTTAAGCTCAGGTGCTTCCTCCTCCAAGAAATCTTTCCTGATACTCCCAGATTGTTAGTCTGCCCTTCCTAATTATCTTGTATTTATTTGTTCCTTTATATTTATTTTATACATATATTTATATATTTGTTTTTCTCATTATGGAAGCTTTGTGCAAGAAAGGATTGTTTCATCCTTTGTACTGAAATAAATGATGCCTAGCACGATACCAGGATCATGAGTAATGCAAGCAGATTAATTTTCCTAGACCTGCAATGTATGTAGGGAAATAACGAATAATAAACTCTCATACTATTTAAAAAGAAAGAAAATGAACTCCATAGTGACTGATGAGGTCATTAGAGAAAGTGGAGAGAGAGAAGAACAGGGAAGCTAGGACAGAGTCCTGCGGTGAATGGCCACAGTTAAAAGGTGTAATCTGGATAATAAGCCAGCAACAGAGATTAAGAAGGGATCGGTAGAGTAGTGGGAGAAGCAGGAGGAGTAATGTCATGAAATCCCAGAGAGGAGAGAGTATCCAGGAAGAAGAGTTGGCCAACAGTCAGATCCCAGACATTTATCTGATTTATACATTTAGACAACACACATATCTTACAGCAGTAAAACACACTATGAGGTTCCAACTAAAAGACAGCACGGAAACAGGAGGTATGAGAGGTTTGAGGAAAAAAGAGAAGATTTGGAAATGCTTTGACAGGGAGTGAGATTACATTCAAAAAAGATCACCTTACTGCAGGAAGGACACAGTTGAAGTTGAATTTATAGTCAGCCTAACTATATGATTTCTTCTACCTCTGGTTAGCATCATCCAATTAGTAATAGAAAAATCAAATCACAGTAGTAATTCAGGGCTGAGGTCAGGCAAAGGATGAGTGGTGAAAGGACAAAGGCAAGGGATTTGAGAGGAGGACAGTATAGAGCTTTATTGGCTAGACTAGGGAGTCAAGGGAGGGAAATCACATCAGAACTGAAGCGTGACTTAAGAAAGTACTGTGGGGTGAGGGACTGGAAGTCTCAATAAGAAGAGTGGCGTTAGGTGTGGTGATAGAATGATAGGAAGTTATGATCACATAGAGGAATGTTAGAGTTTCTACTGAAGGAAACGGAACATTTTCAGGTTAGGGTGAGATCCAGTTTATAACTATCCTTTGGGGGAATAGACCAAGTAGTGTGATTACTGGGTCAAAAGTCTTGGAAGTGAGGAAAGGAACTAGCATTTATAAAGCTCCTATTATATTCTAGATACTGTGCCAAGCATTTTTTACAATTATTTCCTCATAGATATCACTATTATTCCTATTTTACAGTTGAGGAAATTGAGGTAGAAAGGAGTGAGTTGCTCAGAGTTACACAGCAGGTAAATGTCTGGGACCTGATTTGGATCCAGGTCTTCCTGACTCCAGACCCAGCAATTTGTCCACTAGCTAGGCACTTCCTAGATGCCTAGCTTAGCATTCACAATTTAGTAACTTTGGGGGCATTTTCTAGAATGTGTTGACCGATTCACAACTCCACTAACAGTGCATCAATATTCCTGTTTTCCTGCCCCTCCAACATTGATTTTATTTTTTGGGTCAACTTTGCCAATCTGATAGGTATGAGGAGAAACTTCAGAACTCCTTTAATTTGCATTTATTTCAATATTAGTGATTTGGAGTAATTTTGCATATGACTACAGATAGCCTGGATTTCTTCCCTTGAAAATTGCCTGTTTATGTCTTTAGACCATTTATCAATAGGGGAATAAGTGTTATTCTCATAAATCTGAATCAGTTCCTCATATATCTTGTAAATGAGACTTTTATCAAAGAAATTTGCTGCAAAGACTTTTCCCCCACAGTTAACTCCTTCTCTTCCAATCTTGAATTGGATTAATTTGTGCAAAAGTGTTTTAATGTTTGGTAATCAAAAGTGTCCATTCAGTGATCCTCTCTACCCTTTGGTTAAGGACCTTTCCATCCATAGGTCTAAAAAGTAATTTCTTCCTTGTTCCACTAAGTTGTTTATGGGCTTTTTTCTTTTTAAAAGTTTTATTGATGCTCCTTTTTTAGTCATCACTTCCATTTCCCAATGCCACCCCAACATGCACCCAATAGAACTTGTCCTAGCAACCAATAAGTAGGTACAATAATGCAAAACAAATCAGTTTGTTGGCCCAGGTCATTCTGATTCCATAGCCAGCCCTCTCTCTGCTGGAGTCAGAGATGTTAAACAAGAGGCATGCCCCAGTGGGGTCCACACCATATTAAAATGTAATTTGGTAAATCTTTAACAAAATAAATAAAATACAGAAAGACATAGATAAGATTAACATGTGGTTTTCCGAGCCAATATGTGACCCCAAGGATCCTCATGTATGGTTTGTTGTTGTTTAGTCATTTTCAGTCCTATCTGACTCTTTGTGATCCCTTTTCTGGCAAGGGTAGGGGGGAAGGTTTCTTGGCAGAGAGACTAAAATGATTTTCCATTTCCTTCTGCAGCTCATTTTGCAGATGATTGAACTGAGGCAACTGGGTTAAGTGACTTACCCAGAGAGAGTCAAATAGCTAGGAAATGTCCAAGTCTGGATTTGAACTAAAGTCTTCCTGACTCCAGAGCCAATGCTCTTCTCGTTGTACCACCCAGCTGTCCTATGTATGCTGTTTCTATTTGAGTCTTACACCACTGCACTACCACCATGCTGCTTATTTTTGTAGTCATAGGATTTATTTTTTTCTACAGTTTTTTTTTCAGTTATCAAGCATTTATTTTTTTCCTCCCTCCCAGGCCTATTCCACTGGGGAAAAAAAGCAAAACAAGGAATACAAAATTCTTCTTTTGAAGCAATGAAGCAAGATAGCACCCTAAAAATGCCTTCCTTTTTCAGGGAGCATGAAGTACCAGTATTCTTCTTGGGGGGAAGTGCTAGAGGAATCTTTCATCTGGAGTCAAGTACGCAGAGCCTAGATTCTCTGGCTCTTCTCCAAAAGTCAATAAAGAATACGATACAAGCCTTATCTTCCCAGAAAGACCCAAGGGCTGAATTGACCCTGCTGAGATTTGAACCTGTGGCCTCTGTTTGGCATTTCAGGTCAGATGAAAACAGATACTGATATGACTGATGTTCAGGCGGTGCAGCTCCAGGAAAGGGAACATGAAAAACATCCACGAGCTATGCGGAGTGCGAGCCTGTCTCTGGCTGTGAGCCCCTCAGACCCAGGGAGAGAGCATCTGTTTCAATGTTGTCATCCCTAGGAGCTTTCTTCCCCCCTCCTCCCCAAGTCTGCCAGTTGCCAGGAGATACAAGAGCTAAAAAGGAAGGGGGTGGGGGAAGGGAGACACACCGAGTCACCCACCAAGGCTGTCTATGCTCAGTGAAGATTCATCCCCCTGGTCCAAGGTCACCTGAAGCCAACCTCCTTCATGGATGGGTTTTTCTTAAAATAAAATGATGGTGAGTTGGACCAGTAATGGCATATGTTCTACAATGTCCACACTTCACAGTTGTTATTTAACTGTTAGGTTATTTAACCATTTGGATCTGTTTACTAGCCAGCTTCCCCTCTCCCAATCTCATCCCACTCTTTCTGTTCCTCATCATCAGACTCTACCAATCCAGTCAATTCAGTTCAGTTCAACAAATATTCATTGGTTGTCTATTAGTTATAGTGGTGGGGCCCAAGTACTCTTGACTCAAGAACTTACTACTCCTTTTAAAGACAGGATCACAGGATCATCCATCCAGAGGTGGGAGGGACCTCAGAAACCACTTAGTTTATTATTTTACAGATGAGAAAACTGAGCTTTGGAGAGATTAAAAGGATTTTCTCAAAGTTATACAGCTAGTTGAGTGTCAGATGTAGGATTTGAATCCAGGACCTCTGACTCCAGAGCAAGTGTTCTAGAAATTGTATTACATAGAGTTTCTTATGCCCCAAATCCTTCTTTCTTAAGCCTTTCTTTTTAGTTTCCTTGCCTCAGTTAACTCTGCCTGGTGTTCTTACCTCAATCTTCTGGTCCTTTCATTTCAACCCAGCCTCCCTAGGCACCCTAGAACCCTTGTATCACTATGACAACCTCCCCCTCCCTCAGATCCCTCCACAGGCTCTCAGTTGCTCTTCACATCACATTTACCGCCTATCCTTTTCCTCGCAGAGCTACCACATCACCAGTTCTGAAGCAATCATTTCTTTTATCTCCTTTGACTCCTCAAAAAAAAAAATGCTTCCTACTTCTCCCCCAGGCATTGTTTTCACCCGAGTCCTTGACCCTAGAATCATTTTTTTTCATTTAACAAGCTTTTGTTCCACCTTCAAACTCCTCCTCAGAACTTGCTTCTTATAAGTCCTTCCTGTGCCATTTGTTAGCTGCATGACCTTGGACGAGTGACCTGATTTTTCTGGTCTTGTTTCTTCATCAGGGAAATGGAGGTCTTTGGCTGAATGATCTTTGAAGTCTCTTCTAGCTCTAACATTCTATTCTTTGGCCATCTGCTCTCTTTTCCTTTCTCATTCTTCACCACATTGCTTTCCCTCAGTAACCTGCAAACATACGTGCACAGGCTTGCCCATATATACTACGTTTTCTTTTTTACCTCACAGTGACTGATAGTGTTATCAGTCAGCTGTTGACCATAATCAAAAGATTTGTCTGTCTAGAGCTCCTTGTTTTCTTAATGTCTTTCAGTATGGTTTAGCTAGTCATACATATCTGATTAGACTTCCCTATGGGATATCATCCAGTCATCTGACCCCTGGCCCTTGGCCAGGACACCAAGGTCTAGCCAATGTGGGCATCTGGCAACTGCTCCTTACCACCAGGAGCAATAACCTTCTAGACCTCAGAGATTCTGCACCACCCCCACCCCAAGGAAGTTAATCAACTCTGCTTTGGAACTGGTCCTGAGGCCAACTGCCCTGGCTATTGATTAGAAGATGAGGAAATCAAATCACACTTCAGCCCTCTATAACCAACCAAGCTCCAGATTAAGCCTCATCCCATCCCGCCATCCTGCCTCCAGTCCCAGGACATAAGGAACTTAGTCAGCACGTACATCTGGTCATCTGCCACCTGGGAGCTGTCAGACACAGAATCTCCTGTTTACTGGATACCTGTGACTCAGGAGAAAATAGTCTGAAATCCTCATTACCATAGCCAAAGGTTTGACAATTTTTCAAAGATATAGGCTGCCCAGGCTGAAGCTTTCTTCCCTGGCCTCCACTCCCAGAAACCTCACAAACTGTCCATGTCAACTTTATTCCTCCAGTGTCCCCATTCCATTCTACTGCTCCCTTCCATTATGTACTCTGGAATCTGATTCTATTGTAGACAAAATACCCTTCATATTAGACATCTTTTACTCGTGTTCCTTTAATCTCCTAGCAGTTAACAGCAAGGGAATAGGAATGATTCTTGTTATTCACAGGTCTTCCTTCCTCTATTACTCATTCAGCCACCTAGTCTCCTTGGAAGTCCAATTTATACAAATACATGACCCTATCCATGTCCTGATGGCCGTTTTCTGCCAGCCCCTAGGTCATTCTCCTTCCTTCTCAAAGAGGTCAATAAGGGGGGGGCTAGCAGTCTACCCTCCAATTCTTTCCTTATCTTGGGAGTTCCTATTGACCTGTTGATATCCCTTCATGTACCTTTGGTATATGATCTCCTCAACTCCCATGATCTTTCAGTGCAAACATTTGCTCCAGTTCACCTACACACTAGGTTGGATGTAGGCTTGATATATCATCATCACATGTAAGTGGTCCATATCAACAATCCACAACTCCATATGTAAAGATGTCGCAAATATTCTCCTTGGAGAAATGAATAGAAGTTAGAGCATGACTCTGGATAGGGGCTTTTTAAGTTTCCTCTCCTTCCACTCCATCCTAAGGCTCTTCTCCTTCCTCACTTCAATCTTGCCCTCTCATTTTGCAGATGAAGAAATGGAGGTCCCAAAAGGTTCATGTGAGATTAAGTGACTTGCCTCTGAGCTCACCTGCAGCAAGCAGCAAAGCCAGGATATCCCCTGGCTGTTCCCTATTGCCTACAATCATCATTGTCATCATCAATGTCTACATAAGGCAGCTAGGTGGCATAGTGGATAGAGTGCTGGGCCGGGAGTCTAGAAGACCTGAGTTCAAATGTGACCTCAGACACTTTCTAGTTGTGTGATAGTGGGCAAGTCATTTAATTTTTGTTTGCCTCAGTTTAATCATCTGCAAAATGAGCTGGAGGAAGAGATGGAAAACCACTCCAGTATCTTTGCCAAGAAAACCCCAGATGAGGTCATGAGGAATTGGACAAGATTGAACAACAACATTTATCTATTGATGTAGCACTTACTATGTGTGAGGCACTGGGCTAAGTGCTTTCCAATTATAATTTAATCCTCACAAGGTAGGTGCTATCATTCTAGAGTGTATTCATCCTTTGTTGCCAGAGAAGACCATGCCATCAGAGAAATGATGATGTGACTTGCACTTGACTTTGTTTTGAGTGAGGGAGGGCTGTGCAGGTCACCAGCCTCACTTCTCCTCCAGAGCCATCTGGATCTGGTGACCAGATAGTCATCAGGATGACTGGAGATGACCCAGGATGAGGCAATTGGGGTTAAGTGACTTGCCCAAGGTCACACAGCTAGTGAGTGTCAAGTGTCTGAGGTGAGATTTGACCTCAGGTCCTCCTGACCCTTGCACTGGTGCTTTTATCCACTGTACCACCTCGCTGCCCAGATACTACTATTATCCCTTTTATTGATGAGGAAATTGAGGTTAAGTGACTTGGTCAGAGTCACATAGCTAGTAAATATCTGAAAACAAACTTGAATTCAAGTCTTCCTGACTCCAGGCCCCAAACACTACCCACCAAACCACCTACCTGTCCCAGATTTCCTCCATTCTTAAAAACAAAACAAAACAAAAAGATCTACTTCACTTGACTCCACTCTTCCTTCAAATTATTGTCCTGTATCTTTCATCCCTTTCAGAGGCAGTCATAGAAAAAAAAACTATCTATACTCCCTGCTTCCACTTTCTTATTTCATACTCATTTATCAACCCTTTGGCTTCACTGTCTGCCTTCACTCTCCACCACTCAACTAGAACTGCTCTCTCCAAGGTCACTCATGACCTTTTTATTGCTAAGCACCATTACCTTTTGTCAATACTCTTCCTTCTTGGCCTTAGCATCATGGATTTTGAAAATTGGAAGGAATCTCAGCAGATATGTGGTCCAACCTATACATGAAAGCAATCCCCACCAAACATATCCAGGAAGCATTGTCTCTGTTTGAAGACCTCCAAAGAGGAGAGAAGGGAGAAAAGAATAAATATGTTGAGTTCCTACTATGTGCCAGGTACTGTGCTAAGCATTTCACAAATATCTCATTTGGTCCTCGAAATAACCCGGGGGAATAAGTGCTATTATGATCCCTGTCTTACAGATGGGGAAATTGAGGCATGAAAAGGTTGCATGACTTGCCCAGGGTCACACAGATAATAAGTGTCTGAGGCTGGATTTCTTTTTAAAATTTTTTATTTATAGGCAATCAGGGTTAAACAACTTGTCCAGAGTCATACAGCTAGGCTGTATCTGTGGCAGGAATAGAACTCACATCCTCCTGACTCCAAGCCCAGCTCTCTATCCGTGGGACCACCTCATTCTCTCTGAGTTTCTCAGCTCTCTAGATAGCCCATGTCACTTTTGGACAGCTCTAATAATTAGGAAGCTTTGTCCTGCCATGAAGTCTCTTCACAGCTTCTACCCATTGATCCTGGTTCTGCCCTTTGAGACCAAATAGAACAACACTCCTCTACATGGTAGTTTTTTAAATACTCAAAGGTTGCTCTTATGTTTTCTTGACAAGATGGCAGTGGGAATTGGAGGGTGGGGACAGGCAGAGTATTTCAGGCTAAACATTACCAGTTCTTTTATTTTTGTTCCTTTTTTTTAAACAAATAATCATTTATTTTTAACATTCATTTTTTTAAAAATTGAGTTCTGAATTCATTCCCTTCATTCCACCCATCCCCCACCTATTGATAAGGCAAGAAATGTGACATAAATTGATCCTCACATGACATGGACTTCACCACCCTGATTTTTCTCCTCTGGGCACTCTCCATCTGTGCAAATGACTTTCAAATCTACTCCTCCAGGCCTCATCTCTCTTCTGAAGACCAGTCTTGCATCTCCAACCATCTACTGGACAACTCCACCTGTGTATTCCATAAGCAAATCATGTCCCACACTGAAGTCATTATCTCCCACCTGTACAGACATAGCCAGAGCAGGAACATGATCTATGACTCCACAGAAGAACGTAAACTAGTTTGAGTAAATGTAATCAGCAAAAGATGTTCCAACTATCCCATGGGAAAACTTGCATGTGACCCTGGGTCATCCCTGGCCCTATACCTTTGTTGTTCTGTTTCTAAATAATACCTAACCTGGTCTAGAGTTGGTGATGGGATCCATGGCACTACTTTGTCCTGCTACTGCCCAGGATGACTGGCCTCTGATGAGTAAACTCCTCCAATTAACCTAATTAACCCTAATAAAACCTATTAATAACCCATCTGGTATACCTGCAATTGGTATAATTAGGGCAGAGCAGATTCTGCCCCCTTTCATTCCACTCCATCCCCTCACCCCTGCCAAACCCAACCCTCTTCCTAATTTTTTCTTTCAAGGACACCAGCATTCTTCTGGCCACCCAGGAGTCACTCTGGATTCTTCACTCTCACCTACTTCTATATCAAATCAATTGCCAAGTCCTGTCCATCCTCCTCCTCAACATCACTTCAATCCATCCCCTTCACTTAACTCACACACCAGCCATCCTAATTCAGACACTGTTCACCTGCTGCTTGGATTCTTGCAATAGCTTCTTAATTGGCCTGTTTGAATCCATTTTCTTCGGTCTCCAATCCATTCTCCCAACAACTGCCAAATTGATATGTCTAATGCTCAGATATGATCATGCTCCTTCTCTTTATAAGGAGCTTTTGTGTTTTCCTCTGCCATTAAGCCAAAAAAAAAAAATACAACCTCTTCTGTTTGGCATTTAAAGTCCTTATTAACAATTCAGTACCTGCACATCTTTCTAGGTTGTTTAATTTTATTCCCCCTCACATAGACAGTCAGCTGGTACAGTGGACAGATCTCTGGAATGAAGAAGACCTGTGTTCAAATCTGACATTAAACACTTACTAGCTGACCCTGGGCAAGTCCCTTATCTGTTTCTCACCCCTAAATGGGGATGATCACAATAGCCCCTATTTCACAGGGCTGTGGAAAGGATCAAATGAAATAATATTTATGAAGCACTTAGCACAGGGATCTGGCATTTAAAAGAAGCTTTGCAAATAAATGCCTGTTTCCTTCCTACCTACTCTAGACTACTTGCTTTTCTTACCACATAATATTCTCTCTGGGCTGCTATGTGGTACAGTGCAGAGAGTGCAAGGTAAGGGCAGGAATCAGGAAGATTCCTCTTCCTGTGTTCAGGTCCAGCCTCAGAGACTTATTAGCTGTGTAAACATGGGCAAGTCACTTAACCCTTTTTGCCTCAGTTTCCTTTTTTATAAAATGAGCTCAAGAAGAAAATGGCAAATCACTCCTGTATCTTTGCTGAGAAAACTCCAAATAGGTTCATAAATAGTCAGACATGATTGAAACCATTGAATAACAATAGCCATCTTCTATCTCCCTGGAAAAAAGGCTTGAATCCATTACCTCGCTGTCTTTGAGGGCAGGGATGTTTCTCTTTCATATTTGTATGTCTAGCAACCAACACAGGGCCTAGAACGTAATGGCAGCCTAATAAACCCTTATTGATTGATCTTTGTAGCACCTAGTTACCCTAATCAGGGAGGAAGGCAATGGATCTGTCCTACAGGAAGGTATTAGTTTGGTTTTCTTAAAGTCAATCAAGGTTAAGTGACTTGCCTACAGTCACACAGCAAGTAAGTGTCTGAGATAAAATCTGAACTCAGATCCTCCTGACTTCAGGGCTGGTGCTCTATCCACTGTGCCCTAGGCATCAGCCAGTAATCTTAATGAAGGTACCAGTATCTCTCCTACTCTCAGATACTAGGCATCATATCAAAGGGGCCTCTGGGGGGATGGCTAGTGTGGTTCTTTAGACTGCAGATGCAGAGTTATATATATTCATAGACAAGAAATCAAGAGAGTCAGGTGAGAACTCTCTGTGGTGTAGCAGTGTAGCTCTGGAACTGTAGTACTCCTGAATGACTTTCCTTGTGTGTCCGCTTTCCCCTCTGCTATGTGTATCCTTGAGAAAGTCCTGTGCAGTGGTCTATACTTCATACTTGGGCAAAGAATACACCTAAGGGATATGTGATAGTAGGTTATAGTTCTATCACTGCCACACCTGAACTCTTTCCTATTGTCTTGGGTGTGCCCATGTCAGAGTTTCAGGGCCTTTGGAGAGGAAAAAAAGGCTACAGGAGGACTCTAACACACATGATACACTTAATAAATAGCAGTTAACTAACTAATATGTTGCTTGAATAGTTTAGCAAGAAGTCTTATCAAGTTGTAGGTCCTTCAGAAATCAATTATAATGACCATAGGTGCAATTCATTCACTTTTCCTTCAGAATTCCTTTGATTATTCTTTCAGAAAAAGAAAAGGCCCTTCAAGTTTGACCTAGGTGGGATACGATACTATGCCTGTAGTTGCAATACCAGTACCTTCCCTCCATTAATTGTTTTTTATTTATCTTAGATATTGCTTGCTTTGTATATATTTGTGTCTTGTCTTCTCCAATACCTTGTGAGCTCCTTGAAGGAACTGGCACATAATAGCTACTTAATAAATACTGATTAAGAGATTGATTCTCAACAGGGTATGCTCCATACCTAGCTGATTCTCTTGGAATCCCATTTTCAAAGGGATCTCCATGGGGACCAGCTCTGTTGCCTGATTGAGTCTGGGGGAATTCACTGGGAATCTGCTGGCCTAATACAAGTCAGAGCCTGAACAGTAAGAGCCACCCTTTTCCTTGGCATTGTTTGGTGTTAAAAGGGGTGTCTTGTCATCACACATCCACCCTGAGCACATAGGTGGCATAAAACAAATTCAGAAATCACTCTGGTGATGTCAACACTCTCTGTTTACTCTGGCAGGCTTAGCTTTTTAAGTCCAAAGTGGTATAGAAAGAAATCTCTGCTGCCTCTCATGATAAAGGTCTTTATTTCTTTTAGGAAAGAAGCTTCTATGCCTGTCACTCTGAGGCAGAGTTGTAACTACGAATGTTTTTTTTATTCACCTGGAGAAAAAACATTCTGGGAAGGGGTGAGTGGGAAGGGTAACAGTTGGCAATGGACAGTCTGACTGACTGCAATTGTGCCAAGAGAGGGAGGGCATCCTGCACCTCCTGAGAATCAGGTTTAGGATTTAGGGGAGGGGAGGCTGGCCTGAAAAAGATGGCACTTTGATTAGAGAAATGCAAATCAAAACATCTCTGAGGTACCACATCACACTTATCAGACTAGCTAATATGACAAAATAGGAAAATGATAAATGTTGGAGAAGATGTGGGAGAGTTGGAACATTAATTCATTGTTGGTAGAACTGAGTTGATCCAGCATTCTGGAGAGCAATTTGGAACTATGCCCAAAGGACTATAAAAATGTGCATACCCTTTGACTCAGCAATACCGCTTCTAGGGCTGTATCCCAAAGAGAACACAAAAATGTACATAATACATACATAAAACATGTACAAAAATATTTATAGCAACTCTTTTTGTGGTGGCCAAGAACTGGAAATCAAGGGGATGTCCATCAACTGGGAATGACTGAATATGTTGTGGTATGTGAATGTAATGGAATACTATTTATGCTGTAAGAAATGTGCTATTAAGAGGTGTTCTGTAAGAAACTGTGCTATAAGAAATGACTAACACGTGGACTTCAGAAAAACCTGGAAAGACTTATATGAACTGATGCTGAGTGAAATTAGCAGAACCAGGAGAACATTATACACAATAAAAGTCACAGTGTGCAAGGACTGTTTCTAATAGACTCAGCCCTTCACAGAAATGCAAGGACTTAAAACATTTCCAAAGGACTCGATGCAAAATGTCATCCACATCCAGAGAAAGAATTATAGAGCCAGAACACAGAATGAAGCAGACTATTTTCTTTTTTTTTCTATTTTGTTTTGGTTCCATTTTTCTCATGGTTTCTCCTATTCTTTATAATTCTTCTATGCAATACGACTGATGTGAAAACGTGTTTAATAAAAATGTATGCGTAGAACCCATATAAGATTGCATGCTGTCTTGGGGAGGGAGGGGGAGAAAATTTAAAATTTATGGAAGTGATTGTTGAGAACTGAAAACAAATAAATTAATTTTTAAAAAGAGAGAGGCACTTTGACAACAGTCCCCCAAGAGTGACAGGTAGTATCAGGACCACAGTGTGAGACAACCCTCAATTTAGAGTCAGATTCCCACCCTGCCAGGTGTGTGACCTTTGGCAAGGGACTTACCTTTATGGTCCTCAACTGCCTCATCTGTAAAATGAGGAGCTTGGTCTATATGACCTCTCGTGACCCAGTGACATGTATAGTAGAAGTGCAGGTTGGAGACAGAAATCTGAAGACAGGTAAACACCACCCCAATGTTGGCACTCTGGGGAAAAGTCCTACTCGGTGGTATCCTCTCATTCACTGGTCTCAAACTCAAATTAAAAAAAAAAAATCCCTGAAGGCCACATAGTGACTTAGGAAAACACAAATTAACCATGTTATATTGTATTTTTATTTTAGTAAACATTTCCCAATTACATTTAATCTGGTTCAGTTCTTATTCTGAGTTTTGCTGTGAGTTTTACAATTGTTGTTCAGTGTGTCCAACTTTTTGTGACCCCATTTGGGGTTTTCTTGGCAAAGATACTGGAGTTGTTTGCCATTTCCTTTTCCAGTTCATTTACACATGAGGAAAACAGAGCTAAGTGACTTGCTCAGGGTCACACAGCTAGGAAGTGTCTGAGGCTGGATTTGAATTGGGAAATTGAGTCTTCATTACTTCAGGCCCAGCACTGTACTATACAGCTGTCACCTAGCTACACTTTCTGTAGTTGTACTTCCTTCTAACTAGACTCCCTTAGAAATGTCAAAGGCAGCCTGGTTTGGTTGAAATAACCCTGGATTTGGTATCAGAAGACCTTGGTCCAAGGCCAGGCTCTTCTACTTACTACCTATGGGTCCTTGGACAAATCATTTCACTTCCCTGGTCTCAACTTTAGGGATTTAGTAAATTATATCATCTCCAAAATGCCTTCTAGCTATAATTCCATCATTAAGATAAAATCTGTAGTTTCCCAGTGGGTTATCTGTGCCTACATGAATGCAAACATTACTTCCTTGAGGATGCCTTACCAGATTAAATCCAAACCCCTCTGTTCAATTCAAATATTCCATAATTGTTGGGACAAATAGAGAGAAATATAAAGGAGTTTGGGCATCAAGGCCAAAAACTCCATAGATGATTAAAGTGAGCGTGTATGCAACACTTGTGGCAAAGGCTCCCTCCTGATACGAAGGTACTAGATAGAATTTGAGGATCACTCACTTCTCTAGCATATTGACTACCAGTGGCATAGAGCTAGGAACATCAGTAACTGCCACTAAAGCAAAAGTGGCTTCTGGGTCCCCTTATAATCACTCAGGTGCACAAGACTTCCAAATGAAACAGTTTTATTTACACAATAAATTACACAGAAAGGCCTCTTTATAGATATAAAAAGTTCTCAATGGGTCACCCTCCTCTAGGCACATGTACATCCCTATGACTTGTAGTATTACCCTCGGCAGGGCCCCAGAAAGATGAGGCCCTCAAGTTTATTCTTCCATGTCAATGTTTTGTATGTACTAGATAGCTCTTTCACTGCAGCTAGGTGGTACAGACTTCAAATCTAGTCCCAGACACTTACTAGCTGTGTCACTTGACTAGACACTTACTAGCAAGTTGCTTCACCTCTGTATGCCTCCATTTCTTCATCTGTAAATTGGGCATAGTAAGAGTGCCTATCTCCTAGGGCTGTTGAAAGGATCAAATGAGGTAATATTTATAAAGTACTATATAAATGCTACTTATTATGTTATTTCATTGACTGCCTCCTCTGTTTGCTGCTCTCCATTTTCTTTTTTAAATTTCTTTTAAAAATGTTTTATTTAGTATTTTATTATTCCCCAATTATATGTAAAAACAATTTTTAAAATTCATTTTTAAATCTTTGAGTTCCAAATTCTCTCACTTCTTCCTTTCCCAACTCCCCTCATTGAGAAGGAAGGCAATTCAATATAGTTTATACATGTGTAGTGATGCAAAACATTTCCATAACAGTCATGCTATGAAAGAAAACATAGACCAAAAAAAACAAACAAAAAAACTCAAAAAAAATAAAGAAAGCCAAAAAAAGTGTGCTTCAATCTGTATTCAGACACCATCAGATCTTTCTCTGGGGATGGACAGCATTTTTCGTGCTAAGTCCTTCAGAGTTGTCTTGGATCCTTGCATTGCTGAGGATCTGCTCTCCATTTTCAGTAGTTATCTTGGGTCCTTCCCACCTGTTTCTGTGTTTGAAGAACGTTCATAATAACTATAATAACATAAAGGGAAATGGCACTAAAAGACAGCAGAACACAGATTAAAAACAGTCACCAAATCTCGGATTGGTCCTAGGGAACCGATGATGGAATACATTTGCCTTTTGGCAGTTAGAGGACTCTCTGTAGACTGTTGTACGCACTGTTACTTGTAGTCAGTTTTATTGAACTGTTTTTCTTTGATACAAAAGAGGGTTTGATAGAGATTGGAATATTGGAAAAATAACAATGGCGTAAGAAAATAAAAGGCACCAATAAAACTTTTAAAAAGTAAACATATAAATGAACAGGATGATTTCTGAAATGCCTGGAAAGACCTAGATAAACTAACTGATGCAAAATGAAGTAAGCAGAACCAAGAGAGTATTGTAACAATAATAGCAACTTTGTACAATAATCAACTGTGAATGACTTAACTCTTTCCAGCAATACAAGGATCCAAGGCTATTCTGAAGAACTTATGAGGAAAAATATTATGCACCTCCTGAGAAAGAACTGATGGAGTCTGGATGTAAATGGAAGCATGCTTTTTTTCTTTATTTTTCTTGTTTTGGGGGTTCTGTGTTCTCTTTTGTAACATGGTTAATATGTAAGTGTGTTTTGCATGACTGCACATGTATAATTTATATCAAATTACTTACCTCCTCAAGGAGGAGAGAGGGTAGGGAGAGAGAGGAGTTGGAACTCAAAATAATTTTTTAAAATGCTAAAAATTGTTTTTACATGTAATTGAAAAAATTAATTAAAAAATAAACATATACACACATTAAAAAAAAGAGAGTTCAAAAGCTGCACGGATACTCATGGAATATTAAAAGACCTAGAGGAATCCCTCCAATGCACTGAGTAGACATTCTACGGAGGTCTATTATGCAGAGAAAAAAATAAAATTATATAAGATGAAAAGACAGCTGTATCACTGAAAGGTACATAATGTGGACATACATATTAGTAAGATTCTAGATCCATTGAAATATTGAATTATAAGTTTAATTTGCCTGTCTTTAAAGGCTTGGTTTCTGTACTGTGTACTTCAGTATTTTTAATTACAGTAATGTTGTCATTCAGTCATTCAGTTATGTTTGGTTCTTCATCACCTTGTGGACCACAGCACACCAATACTGTTCATGGGGTAGTTTTTGTTTAGCAAAGATATGGAGTGGTTCTCCCTTTCTTTACTGGGTTAAGGCAAATAGAGGTTAAGTGACTTGCCCAAGGTCCCACAGCTACTAAGGATCTGAGACCAGATTTTAACTCAGGTCTTCACGACTCCAGGCCCAGTCACCTAGCTATGTCAATAACGATGGTAGCTCACTTTTTTATAGTGCTATGGTTAGCCAAGCACTTTACAAATATTATATCATTTGCTCTTCACAACAACTCTATGAGAGAGATTCCATTATTATCTTTCTACACAGATGAAGAAATTGAGTCAGACGGAGGTTAAGCTATTGACCCAGTGTTAAACAAGCACACAAACAAATAAAATAAATTTGAACTCAAGTCTTCTTGATTTCAGATCCAGCATTTTCTCAACTGGGCCACCTTGGTTCCCACAGTGACCATAGTTTATGTTTATGACAGAAGAATTTTGATTTAACTATTATTGTAGATGAAATTTAAGCCCCAAATAGCTAGATACATATGCTCAAAGTTTAGGCCACAAGAAATATGAACTAAAAATCCTAATACAAGGAGACAGATCTGACTTAATTCTTATCACTGAGACTTGGTAGGATGAAATCCATGTCTGCAATAGAGTAAAAAGGAAATGGGTAGGATAACATTGTCTTATAAGCAGAATTGAGGATTAGAGGGGGAAGCATAGCGAAGTAAAGATCAGTGGTGGGAGGAACAGAAATAAATTAGGCCTCAGAGTACACAACAGACCACCTGAACAGAAAGAGAAAATAGATGAAGAATTCAGGAAATAGATCACAAGTCTGGTAAAAGGCAAAATACAGGAGTGACAAGGAGACATCAATTATTCAGATATCTGCTAGGACTCTCTGACAAGAGCAAAATAAGCAATGACTTTTTTTAAAACTTGATCTTAATTATAATTTCATCCTTTAAAAGGTGAAGGAAAAAGGGGAGGGGATGGGAATTCTATTCTAGACCTGAGTCTCACTAACAGGGAAGTATTTAGTGCTAAGGTAAAAATGATACCTTGAAGGAAAGTGACCACTCCTCACCAGAGTTTGTGTTAGAGCCAGATGTAATCAGACAAGTGTTCTAGCTTTTGAGAGAACAGATATCAATGGCTCTAGAAGAATGATGGGTAAAATACTATAGACTAATGTTCTTTAGGGAAAATTGGGTCCCTAAGAATGGAGAACTGGCAAGAATGAAATTCCAAAGGGTACAAACATAATTCTGAAAGGTACAAAGAGAAATAATTCTGATGTAGAGAAACAACAGCAGATTTCTGAAGAGACTAAAGTAGATATCCAGGAAACAAAGAAGCCAGCTTTTATTTTTTTAAAGGATATGTACAAAAATGGAGATTTAAAGTTTCATGTGCAATCTTCTTTTTTTCCATTCTGTGTATAGAAGTACCCATTAGAGTTGGTATTTGGTAGTACCAAAAAAGGAGGGAGGGAAGCAATAAAAGTTACTTTAAAATATAACAACTATAACAAGTAACGTTTAAATAACACTTATTATGTTCCAAGCACTGTGATAAGCATTTTACAAATATCTCATTTAATCCTTCCAACAACTCTGGGAGGTAGGTATTATTACGTACATTTTACAGATGAGGTGGTATGTTGTGGTTTGCCCTTCATAAAGCCCTCCCTCACTCAAATCAAAGTCAATAGCAAGTCATGTCAATTGCAAGTCATGTCATCATTTCCCTGATGCCATGGTCCTCTTTGAGAATGAAGGACAGACCACAATCTGTGAGTAGTTTGAGCTGCCTGAATGAGGACTCAGCTAGTTGGGAAACTCAGCTCTCCCTCTGCCTCTCCTTGTCCAAATGGAGGTAAATTTCCAGTTAACTTGGGGTTTACTGCCTAGATTCATTTCTTTCCTTTCCTTTCCTTTCCTTTCCTTTCCTTTCCTTTCTCCTTTCCTTTCCTTCCTTTCTCCCTCCTTTCCTTCCTTCCTTCCTTCGTTCCTTCCTTCCTTCCTTCGTTCCTTCCTTCCTTCCCTCCCCCTGGCCAAGCTCCACGTAATGGCTGTATTTTGGGGCCTCCAAAATACGGTGAATATGGAGTGAATGTCAATGGTAACTGTTTCTATTTGGAACAGCAACCCTGAGGGTCTTCCCCTCCCAGCTTGATTTTGTTGTTTTGTTTTCTCCTTAAATTAAAAGGAATTTTCTCCTTAATTAAACCTTTAACTCACTTCCAAAAGAGATGAGGCCTATTCCCTGAATGGACATTACCTCACTTTAAGTGAGTAACTGAAAATGTCTTAACCTAAAAGGGCCAGGGTCTCCCATTGCATCCTGGGCCATCTCCAGTCATCCTGATGAATATCTGGTCACTGGATCCAGATGGTTCTGGAGGAGAAAGTGAGGCTGGTGACCTTGCACAGACCTCCCTCACTCAAATCAAAGTCAGCTGCACGTCATGTCATCATTTTCTCTGATGTCAAGGTCCTCTTAGAAAATGAAGGACAAATACAACAACAACAAGTGTTGGGAGATTAAAGCTAAGAATGAGTCAAAGACCACAAAAATGTTTTGTTTTGTTTTGTTTTAAGCTTTATTGGTGAAAAGAACAAGATCAAAGAATGAATGGTAAGGCTTCCCTTGGGGTATAGAGAAAACGAGGACTGACAATAAAGAGAAAATGAAACTGGTCTGATCTTATTTTGTTTCTGTTCTTACCTCTACGAATGACCTGGAAATGGCAGAACAAAAATGGATAATGAAGAGACATCTCTGTGATAAATAAAGGAAATAAACAAGAGACCATCAACCTATCCTTGCTGGATTCAAATCACCTGGTCCAAATAATCAATATTCTTAGATACTAAAAGCACTGGCAGATGTGAAAGTTACTGTCTTCATATTTGGAAGACCATTAGGGAAAGGGAAAAGTGCTCCAGGATTAGAGAAAGGCAAAAATGTCCCAATTTTCTTTTTAAAAGGGAGTTTTAGGTTTTTTGAGCTTGATTTCAATTTCTGAGAAAATTCTACCAGGGATCAATAAAGACATGGTTAGGGAACATCTTGAAAATAAAATGGTGACCATCAAATGGTAGCTCTCCATTTTCCATTAGTAGCTCTGCATGGTTTTGTCCAGGGAATATCATGTCTTACCCAGGAGAAAAGGTGATCACGTGAAATCTCATCACTATGTTGATTGACTCAATTTTGGATACTCAACATCTTAACTCCCTCAGTTGTCTCTCCCTTCTGCTTGTTGGTTTGGAAGCTGGAGCAATAAACTCCTAAAATCTTCCTTTATAGAGGGCTCAGATCTGAACTTTTCAGGTAATTCCACTTTTCATCACCAGTTTTGCTTGAATATCCTAGTGCCCTCCCTGCCTTTTCAGCTTCCTTTTGGGTGTTTTTATAAGCTCCTTGAGGGAAGGGACTGTCTTTCTTTTTCTTATTTGTATCCCCAGTGCTTGTTCCTCTCCTCTCCTCCTCTTCATCTTCCTCTTCTTCCTCTGTCCACATGGGGAGTCACACCCTTGCATATGGATGCTCTGTCCAAAGGAATATAAAATTTTATCACTTATACTTCACAGGGTATCTTGGGTTTTGGGAGCTAGATTTTTTCCCTTTACTTATTTTATCTTTTTTTCTTTAAAAAATGGAAAAATTAACTCTTTTGTCTCATGTAGCTTTTTATTTATGATTTCTTGAAGTACAGATCTGGAAAACTAGACTTTGATAAAGCTCATTGGGATTCGAAAGGAACTACTTGACTATGCCTTTAAACCCAAATCACTAATCTCACTGATTAGCCAATCATAGGTTCTAGCTCAAGCCTCACTTGCTCGTTGTTTGGGTTTTGATGGCTCAGAGTGAGTGCAAATAGAAATTGTTTCTGTTCTGGCCAGAATCTCAGAGGGTCTTCCCTTCCCAGACTGATTCTTTTGTGACAGCAAATTAAACCATCTTTTGCCTCAATTCTTACCTAGTCTTTAATTACTGAATTGATGTTGCTTCACACAAACTGAGACATAGGAAAGACCTTAGCTTAAAAAAGTCAAGATCTTTCACTCATCCTGGGCCATTGCCAGTCATCCTGATCTGTGTCTTGCCACTGGACTCTGATGACTCTGGAGAAGAGGGTGAGGCTGAGGGCTTTGCACAGATCTGCCTCACTAATTCAATTCACTTGCAAGTCAAGACATCACGTTTCTGATGTCATTAGTCCTCTTGGAGAGTGAAAGATGAACAACAACAATCCCTAGTGCTTAGCACAATTTCTGGCATGTTGTAAGCACTTGATAAATATTTATTGAATTGAATTGATCACAAAGAGTCATCCAGGAGAAGATGACACATGGATTAGATAAACACAGACTCAGATGAAGTTAGACCTGCTTGACACAGAGTAACCATCACACAAATGACTCAAAGAAGAGTCAAGTTGAATATCAACTTGTTAGTAGCTCTCCTGGTGTGCTCCAGGTATCTGGTCCTGTGCTATTTAACATTTTTATCAATGACTTGGATAAAGGCAGAAATGGCAGGTTCATTAAATATGCAGGCTCATTAAACCGACACAATGCCAAAAACAATTAACTCTGGATAACACTGACAGGATCTAATAAACTCTTGATAGGCCAGAGCATTGGATTGAATGGAATAAGATGGAATTCCACAGAGATAAATGTAAAGTGTTATCATTGGATTCAAAACGTCAACTTCACCAGTACAGGCTAGGGGAGGCATAGTTAGATGGTAATGTCTAAAAACAATCTGGGGACTTTAGTGCACTGAAGGCACAAAATTAATCAATAATGTGATGTAGCAGTGGAAAATATTAATGCAATCTTCATCTGCATTGAGAGACATTGCTTCTAGGTATGAGAAAGTAACTGTTCCTATGCCCAAAGGGCTATAAAACTGTGCATACCCTTTGATCAGCAATACTACTACTAGGTCTGTATCAAAAAGAGATCACAAAAATGGGAAAAGGACCCAAACGTATAAAAATATTTATAGCAGCTCTTTTTGTGGTGGCAAAGAGTTGGGAACCGAGGCGATGCCCATCAATTGCGGAATGACTGAACAAGTTGTGGTATATGAATGTAATGGAGTTCTATTGTGCTATAAAGAATTGTGAGCAGGAGGATTTCAGAAAAACTTGTAAAGACTTACATGAACTGATGCTGAGTGAAGCGAGCAGAACCAGGAGAACATTGTACACAGCCATAGCAACACTGTGTGATGAATGACTTAGCTCTTCTCAGCAAGATCCAAGGAAATTCCAAAAGACTCATAATGAAAAATGCATTCCACAACCAGAGAAAGAACTATGGAGTCTGAATGTAAATTGAGGCATACTATTTTCTCTTTTTTCTGTTTTTTCTTTCTCATGGTTTTCTCTTTTGTTTTGATTCTTCTTTCACTACATTACTAAGTGAAAATATGATTAATAGCACATGTATAACCCATATTGAATTTCTTGCCGTCTTATGGAGTGGAGAGAGGAAGGATGGAGGGAGAAAAATTTGAAAGTCAAAAACCTTATAAAAGCGAATGTTGAAAGCCATCTTTAAATGTAATTGGAAAAAAGTAAAATACTATTAAGTGAGGGAGAGGGAAGAAAGTAATGTACTCTGCCCTTGATAAGAAAATGTTTTGTAGAATTGTGTTCTGTTATGGGCACCATGATTTAGGAAGGACATTGATAAACTGAAAAGGGGGTAGCTAAGTGGAATGGTGGATAGCATTAGAGTCAGAAGAATTTGAATTCAAATCTGGCCTCAGACATTTACTAGCTGTGTGACCCTTGGCAAGTCACTTAACCTCCATTGCCTATAAATAAATAGATAAAAAAGATGAATGAATGAAATAACTGAAGAGAATCGAGAGGAGTTCCTCTAGGATATAAAAAGTCTTGAGTCCATGTCATATGAGGATTAGGTGAAAAAAACAACTGAGAATTTTCAACCTGGAGAAAGACTCAGGGTAGGACACAGCTGTCACAAGTATTTCAAGGACTGTCATGTGGAAGAGTGATGAAACTTGATCTGTTTGGCCCTAGAGGGAAGAACAAAGAAAAATGAATGGAAAGTACATAGGGAAAAATATAGGCTTGATGTGATGGACAAAATTTTTAACTTTAGATATCCAAACATGGTTTAGACTGTTTCTGGAGTTAGTAGGCTTTCCTTCATTGGAGATTTTTAAGTAGAGACTAAATGACCTTGAAGCAGGTAGGTGGTTCAGTGGATGAAGTTGCTATGCCTGGAGTCAGGAAGACTTATCTTCCTAAGTTCAAATCCGGCCTCTGATACTTATTAGCTGTGTGACCCTGGGCAAGTCACTTAACCCTATTTATCTCAGTGTCCTCAGTTGTAAAATGAACTGGAGAAGGAAATGGCAAACCACTCTAGTATCTCTGCCAAGAAAACCCCAAATGGAATCACAGAGAGCTGGACACAAATGAAGATATATGAAGAAATGAAGAGAACCACTTGTTGGGTGTTTTATAGTAGGGATCCCTTGTATAAGAGTATGGGGTTTTACAAGATATTTGGAAAGGGCCCCTTCCAATTCCCAAATTTTGTAAATACTATGATTCTGTAAAAACTGTCAAGTTTGATCATGCTATGCTCTAGGAAAAAATAGGAAAGTAAAATAGTCCTTGTTCTCAAGGAGGTTACCTTTTTGTAGGGAAAGACAGTTCATATAGGAAAAGTCAAATAGTCCTTAGGGTGCCTCAGCAAAGCAGATGGAAATGCATTTTCTTTAGGGACATTTCCATTGATAAAATTCTATCTGTTTCTCAGAATGTGCTATTTTGACAATGCCAAGGACTTTGGGAATAAGAACTTTCTTTTCTGGGCCTTCTTCAGTAGCTATGGCTTGGGGACCTGGGGCATATTGCTTTTCCTGTAGCTTTCATCCTCACCTGGCCATCACTGGTTGCTGGCCAGCAGTTAGTGGTAGGGATGTTGGGAATGTCAGGCCCCTTCTCCATAAGGATCGCCCTTTGTTGGCATGTAAATTTGTCTAAGCCACAGAGGAGAGGACATGTAGAACACATGAAGCTTTCCTTCAGCCTGTCTACTAGCCCAGGAAATATAGCTTCCTTGTCCCTTTGAGGTTATTTTCCGCCTGGGGAGATAGTACTCATTTGTATCTGAGGCCTGAGAACAGCATACTGCTTGATTTCTTGTCCTTTAATCTTACTATTCTTTATTAACTAAGTAATTTGGTTATTTGATTTAAAGACCCTATTGGTCTTTAACAGAGTATATGTGCTAGAAAGGGTGCTCAAGTCATATTTGAATGATTCTGATTATTCCAAACACCACATACTGAACTTGGAAATAGCGAGGAGTTTCACAGTTGAGGGGGATCGTTGTCACGATATAAGTAGCCTTAACCTAGTTAAAATGCCCAAATGTTCTGGAGAACACTTTCAAAGGAATGCCATTAAGAATGAAATTTTCATGCAGATGCAGGGGAGGAAATATTTTTAGTCAGGGAGCCTATCTGGGCCCTCGGATCACAAAAGATGACCTATATTTCAGACTACTTTTGCCTTTGCCCCTCCCTCCTTCTCTCAGACACATCCACATAGCCCAAATTTAGAATTATGGATAAGAAATCAAAGAGTAGGAATAAGCTGCTGGTTAGACTAGGAATTGAACTCATAAACTTCTGTTACCCAGGTCGTTCCTGTTACCACTGTACCCTTCAACTTCCTTTGTCAGAAATACATCAATTACTGAGCACCTACTATGTTCTCTGCAAGAGTATGTGTGTGGGAGGTACAAAGAGGTACAAGATCAAGTCCCTGGCCTCAAGTTAAGGAAATGGAACATAATCATGAGACAGTTATAACTGAAGAGACTCTGGAATTTGAATAGAATGGAAATACTGCTGCACAAGAAGAAATTACCAAGATGAGGCATTCCAAGAATCATGGGAAGACTTGTAAGAACTGATACAGAGACAAATAAGAGGAATCAAAAAGAATATCATACACAGTTATTCTAATAAGGTAAATGAAACAAGTACCAGAAGACAAGTTAGCTTGGAGTTATTGTGATGACCAATCCTGTTCCTAGAGTACCAGAAATAAGGAAATATAACCCTCTCCTTTTGCCAGAAAGGCAGAGAATAAGAGGGGCAGAAAGTGACATATATGTGATTTTGCTTAACTGTTTTTTGCTTGTTTGATTCTTGGAGTGAGAGGTGGGTGAGTTCTAATGACTATGATAAAAAAAAAACAAAAAACCTTGAAAGACATTTTTAAAAATACACAATTATATTTTTAGACTAAACTCATTGAGGGCAGGATCTGTTTCACTTTTATCTTTGCCCTATTTTAGCTTAACCACCAATGGGCACTACCTCCAAGTTACCTGG
The DNA here is from genome assembly GCA_028658325.1 of Potorous gilbertii. Classification (NCBI taxonomy): domain Eukaryota; kingdom Metazoa; phylum Chordata; class Mammalia; order Diprotodontia; family Potoroidae; genus Potorous; species Potorous gilbertii. The sequence continues at coordinate 121,997 of JAQQSK010001280.1, read as the reverse complement.
CTTTTTTAAAAATTATTTTTTTTAAGTGATGAGTGCCTGAGTATTGGGAACTACAGCAGTAATGCATTCACCCCATCACGAGAGTGCCCTCTGAAGAAACACCAAGCTTTCTATGGTTCTCTGAGAATTCTGTTTTTAGATGCCAAGCTCTGCTTGGAAGTGCTATTCTCCTTAGGTAGAGTTAGTGTAGATTTATCTAATTAAATTTTTAGCTTGACCTCCACCCAGTGGGAAATTCTGCCCTGTACCCTTCATGGTACTTGTCAATGGATGCTAATTATTGGAGCATGGCTTAATGGAGTCAACCACATAGGCAAATTTTGACTGTGTACCATACTTTACCCATGACCTATGAAGCAAATAACCAAATATATATGGCAACTAATATATGGCATTTATTGTAAGAGATACACAACCATTGCCCATTCTAAAACCAAAAAAGTTCAAAATTAATCTGTAAGCATTCTCTGAACACTGGAGTTCGGAGACCCAGTTCAAGTGCTTGGACTAAAACCTCATCAGCCTTTTCCCCCCAGGAAGAGGCAAGTTTCCCCAGTCTGATTTTCCACTGATAACTTAGGCAACCTCTATCTGATTTTCCACTTACATCCTTCCAAAGGGTCAATATCAATCACTGAGGAGAACTTGATACTCAGGACACTGAGTGTTCCTCTGACTGCTTCTCCTTGTTTATTACTCTATTGCTGCTTCAGTTCTACCCTTTGAATATGTCCTGGGTTGTGTAAGACTCAATAGTTTGTTGACTGTTCTCTAGTAGAGTGGCACAGTAGAGTCAAGTCAGCAAGGTGGCTCAGTGGATAGAGTGCTGGACCTGGAGTCAGGAAGAAATCTAACCTAAGAGACTTAATAATTTGACTCTAGGCAATCTCTGTCTGCTTTACTTTCCTCAACTGTAAAAACTAATAACTAGACTGTTAGGAGAACCAATCAAGATAACATTTATAAAACATTGAGTACAGTGTCTGGTTGAGTACAGAGGCTTAATAAATACTTGTTCTCTTTCCTTTCAATGTCAAGTCCAGGCATAGAGAACAACTCCTTCAGCTGCTCATTCTACCTCTCCTTGCTCTAATACCACTAAGTAGTCTACCTTCTGTATCTTTTTTCTGATAATGTCTACCTTCTAAGAATGTCATTCTTCTAAGAACGTCTACCTTCTGCATTTTTAAAAAAATAAATTTTAATAAATAACTTCACCTATTTATTATTTTTATTATTAGTATACTTATTTCATTATTAATTTAATAAATAAAATAAAATAAATTTTATTGATGTCTTTTAAGCATCACCAGATGCTTAAGGAGAAGATTTCCCCTTTCTTCTCCCAGGGAACCATCCTATATAATGAACAATATTTTTAAAAATAAAAAAGAGAAAATGTCAAAAACCAGTGAACATATCACAAAAGTTTCAGAATGTGTGCCATGTACCACAATCATGGTACTCCCACCTCTGCAAAAGACTAGGGTAGGAACAGCTTCTTTCTTGAAGTCATGTAACCTTCACTTTTGACTTTTTTTTGGCAGTTATTCTTTCTGTTTACATTGTAGTAATCATGAATATTGTTTTCTCTCCTGACTTCCCTCTGAATCAGTTTGTATAGGTCATTCTTATGCTTCTCTGTATTCATTGCATTCATCACCTCTACAGTAGAATAATATTCCCTTACATTCACGTACCACAATTTGTTTAGCTAATTGCCAAATGATGAGCATTTACTTTAAGTTCTTTGCTCATAAAAATAGTGTTACTATAAATATTTAGGTATATATATTCTTCTTATCAATAATCTCCTTGGTGTATAACTCTCCTTCTAGAGCATTTCTGCCTAGTGTGATACACTTATTCCCTCAACAATTTTCATATTATCTCAGCTTTATGGGTAGATTTCACCCAGGATGGAAGGCCATGCCTCATCAGACAAGTCACAGATATAACCCCTGCTGCAATCATCTAAAGGACTGACCATTAGACTGTGTATATTAGTAGATAGGAACAGTAAGACAGATCCTCCTCTGTGTTCAAGGAAAGTGACTCAAACCTTCCAACTTTTATTTCTGCTTTGAACGTTGGCAGGGAAGGAAGAGGGAAGAAACTAGGACACAGAGAATGGGGCAGGACATGGGGAGATTAGCTCTTCACTGAGACACCAAACATGAAAGACAACATGATGGCATGTATACGGCACTGGACTAAAATGAAGGGTTGGGTCCAATCACCACCACCAAGGAAGGGCTCTGATTCTATGACGAACTAACTACATCAAGATTTTATATCTCAGGAAGAGCTGAGTTCAAATGTGACCCCAGACACTTCCTAGCCGAGTGACCCTAGACAAATCACTTAAACTGCGTTTGCCTCAATTTCCTCAGCTGTAAAACAAGGATAAGAAGAGCACCTCTCTCTCAGGGTTGTGAGAATGAAACAAGATAATAACTGTAAAGTGCTTGGCACTATGCTTGGCATATAGTAAGCCCTACAAAATGTTAGCTATCGTGATATTCCTATCTTGTTCCTTTCCCCAGAACTGCTTTACTGTGGCCCCCTTTCCCTCTTGCAGGCTGTTTCCATTGCTAGTCAGCTTGCTAACATCTCTCCACGGGGTTGGAGGAAACTGTGCAAATTGAGCTCTCTCAGTTACAACATGATGCTGGGTGCTGCCTTTCAAGGCTTCAGAGCTGGCTGAAACACTGAGTACATTTTTCTTTTCCCCCAGCAGTTTTCTCCCTTAATTTATAATCCCTTATATAGTTCAAGGGGAAGAGAAGCGGCAAGTTCCTGATTCATTTACACTCACCTCATCCCCCTGTGGCTCTGAGAAAGAGGTTTGATGCGTGAGATGCTTTTCTCTGAGGCTGTTAAAACTTCTCCTCTATTTGTGAAGCAATGTCGAATGTTTGCCAGGAGTAAATGGAGTTTGGACCTGAAAAGGTTGGAGTTGGTTTTAAAACGTGGAATTGGCATACCTTAAGGGGGTTCCAAAATTGTCACAGGCCCTTCTCCTTCCCTAATTAACATTTCTCTACCCCTGCTGAGTTGTGTCTTCCATCTAAGCTGCACCAGTCCTTTCTCGGGTGGTACCCTAGGTATATACAAGGGAAGAACCCAAAGAGTCTGCCTATTGCCCCATGCCATAGTTTTGCTTAGAAATAACAGTTTCCAGGATTTGAAAGTCCAGGGCCTCAGGAGAGGGGAAGCAAGGAGAAATGGTTCCAGCTCCTGCCAACTGCCCTGAAACATGGAGTTAATTTTTCCTCTCTCATCTCTTTTTCTTTCCCTTAGCTTTTCTTTTCTTTTCTTTTCCCTTCTTCTTCCCCTCTTGAAGGGTATGGGTAAGTCAAGGGGTGTGGTCTGGTATAAGAGGAGCAAAAGCTGCTTTAGGGGAGGGGTATCATTCAGATTCTTTCTTCTCCTCATCTGAATCCCTATCTATAGTGACTGCCCTATCCCCAAACCAAATATACCCAAAATGTGACACCCTACCCCGCTACCCGTGATGCACAATAGCTTCCTAGGATTATTTATCTGAGGCCAGTCCAGTTTTCATCTGGTGGTCTGAGTGTGATGCTAGGAACAAGAACTCCTGGGTATGGATGTTGGTTTTCCAAGGAGCCTTCTGTAGGAAGTTTCATATTGACCTAGTTTTCAGGAAGGGTTTGTCTCTCCAGAAGTTTAGAGCCAAGAGCTTTCTTTGGCCAAAAGAAATCAGACTCATTTGGGGCTTTGGCCCAGAAGAGGCTGGGACATATGCCTTTGTCTCCTGGAAGGGAGAAATAAATGGGATGGAGTCTTATTTCCCCTCTCTTCTCTGTTTATAATGTTGCTGGGAATTTCATTTCATTAGTCTTTATAAATGTCCTTGGAGGCTGTCAGATGCCAGGTGCTATAATAAGTGTGAAACTTAACAATTTTTTCATCAAGGAAAAAAATCATGCTTGCAGTGATTCAGATACATGAAACCTCCTTTTAAAAGATGGGAACTCCATTGTCAACCTTAAATAAATTGCTACTGAAGCATGATCAGAGACCAAATTATCACCGCAAGTCCTCCCTGAAGCTCTTACTGTCAAACAAGGGAATATCCACAAAGCATCAAATCCCAGAGGGAAATTGGTATTGACCAGTAAATAAATTCGACAGCCCTTGCTACTGAATGTGGATAGGGTCTTTAAATAGCTCAAAGGTAATTTTTCTATAGTCAAACAGAGGCCTGTTATTTTCCCCCCAGAAAATCTATTCCTACCTTTTCACACATTACTCCCTGCCGGTATTCTCACTAGCTTCCACCAGCCAGGATTATTTACTATCTCCACCTTCCAAAGACTTTGCAGGTATTAAAAAAACACCAAATATCAGAAAGCAGGGTTACATATTACTAATTAACCTTTAAAAAATGGGAGTGTCTTAGTTCTCTGTAGCTTAGATCACATCTTCTATTTACAGTATATTTTCAGTTCACAAAGTTTTAGTGTAGCACCTAGATATGCCACCCCCTGAAAAAACAACCTCAGATTTGAGGCTCCTTGTAGGTCATTACATACTCAAAGTCATAACTCATGAGCCCCCACAAGTATATTTACTATTACAAGCTAACCAGAAGATGCATTAATTATGAGCAAAAGTCAGCACACATTTAATTAAGCACCTACTATGAGCCAGGTAATGTGTAAAGCAACAGGGATAAAAAGAAAGGCAAAAAAAGTCCTTACTTTTATAAGCTTCATGGGGAGACAACTTATAAACAACTATAGACAAACAAGATAAATAAGGATAACAGGGGTCAATCTTAGAAGGCACTAGTATTATGGAGGCCTGGAAAAGAGTCTTGGAGAAGGTGAAACTTAAGCTGGGATTTGAAGGAAGCCAGAGAATCCAGGAGATGGAGATGAAGTAGAAGAGTATTCTAAGCGGGGGAACAGTCAGTGAAAATGTACCAATTCAGTGTCCTTGGGATGAATAAGCAAAGAAACCAGTATCGCTGGATCATAGGGTATGTGGAAGAGAGTAAAGTGTAAGAAGGTTGTTGGATACCCATGGTTAATGGGTTTGATCTGGAAGAAGGTCCAGAAAAGAAGACTGAGAAGGAATAGTCAGAAAGGGAGGAAGAGAACCAGGAGAAGATAGTGTTATAAAAACTAAGAGAGGAGAGTATGAAGGAAAACGAGGTGAACAATAGCGTCCAAGGCTGCAGAGAAGTCATTTCAAGGAGGAAGAGGAGGACTGAGAAAAAGTCATTAGATCTGGCAAATAACAAATCATTGGTAACTTTAGAAAGACTAGTTCCCATTGAATGGTAAGGTCAGAAGCCAGACTGTTGTTCCTTCTTTGTTTTCAAAGAGGCCCAATGACATCATGGGTGATGTCTTGAATTGGATTTAAGTGAGACTGAGCTGCACAAAGTTGCCAGCCTCACTCTCTCCTCCAGAGTTACAGGAGTCCAGTAGCAAGACAGAAGTCTAGATGACTGACAATGGACCAGGATGCAGTGGATGACCTTGAAATTTTCAATGTATGACCAAGCTCTAAGCACTTCACAGCGCCTGCTTCAGCTGCCTTCATGGCAGTTGGGATGGATTATTCTCATCTGCCCATTTCTTAAGGTGGTCTTCACATGCTTGGGGTAGATATCTCCTGACTCACCAACAGGTTTTAGGCCTATTGGTTATCCTCAACCTTGTTTAGCCTATCTGCTGAGACAGTGTGTGGCTGCTGCATATACTACAGTTCTGGGAGCCACTGATGAGAGATGGATAAAGGTACACACTAAAGATAGATGAGCAGCCCTGAAAAGGGTTTTGCTCATACCAGAGGTACTAGTCCTCCCTGAACACCCCATACACCTTTTCAAAAGAAGACTATAGAGAATTAAGAAGAGAGTGAGAGGAAAAGAAGTAGTGGCATTGATTGTAGAAAGCCTCAAGGATATTAGCCATAAAAGGAAAGAGAAATATAAGATAATATATCTAGTAAAGATAGATTGACCATATGAGGATTTTTTGAAGATGGGGAGACAGGGTCATATTTATAGACAATAGGACAGTAACCAGTAGAGGGAGAGATTGAAAATTAATGAAAGTATGGAGAAGTAATCAGCTGGAGAAGATGAGATGGGATGGGATCACTTGTAAAGGGTTTGCCTTTCACACGAACCAGGTTAAAGAAGGAGATAGTAGTGGAAGGGATCTGAGTGATGTGGTAGGAGGAAGAGGGGAAAAGAGAGAACTCCTGGTTAATGACCTCATTTTCTCCAGTGAAATATGAAGCAAAGTTCTCATCTCAAACTATGAGGTTTAAGAGAGCCATGGGATATTTAAGGAAAGGTGAAAAGGCTTAGAAAAATCACTTTGATGAACAGGACAGTTATAAAGGAATTGTCTTGCTTTAGGGAGGGCCCAATTGAAATCCTGTGACATAAATTTCTAGTGGACCCAGTCAGCAAGTTTAGTGATTTTCTCTACTTGGTTTCAGTAGCACATGCTAAAATTGTGGATGAGCTAAATAATCCAAAATTGGAATAATTTGCAATAAGATAAGGCATCAAGGGACTCGGAGAAGACATTATAAAGTTGAACTGGTCCACTAAGGGATCAAATTGAGAAAGGGAAGGGGATGAAGCTAGTACAGGGGCAATGGCCTGGAAAAGAAATGAGGGGAGAAGGAATTAGAAGTCACAGTGGGTACAAAAAGCATAGTCTGGAATTTTAAAGGAGAGGAATGACAACTGATTGTGATCAGAGAAAGGAGTTTCAAAGTTCATGAACATATTCATGGAACACTTGTGGGTGATGGCAAGATCAAGGCCATAGCCATCTCTGTGTATAGTTCAGTTGGTATGGAGGAAGAATGTGTAATCACAGAACTGGGATGTTACTTTGTTTGAGGGAATATCTGCATATATGTTGAAATCCCCAAATGTGAGGGTAGGAGTTGGAGAGAAGAGAAAGACTGTGAACTAGGCACTGAACTCGGGAGGAAAGAAAGGAAGTGACCTGGAGGTGAATAGATAATAGTTACCAGAATGGTAACAAACATGAATTGAATCAACTTTGAAAGAAGAAAGGTGACTGAGTAATAGCGATAGTGATAGAGGGATAGCCTGGAAATGGCAAGAAGTATTCTGCCTCCCGCACCAGTGGGACAGGAGTATAAAGAAAAGGATTGGAAAGGGTAGCCACATAAGACATCTAATCAAACAATATAGCGAATTCAGTGACATGAAAAGACCTCCATCCCTTTCTGTGTACACATATAGGGCATACATTTGGTAAAAGTATCTCACACCTTTTATGCTGTAGAGCCTCTGATGATGAGCATCTGTTGATTTCTTCTGACTGCTCTCTGCTGAACATCATATCTGCACTCATTACTGAGCATATTTCTTCTCTTGAGCATCTCTATTCAATTTATTCTCACCTAATTGCTTTCTGCTACCATCTACTGACTTTTAGCTATTTAGCTTTCTAGGACCATCTTTTTATTTTTATTATTTCCATTTACTAGAGAGTAGTAGCTAGAAAACCTCACATAACCAAGGTTTATGAGCCATCGAAACAAGCTAGATTGTCACCAAAAGCCATCAGAATGTTCTAGGAAAGGATTATATATTCTTTTTTAGTACCTTCTCCTGGTGTGAACTCAAGGTACTTGGTTCCAGACATCTTTCTGACTTGCAGTTAGAAAATTCCTTTTTTTTTTTAACCCCCATTAACCTCCTGATAGGACAGCAATTAATAATTCATATGTCCATATTCTGGGCAGCTAGGTGGTACAGTGGATTGAGTACTAGGTGTTAGGAAGACTCAACTTCCTGAATTCAAATCTAGCCTCAGACATTTCCTATCTGTGTGACTCTGGGCAAGTCACTTAACCCTTTTGCCTCAGTTTCTTGATCTGTAAAAAGAGCTGAAGAAAGAAATGGCAAACCACTCCAGTATCTTTGCCAAGAACACCCCAGATGGAGTCATGAAGAGTCAGACATGAATGAAACAACTGAAACAACCACTTCCTGATTATGAGTATGTATCCCCAAAACACATTTTAGGAATTCCTCCTCTCCTCCAAAGATCTGTGTTGGGGCTGGAAGCAACAAGTCTCCTTTCAGACCCAAGATCCTATTTGGTTAGCATATCCCTGCCTTTATTAGGCATGCATACTAGTGATCTTTAGACTTCATTTAGGCCAACACAAACCTTGATGTTCTCCTTACACTGAGAAAGGAGAACAATTTGCCTTTGAAAGAAATTAGAACTTAGAATTTGCCTGGGGGAGAAAAATGAACATGGCCATTAAAAGAATCTGAGCAAATCAAGCAATCAGAGGTGAATCAGGCTTATGCCAAGTATGAATTTTCTGGTTGGAGGATCATGAAATAGGGTAGGGGGAGTCATTTAGAAAGACTCTTCAGCTTTGAGGACACTTCTGCCTGTTTGGAGATAGATCTTATGTTTATTGTGAACCCGGACTCCATTCTCTCCCCTCCTCATCTTCCACCTAAAAAAAGGTCGTAATTATTCTCTTCTCTCATTGCCTAAGCACATGCTTATTTAACTAATAATACTTAATACTCTTTACTTAACTAGATTGGGAAGGCTAAAATAGCAATGACACAGTGCAGGAGAAGGTAAGAGACCTTAAGAAATGTGGCAGAGATACCCCCATCCCAATCACCTTAGCTTCTCAAATGACATTCTACTGAGAACCTCTCAAGTGGCTCCCTCCAATGTTCCCACCCCAAATTCAAGGGTCCCAAATCTATCCCACATATTTTTCCTTAGCATGAAAAGAGGGGCATAGACCCCTGGGCTGTGGGAAAAAAGCAACAACAAAAGAAAACAAAACCCACCTCTCCAAATTAGCAGGATCTCTGATCAGAGTTCTCCCCAAAACAAAAGGCGAGGGCAACTGGAGGTCTCCATGCTTGGCTTTTCACCAGCAACCCCACTCCAACATTTTAACATCTCAGGCTAAGGAAATTCCTTGTAAGATATATTAGCATCACAAAAGTTAATGGACCAGAAAAGAGAAAATTAACATAAATTAACTTCGACTGCAATCTTGCCTTTAACAATTGAGCAAACCTAACCTAGCTTCAGTAGAGAGAATAAGGCACTGGGTGTAAGAAGTATTAATGTACTAAGGGGCCATGGTGCTAAAATATCACCTCTAATGCACTCTGGCAAATGGTCCTTCCTTCTCTGCTTATCCATGGCTAGGAACATGTTACTCAAGGGAAAATGGCACAAAAGTCTGATTTTACTCAAGTCCTGTCTTGTCCTGTAGCATTCACTGGTTCACTCGCTTAGAGTCACAGAATCTTAAAGTTTGAAAGGTCCTCAGAAACATCTAATTCAACCAATACTTGTGACAAAGAATCCCCTCTAGGATACATCAAAGGAATGGTTTCCCACTTTGTTTGTGGGAAAACCACTAGTCCACCAGGCAGCCTAATCCACTTTGGGACAGCTTTAGATATTAAAGCTCTAATTTCTTTATTGAATAGTTTTGTTACTAGAATAATCCAATAAATAAAAATGATAAATCCTTATATACAACAAATATACATCAAATACTTTGTGTTGTGTGCACAATACTATGCTAAAGAGGCCCTGATGGAGGAGGGGAGTATCATAGAAAAACACACAGTCCATGCATGGAGAGCATCCAAATTAGTTGGGGAGACAGGACTTATATGCATGTGCCAATCAGCCAAAGAGCATTGCAAACAGCTAAAAATTAAATATCAGATCTTTTAGTAAAAAGGTTATATTATATTTAGTATTATTTGTAGCAGGGAAAGATTATTATGTCTAGGGAGAAACCTTAGAAGATGCAGCTTTCAAGTTGTACCTTGAGGGCCTCTTGGGAAGGATGGGTTCATAAAGGTTTGGGTATTTTATTTACAAGAACTTACCCCTTATCCTTCAGTTTCCTTTCTTCTTCCCCTCTCTGTTTCCCTATTTTGTCCTCATAGGTTTAAGAAGCATTTTTTAAGTATCAATTACATATGTGGCAACTGTCCCAGATACTGGAAATGCAAACATAAAATAGAAAATAAGACTTGCCCTCAAAGAACTTAAATCAGTTAGATGGCAACGTGGTTCAGGGAAAATTTCAAGGAAATGGTATGTAAAATTCTGATGAGGTTGGAAGTAGTGTTGGGAGGTGTGGTAGATTGGAGGTTTTCTCATTAAGATATGATTGTTTTCTCCTATACTGTCCTGCTGGTTTCACTATATAGTGGTAGGGCAGAGGTACAAGTGGGGTCATGCTCTGGTACCTACCTACTCAGTGAGTATCTTGGGATATCTCTCCCTCCTCAAATGATCATATAGACATTTACCTGCTTGCATGTTGTAGCATGTAAGCTTTTGAAGGCAGGGATTGTTTTTTATTTTGATTTTGTTTCCCTACCACAGCACCTTGTACATAGTAGGTACTTAATGGGGAAGGGACAAAAGAAAAAGGGAAAGGAATAAGCATTTATATAATGCCTACTACATTCCAGGCATCCTCAAAATGACCCTGGGAGGTAGGTGCTATTATTTATCCTTATTTTACAGTTGAGGAAATAGAAGAAAATAAAGGTTAAATGATTTACCCCAAGTTACATACCTAGTATGTGTCTGAGGTGGGATTTGAACCTAGGTCTTCCTGACCTTTATCCACTATGCCTTTTACTTTATAATACCTTTTGGATTAGATTTCATTGAAATGGATAATGAATGAATGAAAAAGCATTTATTAAGTTCTTATTCTGCACAAAGCATTGTGCTAAGCATTTGGAATACAAATAGGAAAGATAATCCCTACTCCTGAGTTCATATTCTAATGGGAAAGACAACATGTATAGGTTTCAGGTGTCAGGTAGAAAGGTTTCATAGTCCTTAGGGTACAGTGACAAAGCAAATGTCATTTCTATGAATAAAATCGTATCCATTTCTGGTGTTGAACCATCTGATAGAAATAAGGACTACAGTGGTAGAATTTGTATTTTTCCAGTCGTTGATACTTGTGGCTGGTGATAAAATGGGGCTGTAGCATCTGCAGAGGCATCTTCTCAAGGGTTGCTTCTTAACATAATGGCCATGGAGGGACTCTCGACAGCCACTGGAGGGATAGTCATATTTTGCTACAGTCTGAAAAGAATCCATATTCTAAGACGATTGATATACTTGCTGAGAGACCTCTCACCTAATGCTTTCCCTTGATGGGTCTCAGTTTACCTTCTTATAAAATGGGGCAGCAAAACCCAACCAACTTCTACCCCACAATGTGATGTAATGAGATGGAAATAAAATTTCTGGGGTCTCCTTTGAAAAGGTCTTGTCTCTATTCAACAGACATATCTTTACCCTGTAACGGGTCTCTCAATTTCATCCAAGCTAGAGCTGAACAATCTACTTGTAACTGGTGGATGGGGGGGTCTGAGTATGACTTTTCCCACTAAAGAGCCCTAGCTCTGAGCTCACACATTCACACCCAGGTTCAGGAATAGGGAAGCCTCTCCTCTCAAGAGAGAGATAAGGCTATTTCTTATTTCCTGTGGCTCTTCATTTTCTCAATCTGGAGCCCTAGGGGAAAATTACTTAAAGAAAGCTTAGTTTTGGTTCCTGTCTCAGGTCTCTCAGAAAAAGAATATGAAGTTATACAGTATATAAGGGAGATGACGTATAGGACAGTTATTTATTTCCTCCACATAAAAGAAATACGTAAGACATAAAAGATTCATAAGCAATCATTGAAAAAGGCAAACCACAATATAGAAAATAACTTCTATTATACTCTCCCAGGCAGTGGATAATTAGAATATTAAAATGTGAAACACTAAGAGGAATTGAAAATGTTTTCACCTTTGCCCCCACTGTACACTATCCAAACAACTTGCATAAGGTCTATACCTCATGGCAAACCAGGGTATGGCATGAACACATTCTCTTGTCAGTAATCATCTTCTTTAAAAAGTGTATAGTTGCCACTACCAGAGAGTTTTAATAGGGGAATACAAGAATTCTTGGATTTCTGGGGAGCCATTTTCACAAAATGAATTTTTTCGGAAGGAGGTTTGGTCTTCACACACACACACATATCCATTTATGTCTAATGGTAGCCATCCCTAGGGTGGGGGGGGGGGGGCAGAGAGGAAAGAAAAAAAATGGGAAAATAGAAATTTACATGATAGCTTTGTTGTATATTTGAAATTGTACATGGTAGGTGTGCAGTTTCATGTGCTATCTTTTTTTATTGTGCCCTGTTACGGAAATGCTTGTTTTGTTCCATGAATTGAAAATAAAACAAATTTTTAAAAACTAAAGTAGCTTAGAGTAGAAGCAGCCCTAGAGGCCCAAGATTCAGGCTCAGGCTCTTCTAGGTAGTATATGTGCACACCATCATGTATAAACAGCCACCATAACTGGCAGGGGGCTGAGATGTATGAGGGAAGTGAAACTCATAGGAAGCCTAGGAGAAAGTCTGGAAGAGCCCACGCACTTGGCAGGTGGAAGACAGAAAATGCCAGAACAAAGAATCACTCTTTTTAAGGTCTACTAATGGGGCTGCTCTTCCTGACTGGGTAACTAGTTTTCTTTGAGGCAGTCTCCTCATTATGGGTCAGAGAGAAGCACACAGAATTGTGCTTGTCTTTTAGCAAGGGACTGAAACCACTTTCCCTAAAACACATGTTCCAGTGTGATCACCTCTGGTACACACTTCTGAACTTTTCTGGGACTCCTTCACTTTTGCTGGGCTAGGCTGAGCCCCACCCTGACCCCTTTTTGTGATATTCAAGAAACATTTCTTAAGCACATATAATGAATGCAAAGGGCCCTATGTTAAGGGCTGGAGCTACAACGCTAAAATTTAGTTAGTATTTCAGGGTGGAGAAAAGAACCCTGCAGGAAGATCTGGACTTAAGCCTTGGCTCTGACACTTTACTATGTGACATAGGCCAACCAATTGGCTTCTCAGAATCTCTGCTTCCTCATCTATAAAATGGGAATAGTTATTCTCACTCCAAGTGACTGAAGAACGTGTGGTGCTACCATAAAGCTTGATAGAAACAGCAACTATAGTTATAATTATTGATTAGCATTAAGGAGATGAGACTTCAGTGGTACGCTAGTCTGTCTGACCTAGAATCCCTCAGGTCAGGGAGAGAGGTGCACCTTCTCTAGGGATATTGTCAGCCAAGGGCATAAGAACCATAAAAACTGCATCTCTAGACCTTAGCCTAATCACATCAGGGTCTTCAATGAGGCATCTTCTGGCCTCACTGAAATTTGGTAATTACAAATTATTTCTATCAGAAATGCTGACTATGGAAAACCAGGTCAGAGTAAATTTGATTCCTATTAAAGCCCTGGTTAGGTCAGCCTGGCCTTCTGGGTAGTCATGTTTTTTACTCCATTTTTCCCTGGTCCCTCCACTCTTCCCTGCCCAACCCGCTTCGATACCCTTTTGTGTGGACCAAGCTGGAGACTGGCCTGGTACAAATAAATGCATTAAAATAAAATAATAGGAACAAATGGTAGAAATCAGAGGAATATGCCTGAGTAATGGGGAGTATAATAGACTTGGACAACCAGCCCAGCCTTCTCATCTAACTCCCTCTAGGCAGGAAAGGGTCATATCTGATTTGGGGTCGTTCCTCACACAGTAAACAGGGAGAAAGCTCGAGCTTCAGCAGAAATAAATAAATAATGGCTACACTTGGCTATGGCCAGACCTTCTCTGGAGTTTTGTCCTCAGTTCCGGGTGCCCTATTTTAGGAAGGAATGTGATGAGCTAAAGGACATTCGCAGGAAGGTGACCAGAATGGTAAAGTGACTTAAGATCATACCATATAAGGACTGGTGGAAGGAACTAGGGATGTTGATCATGAAGAAGAGGGGCTATTTAACCATTGTCTTCTTGCATTTTAAGGACTGTTAATATGGAAAGGGGATTAGACTTGTTCTACTTGGCGTCAGAGGTCAGAATTAGGAGCAATGGGTTGAATTATTCAGGTTTAATGTAAAGGAAACCTAACAATTTGTAGCTATCCCAAAATGAAACAAGAGGACTTGGGGGGAGATGAATTCTCTCCCTCTCTCTTCTTGGACAAGGCAATCAGGCTTAAGTGACTTGCCCTGGGTTATCAAGTGTCTGAGGTCAGATTTGAACTCAGGTCTTCCTGACTCTAGGGCTGATGCTTTATCTACTGTGTTACCTACCTACCCCTGAATTCCCTTTCAATGAAGGCTTTCAAGCAAAGGGTGGATGATGACTCAATAGGTGCCTTGTGGTGGGGATTCTTTTTCCAAGAAAAATTCAGTTAGCTGACCTTGGAAGTTCCTTCCAACAACTGAGATCCAGAGATTTTATTGAAATTTTTATTCCCTCCAATGAAGGTGGGTATTCCGTACACTTACATGGATAACCACCAACCATGGGCTTAGTGTGTTAGTGAAATCCTGGCATCTCAACTAATGGGGAGGCTGAAGTTGGTGAATTTTTGAGCTCAGTAGTTCTGAGCCACAGTAGGGCTAAAGTTGATCTTAGGAGTATGCACTGTTTGATATGAATATGGTGAGCTCTCTAAGGGAGGGGAGCACCAGGTTACCTCAGGAAGGATGAACCAGCTGAGGTCAAAACTCCCATACAGATGGGTATGAGATTGGTCTGTGAGTTGCTCTTATTTTCCAGTCAGTCTGTGCTGGAGGAGGGGGGTAGAGGAAGAAGAGAAAAAGGGAGGGAGGGACAGAGAAAGGGAGAGAGAGGTAGAGAGAGAAAGGTGTGGGGATGAAGGAAGGAAAGGAAAGGAAAGGAAAGGAAAGGAAAGGAAAGGAAAGGAAAGGAAAGGAAAGGAAAGGAAAGGGAAGGGAAGGGAAGGGAAGGGAAGGGAAGGGAAGAGAAGGAAAGGAAAGAAAAGGAAAGGAAAGGAAAGGAAAGGAAAGGAAAGGAAAGGAAATCGTAGAGAGAAGAGAATTCTACAGGCGAAAAGGAACAACAAGTTCACAGACAAGTAAATACAATGTAAATGGAAAGGGACTGGATATTTCTGTGGTATAAGGAATTCCTGGATGAGGAAACTCCTACCAATGCAGATGAGCACGTTCTCCATAACTTATAGTCTTAGAAGCACTGAGAAGATAAATCCTGGGGCACCCAGAGAGAATGGGTCAGAGGCGGGCCTTGAAATACCATACATGTTCAGAATAAATATTAAGATGATTGTAGGAGAGAGAACTAATAAATGAAGGAATCAGAAAAGGTCTCTTAAAGGTGGTGGAAATGTAAAAAGAATAAAGAAGCTTTAAGCTGGCTTTCTGAAGTATCCCTGGGGAGCATTGTGTTCAATCCCAGTTCTTCAAGAAGCCCCACTGGGGATCAACCACATTCTGACTTCTTGCTCTACTGGGAGGCTGCAGTCAGGTCCTGCTGCAGCAAACCCAGGGTTTGCATCCTTGCTCATGCCTGCATCGACCTTTGCTCATAGCATGTATTTAATGCAGGTTGAATCAATGACTGAAGGAATGAAGATCCCTGCATGCTCATAGCTCTCCAGCAGCACTGATGCAGTCCACACAGCGGGGTCTTTGTGGCTCTGTCACTGCATAGGATGATAGATTGGGCTATAATTTCTAGTTTTCACTTGATGGTTTCCTTTTCTTTTCTGATATCACCCAGGCACCTGGGCCTTGTCTATACTTTAAAGGATCAGAGGCTCCCGGTGGGCAAAAATCCTTGGACTCAAGGTGGGTGTCATCCTTTACTCACACTGACTCAGTGCTGAGTAAGTCTCTAGACCAGAGGTGTCAAACTCAAGCTGTGTTGCAGCCTACACCATTCTATAATGAGCAAGAACTAGATGAAAATATAATAAAAAAATACAAAATAAATAAAAATACAATGGAAAATAGATAAAGAGAATATGTGGTTTTCTGGGTCAATATGTGGCTGACAGTGATTCATACATACGATTTAGTGGCTCCCCTTTCAATCTAAGTTGGAAATCACTGACTAGACTAGATAATACTTTTCATGGTTGTAGCAGATCATGCATTTCAAAGTACAGTTATCCCTTACACATAGCAACTTTCCCCATCATGGTTTCAATATAACATGGGTCTGCATGAAACATCAAATGGGAACTTTTTGGTGGTTTTGCAGAAGCCGGAGATAACACACAAAAGGTGGTAGACAACAGAAAACGTTTAGAAATGCATAAAATATATGTATAATAATGTATAATGTCAATATATTTTATCTTTTAGTACTATGATAATTCAGACTTCTTCTTTGGTACAAAAGGAGAGCTAAAAAAATCTTAGGAAGATTTTCCAGATCTCAGGGACGTCATGCCCCCCCAGTGATATGGAAGAGATAATTACACTTGTCTTACTTAAAATATTGAAGTTCATAACAATTCTGTAAAGCAGACAAGGAATGGTGTCATCATCTCCATTTTACAGATGTGGACACTGAGGCCTGAAGAATTTAAGTAAGTTTCCCAAGATCACATTTAAGTCTCCTGTCCACTAAGTAATTAAGTAATTTCTTTCTCCTCACTGTACTAACCTGACTATTGACTGAGCATATGGGAGGCATATGGGGTTATGTAAAAAAAAAAAACAAGACTCAGCAGCCAAATTCAAGGGATGACAACCTTTAGGAGCTTGGCTGGGTTGGTGTCTAACCCACCTTTGTCCGTTCTGTCATATGGAAATTTTTCATGCCTCCATCACCAGGGACTGTGAGGATAGGTAAGAGAATATCTGCAAAATGCTTTGAAACACAGAAAAGAGCAGCACTCAGAGTACACAGGGTGGCATCATCCTTGCCATCACCATTATAGCTATTTTGCTTCCATATTGGGGTGAGTCACTTAGGGACAGTTGGAGGCCTCGTTGAGCTTATTACCATAAATATTCTGCTGCTTATTGTTCTGGGTAATGGTCATGTTTTTGCTCCTTGGGAGTCTGAGTTTTTGGTTAGAAGTCCCTCAAATCTTCCTCTCAGTGTGAAATGTATTACTACATTCTCAGGGCTTAATTATCCGTACCATCTAAAAGCACTCTGCAAGTAATGAAAATATATCCAATCTTTTTTTTATCAAGAAAAAAATAATAACAGCCACATCCTGTTTGTACTTTATTGAACATCAGCTGACCCTGGACGTATAAGACGGTTTTCCCTTTAGGAGTATCTTTGATGGGAAAAACCATGTGGGGGCAGGGAGAGGATCCAGTAAAAGGTCTAGCAGAAAGGTGCCTCAGTCATGTCTTCTCAAGCTCATGGCTTTCTAAAACACAACTACTCCATTCCAAGGAGCCAGAGGACATGGTAATTGAATGCTATAAATATGGAAAACCTTTTTGTTTACTACCGCAGAAAAGCAAGTCATTTCCATAGAATCCTTAGCGCAAAGATTTTCCTGAAAATGGATGGGTTTATTTTAAGCTTTAATTTTAGACCTCTAAGTCAAAATCTACAAAGGATGGGGCCCTTTTGGCCCCACTGTTCTCAAAGGTTCCTCATTTTTCCTGGGGCCCCCAAGATTTCTGGGGCTGCTTTGGTATTAGCCAATTCTTCAATTTCATGCTTTTCCCTATGAATTTCTCCTTTCGTAGACATATAAGTCTCAGGATATAAAAGGAGGAAAGAAAGCAGAGAAGTAAAACAAATCAGGGATGTAAAGATGACTTTAGGCTTAAATAGAAAAGATCAGACTGATTGTATAATACATGCAAAGGATGTGAATGATAAAGGAGAAGATTGCAGTGATGGAAAGCCCACATGTCTACTTCCTTTGGCCTTTTGCTTTGCGTTAAGGAAGGGAACATTCTCCTGGGACTAGAACACAGATGGGGAAACTTTGTTTCCTATAGGCACTAACCGATGTTAAAAATAAAAAGAAATTATTCAAGGACTACACAAGTATAAACAATTTAATATTATCAGTTGCTTGGCTGGAGAAGGAAAGGAATATAAAACAATCTATTTATCCTGTTTTGAAACTAAGAACAGAGAATATAAAACTCCATTCAACAAATAGATACTTCTTTCATAAAGCAATATACAATGCCTGGCAAATAGCAACTGATTAATAAATACTTATTGATGAATTTGTGATCTTACTAATATGGTTAGTCTCTCCAGTGGTACAGATTTCAACTCATCTGCACTATCTATCCTATGTAATCTTATCCACGTCTTCTCATAAGTTCTTCTTAGAAAATCTATTTAATATACTGTAGATCTTCCTCTAAGTCTTTCAGTATTCAGTAGGAATCAATGAAGCACCACAGCTTCTGTGATCCCTACCTCTCATTATATGACCACTCCACCATTTTCAAAGTTTATATTTCCTGAATGATAGCTTTATGCCACTTCTGGTACACAAATCACCATTTCTACCCACCCAAGGACCAGCTTACACATGATCTTCCAGAAAGTTACCCCACGTTTAAGATACTAAAAATTATAACTTAATGAGCTAGTGTGTTTACTTCTGCTAGCTAACTGGAGGACACAGTAGTTCAAAAGCAAAAGAGTTTCAATTAACCAGTACTACATATTAATTGAAATAAAATAATCACCCCTAGTATGCCAGCAGACATTTATGGGAGAGCATATATGTATATACTCTCTATCAGTGGGAGAGATCACACATGTAGAGAAGAATGTGACCAAGGACATACACGAAGGGTGCACACATGTAACCAGAGAACATTTAAGAAGAGCACTTCCATAGGAACTGTATTTGGCCAGAGAACATACATAAAGGCATACTAAAAGCTAGGGACTCGTATCCAGGGTTCATAAACAGAGAGGGCACACATGTAGGGATACACTTGTTCGGGATAAAATATAATCAGAATAACTCACATCTCCAGGGGTGTAGCCTTGTCATTACTCTCTAGTAACATCATTGCACCATTTTCTGCTAAATATGATACTGGGCAGTGAGGTAGAACAGTGGATAGAGCACTAGAACTTGAATGAGTAAGATCTGAGTTCAAATTCAGTTTCAGACGCTTACTAAATGTGGCTCCCTGGGCAAGTCATTTAACACTGTTTGCCTCAGTTTCCTCATCTGTAAAGGCAAAGTACTCCAGTATCTTTGCCAAGAAAACCCCAAATGCACTCACAAAGGGTTGGACATGACTGAAAAAACTGAACACCAACATCTCTCCTGGAGATGGTGTCTCTACTCTGTTGATTTCAGTCGCTGATCTGGTCTCTGCTAATATTCAGAATCATCAGGCTCATCTTCCAGTCTCTGCTACCCTCATTTGCAGTGTAGCAGTTAGTAAGCTTCTGCCTGATAAGGAAAGGCTAAAAAAAAGTCTATAGCTAAGGATTATGAGCCACCAAACGCAGCTAGAGAACTAACAAAGACAAGCATAACATCCCAGGCAAGATGGTTTCTTCTTTTAACTCAGCTCGTCTGCAGCTTTAGAGTTCCTTAGTCTAACTCACATCTGAGTTATAGTTAGGAAGCAAAATCTCTTTTAGTTCTCATCCCAGTGAATATTCTTAGGGCTCTAGCCTTTGCAAACAACCAAGGATCTAGATGAAGCAATGGGAGGTGGGGAGAAAATTGCTTTCAACTCCATTCACTCCCATCATACTGCTCTGGTTCCATTCAAACAACAAGGGCTGGGGTGAGTGGGGATATTGAAAAGAACTGGCAAACTCTGATCCACTTTTCCTAGCAGCAAAATTGTTGTTTTTTATTGCTTGTTGTCTTTTGTGGTGGCCAGAATAAAAGTGCCAGTCTCGCTACACTGCAACTATTATCCTAGAGTCCACTGCTGTTCTCTACATTGTAACCTATAGGTTACATGTGGTTTTGATTCTTCAGAGGTTGCAGTCTTTAATGATTCATAGTAAAGTAATAGTCCTAGAAAAACACCAATGTTATAAAAAGATGAATTTGTGCATTAGGGAGAAGCCTGGAATCATTGAAAACACTGCTTAATTTCCTAAATCTTTTCTTCCTCCTTCTCAATTCTGAACCCAGTTCAATATCTGCAATACTTATCAAAGGTATACAGTCTGATGGACCTTCTTCATCCACTTGCTTATTCCTGTGTGGATGGATAGGCTGATCCCACCGGAGATTCTGTCATATTCTGGAGCTTACGGCCGTCAGCATAACTTCACTTGTAATCTTAGACAAATGACTTAAAATCTCTGTGCCTTAGTTTCTTCACCTGTAAAATGAGAAGGTATAGACTAAATAATCCGTATGGTCCCTTCTGGCTCTAAATGTATGATCCTATGATCTGAAATAGGAACACCTATTGAAATCTAGGATTTCAATCTTAAATAAATAAAACAAATGACAAATATTCAGTTCTAAATTATGACTAGGCAGGGGAACTGAAGAGGGAAGGAAAGAGATCAAATTATAACTCTAAGGTTTACCAAAGTGCTAAAAGGCAAAAGAGCTAACTCATTTAGTGATATTGATCTTTAAAAAAAGTAATAAAAAAGCTACTCTCCAGATGATAAGAAACATTATTCAGTCGTGCCTAACTCTCCATGACCCCATTTGGGATTTTCTTGGCAAAGATACTAGAGTGGTTTGCCATTTCTTTCTCATTTTACAGATGAGGAACTGAGGCAAATAAGGTTAAGTGACTTTCTTGGGATCATATAGATAGGAAGCGTCTGAGGGTGGATTTGAACTCATGAAGATGAGTCTTCCTGATCCCAAGTGCTCTATCCACTATGCCACCTAGTGGCCCTTATGAGAAAAGCTATAAAAAACACATCTTTTTATTACATGTAGACATCCTCTCCCCCGTACCCCAAGAATAAATGTTTCCAGTTTGATATTAAAAGTGTTTCAATTTTTATATAAATTTAGAATCATTCATGCTATTGCCATTTTGATGGAAACCCTCCACCCCCAACTTCTTGATTTAATTTAATTCAGTTCAACAAACATTTATTAAGTACCTGTCTACTAAATTCATTGAAGGAACTGAGAATGTTTAGGCTGGAGAAGGAAAGACACAGTCACTATCTTCAAATATTTGAAGGTCTTTTATGTGGAAGATCCTAGATGTATTCTGCTTGGCCTCAGAGGGGCTGGAAGGATCCAAGCTTTGTGAGCAAATACCTCCTAGTAATTGGAACTGTTCAACATGACAGTGTCTGAAGGACATGAAGCAGAGCTCCACTTGTGACCACTTGTCAGGGCTGTTATGGAGGTGGGGGAGGGGAATTCTTATTTAGGGACAAGTTTAAGATCAAGTTGGACTAGGACAACCTATGAGGTTCCTTCAGCTACGAAATTCTGTGATCCTTTGGCATATTGTATGGAGAACATAATGGATACCAGGGGAAGATAGAAAGATAGAGAAGATACAAAAATAAGCAGGACATAGTTCCTGCCCTCATGGAGTTTACTTCCTAACCTTCCTACTGTTAAAAAAAATGGCATCACCTCTCATTTTACAGGGAGTTTCTGCAGTAGTATTTCTGCAGTAGTGTCCTTAGGTAGGGTGACTAGGTATGCAGTAGATAAGTTGGTCCTGGAGTCAGGATTTCAAATTCTGCCTAAGATATTATTTGCTGTGTGACCCTCTCCTAACCTCAGTTTCCCAATTTGTAAAATGAGGATAACAACAATGCCTATCTCACTGGGCTGTGATGAGGATTACAAGCACTTTATCGATGTAAAAGGCTTTGCAAATTTTCATGCTATTATGATTTTAGGGTTTTACCATCAAAGCTCCTTCATAACTTTGCCATTCTAGTGATGAATAGAATGACTTTTTGGTCCTTGTTGTGTGGATAAAATTTTCTCTACCCCTGGTTTAGAGGAAGCAGGTCATGAGGACCTCACCCAGACCCTAGCCTATTGAGACGGATGAGCAAGCTGTCAAGGTGAGGCTGTCCTCCCAGCTGAGCTCAGATTATTCCGGCTAGGTGCCCAAGCAACAAATGCTGGAGTCTTATCCAAAGCACAGGCGGATTTGCCTTACAGGCAACGAGGATGCATTTTAATTTGTTGATGTGAAATCTTAATTGAACTAAACTGCAAGAGGTAGTCTCTGTTCTCTGTCATAGTCTTAATTTAGTTGGCAAAACAAGATCTCATCGGAAGAAAATCACATGCAAAGCCGGCGTGCCCAGGAGGATTTCAGGAACACCTTCTCTGGGGGTACCATGTGGCTGGCTGGCACAGGGATGGAGAGCGTTCAGACTGTCAACGTCCGTTGCTTCCCTCAGGTGATGTTTGTGGTACTGGGCTCCAGCCAGGGATCAGGCTGGGGGTCTGTCAAAAAGCCAAGGCATGCAGCCCTCAAAGAGCAACCAGGCAAACCGTAGAAGCATTCAAACCAAAATAATCCCTGGACTTTTTTTTTTTTAATATTCTAAGCAGAAGTAAGGACTAAAAGGTGAGTCATCATTATAGAAAGACAAAAGACACAGGTAGAAAGAAGGCATCATGATGCAGTAGAAAAAGCACTGGGTTTAGTTAGAACATTGGGTTCAAATCCAAGCAAGTCACTTCCTTTGGGAATTGGCCTCTAAGGACCCTTCCAACTTGAAAAATTCATAATCTCAAATCTGAAAACATTCAGTACGCAAGAAAGAGCTCTACCTGGGGAGCCATATGAATTGGGTTCTTGTCCTAACTTGGCCCCTTCATTAACTTTGGCCAAATCATTTGCCTTCCTCAGTTTATTTAGGTATAAATAAGGAGATTGGACCTTGAAGTTTTCTTCCAGCTCTAATATTCTAATCAGTTCTAATCAGAACACTTATCAACTGCCTGTTATGTGAAACTATGTCAGGCACTAGAGATACAAAAACAAAACAAACAGGTCTCCACACTAAAAGAGCTTTCATTCTATTGGAAAGATGTGACCTGTAAACTGTTTGGCATATAAAGTACATGATAATTTGGGGAGGAGGGATAGGATACTAGCTAGTAAGGGAATTCAGAAAGACTTCTTAGACTGGACCTTGAAGGAAGGCAGGGATTCTAAGGTAAGGAGGTAAGGTGGTAGGAGTGGAGGTAAGGAGGAAGAGCATTCCAAGCATGGAGTGGTCGTAGATAGAGTGTCAGATTCAGGGAGTAGCCAAGTATCTACTTTCTACAGAAAAGTCTTGCTTCCCTGGAATGCACCAGCCTACACTGGGATTCTCAGGCTGGGAGCTCAACCCTCTACCCTTGGGTCCCTTCTGGGATTCATTTAGCTTTGCTGAATTAAGGCAAACCATACCCTTACCATTTCCTACTGACCTTACTTTCTTCCCATTTTTAGACGGCAGGCCTTTTACTAAAAACAATGGTCTGAGCTGTGGAGTCACACAATTATGAGTTCATTTCCCTTGCATTTGGCATGCATTTTTCTAATTCTTTTAATGTCTGAGGCATCCTCAGCCTCTCCCCTTGTTTTACCAGTGTTCTGGTAGGCGTTGCTTTTCAGTCTTCAAGGACCATTAATCTATGCTTAGATCAGCCTAGAAGAAAAATTCCCCAGCTGGACTCTGGTTAAGTGTTCCCAGCCTCTGGTGCAGATCTCTGGGTAGATGGGAAGTAATCTAGAAAGAGTGACTGGCCAAACCCCATTCTGACTCTGTGGGAGGCAGGAATCAGGCCTTCCGGGTGTGACAGTCTCAGATTTCTTCATTATCTCAATCTCAAAGGAATTCCTCTGAAAGTCAGTTCCGGGTGAAATGATTCAGCCCTCTGAATCACTGCAGGAGGGAGTGAGGGAAGGCTAGAGCCTTGTTTCCTCAGGTGTCTTGCTACTGAACTGGCAGAGAGACTTGTACACAGTGATTTCTTGGCTAGATTATGAGTTCTTGGGATCAGGAAGTCTATTTTCTCAAGTCATCTGTACTTGAACATTCTGAATTTCTCAAGCTGGCAAGAATCAAGGGTTTCCATTGCCTTCTGATTAAATTCCAAATGCCATAGCTTGGCATTCAAGGCTCTCCAAGATTTTGGTCCCTATCTACCTTTCTAGCCTTATTTCCCTCTCTTTTGACTCATGTACCCAACAGTTTAGCCAATATTGATTACTTCCCACTATCCAAATGTGCCCCATATTTCTCTGCTTCCATACCTGTGTACCATTAACAACTCCCCCATTCCTCCCTCTATTTCTATCCTGTCTACTTTCCCATCCTTCAAGACTCATGATATCTAGCATTTATATTGCACTTGTCTCAGGCACTTTTCTTGCACTTCTCCTCCTTTCATATTCCTGAAATGTGGTTATCTATGTACATGTCTTATCTCCCCTGTTGGACAGGAAGCTGTTTGAAGACAAGAACTGTATCTCCATATTCTTTCTATCCCCAAAAGAAGCTGTTTAGCAGAGTGTTTTGTACAGAGTAGGTCAGAGCTATAACTAGAAAATTCTGCATCCAAAGCAAAGTGGGGTGGTTACCTGATGTAGCACCACTAAAGAAGGAAACCCCACTCTAATGTAGTGTAAGGTTTTTAGGCTACTGAACAGGAAAAGGAGAAAGCATTTATTAAGTGCCTACTATATGCCAAAGCACTGAGTGGGGGCTGAGCGTACATAAAAATGAAAGTCCTTGACCTCAAAGGAGCTTACATTCTATCCAAGGAGATGACATGCATATATAAAATACATACAAAATTAATATTAGGTAATTGGGTGAGTGTGGGCTGTACATTGGCAGTGGATAGAGCACTGCACCTAGCACCAGGACCATCTTCCTGAGTTCTAATCTGGCCTCAGACATTCAGTAGGTGTGACCCTAGGAAAGTCACTTAACCTGTTTTCTTCAATTTCCTTATCTGTAAAATGAACTGGAGAAGGAAATGGCCAACCACTCCAGTATCTTTGCCAAGAAAATCCCAAAAGGGGTCAAAGGAGTCCAACATGACTTAAACAACTGAGCTACAACAAAAATGGGATGATTTTTGTTTTGTCCTACTAGAGTTAGGAGGGCTTTGACAACTTGGCGGAGCTCCTGTTGTCGGTCTGGGTTGGAGTGACTGACAGGGGCCATAGACTTGGGGGATTAGACAAAACTAGACCTAGGGGTCCTCATGTAAGTGACAGTACCTGAACTGAGCTTTGGAGGGAACTAGAGATTCTCTGAGGCAGAAATGAAGAAGTGCTTCGGGGACCAGTCCAGGCAAAAGCACAGAGATATTATTTCATGCAAGGAATGAAGAGGGAACTTGGGCAGAACCAGAGAGGACCTGAAGGGTAGTAATATATAATAAACCTGGGGAGGTTGCTCACAGCCAGGTAGTGACAGCATTTAGGTGTTAAACAGAGTATTGTATTTGGTCATGGAGGTAATGGGGAGTCACCAGAATGACTTTAGGAAACTGTAAGAACAGAAAAGAAGACCTACATCTGTCCTGGTTCTGCTCGGAGGAAGGAGAAAGGACAAAATGACTCTAGGCAAAGGGGCTGAAGGAAGGGGAAGGGTGGTGAGTGATCCCCCTCTGGCTGGCTGGAGCAGAGTCTAATACTTCTCCAAAGGAATTGATGGAATTGAATGGGAGAGGTGGGGAAAATGCATTTTTGTCAGTCCTGGTTTGTTAGAGTTAACAAGCTTCCTGAAGCATATCCCCAGCCCTGCTTATCGGTATTGGCATTTGGCCTGTTGGCACTCTTAATCATTGATGCCCTACAGCTCGCTAGAAACCTGAAAGGTAAACACAAGTCTGCTAGGCTCCCGCTTGCACTAGGGTGCTGGAGGCAAGGGATGGTCTCTAGGCTGTCCCCCAGGAAGATAGCAGCCCAGCGGCACAGGGACAGAGGCTTGGGCTGGATCCTCCGTGCCAAGGACTGTTATAGAATTCTCCCCCTCTCTGAAGGCTTCCAAGCAGAACAATCTTTACACGAGGCAGGGATGATATTTTGATCTGCATCTGAGTTTTCACATTTCTCACTCCATCACCAAGCCCAGAATCACCTGGAGCGGGTGGCAACTAGTTCTGATCCTACTAATTAACCATTTTTCTCCACCTCTTTCTTGGTCCTGACATCATTGATCATTTCTCTTCATTCTCACTTTTTAAATAAGCCTTTGCAGTGCTGCTCACCTCCAGCCTGAAAGAGGCAAGTTCCAGCCTGGCCAGCCACCTTCCAGGGGAAGCAGACCCTCTTCCCCTCCAATGTGGGTTAAGAATAGGGTGTCAAACAGTGTCCTCCACTCTTCTCCTACCTCCCTTCAAGTGTTGGGGTATTGAGGCTGGAGGAGGGCAGAAACAAAGAATTCTAGTTGTTTTTAGTACAGACAACAGGACTCCAGATTTAGAGTTCAAAGTCCAGTTCAGTCTCTTACTGAGTAACCATGGTCAAATAATGTCCCCGCACAGTCTTTTTCATCTGTAAGATAAGAGGGTGGGACAAGTTCCTTTTAACACTATAATACCCTGTTCCCATGATTTTTCACCTTTATTTTTTGTAAAGGAAATGGGGATTCCTTAGCCAAGAGAAAGGCTCAGATACGCCAAATGAGGGAAGGACAGGGAGCAAGCATTTTAATTACACACCCATTATGTGTGGGGCACTTTACAAATATTAATCCTCACAACAACTCTGAGAGATACTATTACTATCTTTACAGACAGAGCTAATATGCTAGTAAGTGTCTGAAGCCAGATTTGAACTCATGTTTCCTGACTCCGGGTCCAGTGCTCTCTCTGCAGTGCCTGCCACTTGGTCACATCTGGGTAGGGTGGGGTAATAGATCTGAAAGCAGTCTTTAAGCTGTGAAAGAATTTCCTGCGAACAGTTTCCTCTCCTCATAGAGGAATACAAGAAGAGGTAGGTTGTCCCCACAGCAGGATGTCTGAGGTAAGATTTGAGAAAATATTTGCCACTAATGGTCCCAGCTGCAGCGAATGACTAAGGAAGGTTGAGGCCTCTCCCTTCCTGGAGGTTTTTAAGAAGAGCAGCCCCTGTCTCTGTCCCATCACTGCATGCACTTACAGGCCTAGAGAACCGGACAAGAGCATCTCTGGTGGACTCTGACGGTTTGGGGGGGCTCCAGTTGTCTGTCTGGGTTAGAGTGACTGACAGGAGCTGCAGACCTGGGGGACTAGATTTAGGCAATGCAACAAGAGTGTCTGTTTGATCTCTCTTCCCCCCGCCACCATTTCTTCCCATGCCCCAAAGCCCACCCTCCTCCTGCGTTCTTAATTAGCTTGTCGGCAGCTGGGCCTCCCCCGTGCTGTGAGTCTGGTACATCTCACAAGCTAAGCTGGGTCAGGCCCAGGCAGGGCTTAGAGGAGATACTTGAGAGATGTGGGGAGGATGCCTGGCATTTCAAATGCTACAGTGTGTCCCCCCCACCCCTGCCCCACACTGTCCTGAATCCTCCCCACCCAGCCTAGCCCGAGGGAGAGACCACCTGATGCTAGAGCTGCTCTGAGGATGTCCATATTAGTGCTAGGCAAGGAAGGCAGCTCAAGGGGGCCAGAGCATGGCAACGCCGGGTAACTACTTCCCTCCTCCCTAAGCCTGTCCTTCCCCCTCCTGCTCTCCCCTCCTCTCCTTGTTGTTTAGATCTGATTCTAATAGGCTTCTCTTCTCCCAGCCCTAGCAGCTGGGACATTAACAGGGGCTGCTTCCCTGATTTTTTTCAAGGTCTGCAACCCTGTCTTAGGAAGAAAGGATGAAAGAAGGCAGTGGGGGATGGAGGAGACTGGGCTGGCTCTTAAGTGCCCATTTGGCAGGGAATGTCAGCTCCCTCCTTTTCCCCTTAGGGAACAATGAAAATCAAAGGCTTTTGATTCCTGGCTCCTTTTCCCAACACCAGTCTGGGCTTCATGGCAGGAACCTTTGTGAATTCTTGCCCTCCCATACCAACCCCCTATTTCCTCTTCCTTCTTGACAAATTACTGTTCATTTTCCTGGGGAGGGGGCTAGGTCTACACTCCAAGTTCAAGTTTGGGGGAATTGTATTCCCTGCTCTGGACACAGAACAATGGAGACTGAACACTGCGTCCCTGGCCCTACAAGGTACCATCCTCAGAGATGCTTTCTGTCTCTACCTTTTGACTTGAAAAGGACAAAGAAGACAGGGTCCCTTAAAGGACTGCTAGAGCATATACACAGTACCTTGGGGGAAATCCTCCCTGGAGATTAAAGGAGCCTGAAATGGGAGGCCTTGGCCTGGACTCAAATCCCAATTGATGGCTATATAAGGAAAAATCTAGAAATGTGACCTTAGGGACCAAGAGTTTGGGTTTTGAGAAGGAAGAGAGGAAAATTTGGCTCACTTTCTTTGGAAAAAAACAAAAAGCAAGAAACCTTAAGGTTCTGTACAAATGCCAAGTAATAAAACAAAAATATGTGTTTTTGTGACAGTAGAGAAGGCAGTATTCAAGGTGGTTTTTCCAGACCCTTGTCATAATAAATATCTCTTGAGTTGTTTGGTGAACAACAACTTTGTGGATAACTCTGTTCAGATTTCCTCCTATTATTAATATCAAGTGTGGCATAAAACACCTTGTCAAAGGTGGTTGCCAGTGTTGCAGAGAACTCTAGTGAGGAGTCCACATGCAAGATGGATTGCAAGGAACTGTAGATGGTTTGATCCTTCATATATGGTGGGTGACATTGTGCTGACTGAAGCAAACCTGAAAACACTGCAGAATCTCCTAAATGAGATTCACAATCACTCAGAGAAGTTCAGCCTGACTATCCACATAGGAATAACCAAGTGGATGAAGAACGCCTATGGTCTAGATCAAGATATGTATGGACAGTTCACTGAGCTGTTCCAGCAGTCTGTATCTCCTGGAAAGATATGGCAGATGGAAAGTAAGTAAACTGGGCCCAGAGTGGAATAGGAGGAAGGATAACAATTGGGAAATTATATAGTGCTTTCAATGCCAACCTTATCCCAAAAACAAAAGATCATCTTTTTGAAACCAATATTCCTTTAGTGATACAATGACTGCAAATCATGGGATGCTACAATCTCTGTAGAATCAAAAAGTCAGGTTTGATGCAAATATATAAGACAGAAAACCAGTAAGTGGTCAAAACATATTTAAAAATTTCAGAAAAAGGAAGGCCAATGATGAAAAAATGCTCCAAAGAACAAGGGATGCATAGTAGTGAACATCATTAGATTCCAGCCTGTTGCCAATAACATCCATAAGAAATAGCATAAATGATATATCAGCAAAGAGTTACATGAGTAGAAAGGTAGTCAGGATGACCACTTGATTAGGCCAAGGGATAGCAGAAAGATAACTTGACTGTTAAATTGCTCTCCATTGTAATAATGTTAAGAGACCTACAGTAAGGCTCCCAGCATGTTAGATAGACTGACTCCCTCTGGAGGATTTGCCAGAGGAAGGACATAGATTAGAGCCAACAAATAAGAGAAGATATAAATAGATTGGGGTCTGTCCTTCTGGAAGAAGCTTCCATATTGATGAAATCAAGGATTTATTAAGTCTGTGAAGTATTAGCTTATCATTAAGCCATTTCTATTCTAACAATGGATGATTGTAACGTAGTGGCCCATCAGACTGTTGCAATGAGCTTATATAATAGTCATTTGAGTAATGAGCTTATACAAGAGTCATACAACTTAGCAAACAAAACAAGTAATAAATGAGCTCTTCCTTGAAGTATATTTGGCATTTTCTTTTTTTAAGTGTTATTATTGCCTTAGGTTTTTACATCACAGTCATTCCTTTATTACTCAAAGAATCCTTCCTTGTAATAAAAAAAATCTTAAGCAAAGTCAACCAATACAGAAACTTGGACATTTTATGATGCATTCCATAGTTCCCTACCTCTCTACTGAGAAGAGGGCAATTTCAATATCAATTCTCTAATCAAGATTTTCAATCATTTCTGACTCTTCATGACCTATTTTGGGGTTTTCTTGGCAAAGGTGGTGGAGTGGTCTGACATTTTCTTCTCCACTTCATTTTACAGATGAGGAAACTGAGGCAAACAGGGGTTAAGTGATTGCCAGGGTCATAGAGCTAGTAAGTGTCTGAGACCAGATTTGAACTCAGGAGGATGAGTCTTCCTGATTTCAGGCTTGCCAGCATTCTCTTCACTGTACCACTTAGCTGCCCATTTTTGAGTAATCATCTACATTATCGTAGTCATTGTATATATTGTTCTCTTGGTTCTGCTTTCTACACTCTTTATCACTCCATATGCATCTTGCTATGTTCCTCTGGATTCCTCATATTTGTTTCTTATGGTTCAAAAATATCCCATTTAAATGTAACACTATTATCTTTAGCTACTCTACAATGAATGGGCATCCATTTTGTTTCCATGTTTTTTTAACCAACAAAAGAATGATGCTAGGAATATTTTGTTATATATAGGACCTTTCTTTCTGTCATTGACTTCCTTGGGGTGTGTCTATAGCAGGGAAATTGCTGTATCAAAGGATATGAATAGTGTAGTAATTTTTTTAGTTATCCCCAATTATTTTCCAGAATGTTTAGACCAATTTACAACTCCACCAACAGTTGAGGCATATTAGTATATGCCTACATTTCCACAGCACCTTCCTTCAACATTAATCTCTTCCATTTTTAATCATCGTTTCCCATGTGGTACATCTGAAGTGAAACCTCAATGGTGTTATTTTCATTTCTCATATTATCCATGATTTGGAGAGTTTTGTCATCATTTGCCTTTCTTTTTCTAAATATGTTTCATGTCTTTTGACCACTTAATGTTTTTTTGTCTTATGTATTTGTGGCAATTCTATAAAGGGCCTTCAATGTTCAGGTGTGACACCTCTGAGTACTGTAAGAATCCTGGTGGGAGGGATCCCCAATCTCATGGCTTGTTTGTGTGTGAGCTGTCTTTTCAGCTTGCTGAAATGTTGCCAGACTTTCCAGGCAACCACCCATTTAGACATTGGGGGCAGCTAGATGGTGCAGTGGATAAAGCACCAGTACAGGAGTCAGGAGGACCTGAGTTCAAATCTCACCTCAAACACTTGACACTCACTAGCTGTGTGACCTTGGCCAAGTCACTTAACCCCAATTGCCTCATCCTGGGTCATCTCCTGTCATCCTGATGACTATCTGGTCACTGGATTCAGATGGCTCTGGAGGAGAAGTGAGGCTGGTGACCTGCACAGCCCTCACTCACTCAAAACAAAGTCAAGTTCAAGTCATGTCATTATTCCTCTGATGGCATGGTCTTCTTCAGCAACGAAGGATGAACATACGCACCATTTAGACAGTATTTTCTAAGGGTAGGGAATGGGCAAGAGAGACTGATCACTTCTTCAGTCTCTGAAAATGAGCCCTTTGAACTTTGAATGCCCTCCTTTCCCCATCCCACTTCCACCTATTATCTTCCTGTTCCTTTACCATCAAAAACTCCCTCATTAGACTGCTGTCCTCAGAAGCACCTGAAATTCGATGGGCCCTATTACAGATGATTAATACTTAACTGCCAGATCTCAAGATGATTTGTCACCAAAATGAGGAAGGAGGAAGTGATAGACATGTAGAAAGACAGCGTGGAAGAAAGAGAAAGAGAGAGCAAGCGAGGTCAAACAACAGAGAACCAGAACCAGAAAAATACAAAGGCAAAAAGAGAGAGACTACCACAAAGAGAACAATCATCTTCATCCCCATTCTCTAGGGAGATCGACCCTGCAAGTATGGCTGGCAGTTGGAAAATGGGGTAGTAGACAAAGTTGATCTTCTGAGGACTTTGGTCTCCCACCAGCCCTTGCATTACTGCCTCCCTCCTCCTTTATAGAGGCACTTTTCCCACCAAGGACTGCTCCTTCTCAGAAGCACTCTGGTCCTCTCTCTTCCCTTGTCCCCACCCTACCCCTATAAAAATCTGCTTTCAGCTCTCAATAAGGGATAGATTTGATAATAATTCCCAGTAAGCTGTTAATAATAGTAACTGCTTACAGCTATAGATGTTATGTTATTCATAAAGGAGTTTTGAATATATTATCTCAGTTAATGACTATTAAATGCTTAATTTATTATCATGCTTATGAATAGATATACTTTTAGAGGGAAGAATATTTGGTAACCCAAAGGAAAGAATCTCTAATGGTAGAATTTTATAGCATCATCCATATTCCTGTGGAGGAATATATCTCAGGGTTGGGGTCAGCATTTGCCAGAACTGGCTGAAATCATTTCTGCCACTTCAGGACCATAGATGTAGAAGCTGGAAGGTACCTTAGAGGTCATTTGATCCAGCCTCTCATTTTACAGATGAGGAAACTGAGTCCTGGAGAAGTGAACTGCTCATGGTCACCCCACCCATAAGGTAGCAATTCAGTCTCTCAGGACACTGATAATTAGAAGATGAGGGCGCTGAGAGTATTTACACTCCTTCAAGAAATAGAATGAACTTGCTGCTGCTGTTATAGTTGGTCAGTCATTCCCTACTCTTTTGACCCCTTTTGGGTTGTTTTTGACAAAAACACCTTTGGCAAAGATTTCCTTCTCTATCCAGCTCATTTTACAAAATGGGGAACTGAGTCAAACAGGGTTAAGTGACTTACTTGCCCAGGGTCACATAGCTAGTGAGTCTTTGAAGTCAGATTTGAACTCAGGAAGATGAATCTTCCTGACTCTAAACCTGGTCCTCTATCTACTGCACCACCTAAATGCCTCTATCATGTGCTTACCACCTGGTTTTTAAGATCTGTTAGTTACAAAAGGAAATTGCCCAAAATGTCCCTACCTCTCACTGGCTACACCATAGACAAATTCTTCCCCAATCCAGTCTTGCCCTGCCTCTCCCTGCAACTTGCCCAACAGGAACCACATCAGTGCCCCTACACATGCCATGATTTCTTCCTGCCTGGATCAACCCATCTAGCAAAATGTCCCCAATTTCTGGGGTAGTACTTATTCCCTAGTGGGAAAAAATGGTCCACTATTCAAAAAAAGACTTTTATCATTGCCCTTTTTTTTACATTGATCAATTCCCAATGTCTCTCCACACCTGCACTTCCAACTGAACCCTTTCCTACAAAAAGAAGCCCGGTCAAACAAATCAAAATCAACATTTTGTCCATGTCTAATAATTGTAGGGCCCTCTCCTCACCTAGAGCCTACCCCGTCTCCAGATGAGAAAGGAGGCATACTCACTTCACCTTCAGTCTCCTGAAGTCACACTTAAGTTGATGCGCGAACAAAAAAGTCTTAATGTCTTTCAATGCCATTTTTCTTTTTAAATTAATTGTAGTCATTATGTAAATTGTTCTGGTTCTACTTTCTTTATTTGGCACTAGTTCAATGCAAGTCCTCTTAAATTTCCTCAAATTCATCATTATTTGCCATTTCTTATGACACAAAAATATTTCATTGCATTCATATAGCATAATTTGTTCTGTCATTTTCCGTTTGATGGGTGGCCCCTTGGTTTTCAGTTCTTTGCTGCAGCTAAGAGTGATGCCATAAATATTTTTCTATTTTATAGAAGTTTTTCCTCAGTCTTTGACCTCCTTGTGACATATGATTTGCATCAGAAAGCAGTATAGAATCGTGGCTGGAAGTCTAGACTCGAAGTCAGGAAAATCTGGGTTCAGATCTTACCTCTAACAGATAGAGTATTAGCTACATAACTGTGGGGCAAGTCACTTAACCTCTTGGAGACTCAATTTCTCCATCTGTAAAATGTTAATAAGACTAGTTCCTACCTCACAACATTGTTACAAAGCTCAGATGAGATAATTTATGTAAAGTGCTTAGCAAACCTTTATGTATACATATGGTCTATTATTAAGTACTATTTGTTCTTTCTCAGAGAAAGAGTTATAGGGACCTCTGCTCCTGAACTTATTTGCCAGGGGCAGTCACTCAACATTTAAGTACCGACTATGTGCCAGGTACAATGCTAAATGCTGAAGATTCAAGGACTGGCACAAGACAGACTCTGCCCTCAAGAAGTTCACAGTTTAAAGGGTCATAAACATGCAAAGAGCTATGTCCACGACTGGAAA
Source organism: Potorous gilbertii (assembly GCA_028658325.1). NCBI lineage: Eukaryota > Metazoa > Chordata > Mammalia > Diprotodontia > Potoroidae > Potorous > Potorous gilbertii. The sequence continues at coordinate 88,046 of JAQQSK010001280.1, read as the reverse complement.
TAATCAACACAGGGAAAGCACTAGGATTAAGAAGGATCAGTAAAAGATTCTGGCAGAAAGTGGGGGTTTTATGGGACTTGAAAGGAGGTAGAGATGAAGAGAAAGAGCATTGGAGGCGTGAGGGAATGTCCAGAGTCAAGAAATGAAGTGTCTCATTTAAGAAACAGCAAAGAGGCCAGTGTCACTGAAACAGGGTACAGGTGGGAGGCAGGCGGTATGTGTAAAGTATAAAAAGACCAGAAATAGTGGTAGGGGGGACAAGGTAGTGAAGGATTTTGAATGCAGACAGAGGATTTTATATTTGATCCTGGAGGTGATAGAGAGTCACCAGAGTTTACCGGGTAGAGTGGAAACATGGTCAGATGCGCATGCTTTAGGAATATCACATCATTCAGTAGCTTAGCTTCCAAGGGATGTTTTGACCAAATTAGCCTTTACCATTGACTATTGGCCTTGATCAGATAACTAGGTTCCTTAAATAAATCCTCTGACTTGAAATATGCTTGATTCCAATTCCTGGCTGAGTCACTTTGAGCATTTGCCAGAAGCGGCTGAAATCATCTCTGCCGCTTCAGGACCATAGATGTAGAGCTGGAAGGTACCTTAGAGGTCATTTGATTCAGCCCCCTCATTTTACAGATGATGAAACTGAGTCCTGGAGAAGTGAATTGCTCATGCTCACCCCAGCCATAAAGTAGCAGCGGAAGGCTTTGTAGGCCCAGGTCCTCTTGACTCCAAATCCATTGTATTTGGCATACCCCTCACAGTCTGGTCAGCTCTGGACAGATTACGTATCCAGCCATCTCCCCTTGGACTGTGATTTCTCAAATCAGGGAGGCCTCTGCAATAGGGCCTTGGAGGAAGCGATGGGTAGGACAAAAGAATGGTGCATTGTGCTGCATTTTGTTTCTGAATTACATCTGCACATGACTCACCTTTGCCTGAAACAGTTCAAGTTCCATCCTGTGGAAGGCCAAGAAGAGAGTCTCTGATACCACCTCTAATACAGAGAACTGAGTCTGATTTGTGTGTGTAAACATGTAGGCATGCATATAAATGAAAGCATATACATGAATACTTTGCATATGTATATTTATGCTGCACAGGTTTCACACATATACCCTTGGGGGTCAATAAGGATACACAGAGTAAGTGCTTAATAAATACTTTTTCATTCCTTCATTCTTTCATTCATTCATCTGCAGAAACAAAACTGGCTCCCTAGAAGATCCTACCATCTCATTCCATCTGCTCTTTACTTCCCACACTCCAGATCTCTCATCTTTCAGGCCCCTGGCAAAGAGGGGATTGAAATTTCCGTTGCCAATCCCCCTTGCACTAAGGAAACTGACTCATTCTTATTTCTCAAGAACTCTAATTTTGCCAAAGGCCAGAGGCAATGATGGCAGATCCAGAAATCTGGCCCCTCTGTACTCTGGGACTGGATAGGCAGCACAAAGCTAATTGCCTCTTGGAGAGTTTTTTTTTGGAATGCACGCGTGCATCCTCTGTGCCAGTGTAGCTCTCATTAGTAGAAACCCTGCACATGGCTTTTTCTACTTAATGAATAGAACTGATCAGCCATGGGAGCCTGGGGAGTGCTCAGACTTGCCCCAGGGAGTATGGCAAGTAGGGGGATCAATCCCCAGAAGATATTTCATTAGCTCTTTTTTTTTTCCAGGGCAGATCGCCCCTCAGCTTGTGCTTGGAGTTCGCCTGCCTCGTCATTATCTTCCATACATCAAGATCCTTACCACCCCTTTCAGCTGGGAAGTTCCTCTCAAAGTTTACTATGAATTCCTCTAACTGGGCTGGAAGACCCTGCCAGCCATTCCAAAGGCCCCCTCTGCTGGATGGAAAAAGCTAGCCAGAGGCACAGAATCAGAGCTCTGAACATCCTATGTCAGGCTGTGGTCGTGAAGGTAGCCTGTCCCATATCCTGTTTGCCCTGGAGGCTTGATTAAAGCTCTTTTGAATCCTGGCTCTGAATAAGGAAAACAGAATTTTAATGATGATGAGCCCATATTTTCCCTCTGAATAGAAGTGACCAGATGGGTCTTAATATAACTTCTCATCTCCAGTCATTTGGCCAATTGTTATATAGTAATGGCTGCTTCCTGGGCTACTCTTCTCAGCTCCTACCCATACCCCCAGAGCTTACCTCCTCTAAGAAGGTTAACTGGTGGCCCCGGTTCCCTTAAGGGTATAGGGAAGGGGAAAGGAATAAACATTTCTATAGTGCCTACTCTATGCTAAGCACTTATAAATATCTCACTTGAGTCTCACAACCAGCCTGTGAGGTAGGAGCTTTTATTATCCCCATCTTACAGTTGGGGAAACTGAGGCAAAAACGAGATTAAGAGATCCTGTCTTTACCCAGGGTCACATTAATGTCCGAGACTGAAGACTTGGGTCTTCTTGACTCTGTCTACTGTGCCACTTGCCTCCGCTAAGGCCATAGCTGTCTCTGAGGTCACGTGAAGCAGGTCTGATCCTGGAGTATGACCTCAAGGGGAGTGGATTCTTTCCCTGGCTTTTTTGCCTTCTGCTAGAATATTCTTAAAAAATCTCTAAATGGGTCCAGTCTCTTAATTGGTACAACAGTTGAAAGCTTGAACCTTGAGGAATCATTGACATATGTTCCTGCTGGACCAGGTACAAAAGCCAATATCAGAAGAGTCAGGAGCTTTCTGATCCGAGCTGAAGGGTCCCAGCTCAGAGCAGGGAACTCTTCTTGTGACCCTTGATACTCCTGATTGCCAGAGAGGCCATAATGAACAGTGAAAAGAATGTGAAATTTCAGTAAAAAATAAAAACCCTGAGTTCAAATCCCAACTATGTCCGTTCTTTTATCTGTACCTCAGTTTCTTCATCTGGAAAAGAGGGAAAATAACCATACTTGTACTATTGACTTCATAGGGTTGGTTTGTGAACGAAGTGCTTCTCAAATTTCAAAGTACTAGAGAAGTATGAATTTTTAGGATTGCCAACACAGAGAATTCATAAGAGCCCTTGATTTCACTTAATCAGAGGCTAGAAGGGGATAGGCTCCACTTCCTATTGGATTTCTAGCTAAAGGATCAGGGTTACCTTTCAGCCTCTTCCATTTATTACCTTGGTGACCTTAGGCCTTAGTTTCTCCATCTATAAAATGAGGGGGGGGGGTGGGATTAGGTGGCCTCTGAGGTCCTTTCCAATTCTAGATATATGATCTCAAATGACTCTTTAAGCAGAATTTCCCTGCTAGTAGAATGTAAACTTTTTAAGGGCAAGAGCCATTTAATTTTTTTCTTGATTGCCCCAGGGACTAACATATTTAGATGCTTGTTATATTGAATTTAGATGATACCATCAGTGCCAGCTGGCATGGGGCATACATAGACTTTGACCCCATAAGGTCAGGAAGCTGGCCATCATATTTTCTCTAATGTTGATCATCCCTTTACAAAAAAGATGCCATTCAACAAAGGGGCAGAAACCTGGGCATAAGGCCTATAAGAGTAACTGGTGGGTGAGGAGGGACCACGACCTCATTAGGTGTTCTGAGAGAGAGGTATTTAAAGGGAGATCAACCAATAGGTAAGAATCAATAGCAAGAATCCCTGCAAAGCTAAAGAGGAAGACTATTTTCTAAGCAGTTGATTTCCTAGGGTTCTCTTGTCACTGGGATCATTTTCATGGACAGGACAAAGGTTAGAAGAATGTGAGGTCTGGGCTTGGGGTACCCCTTTTTCTTCCAAAGAGCATCCATCTGTAGTCTGTCTTTGCTACTTCCTCATGACAACCAGGGTAGAAATTGGGAGGTGGCCCTGCATAGAAGGAGACTATAAATGCGTAAGTCAGACATTTGAAAGAAGAGAAAACAGAAGTAGGTCAGCTGTTCCTTGGAGCCTCATTCACCCACTATGAAGAGAGGAGAGAAAAGCATGGCTAGACACATAATTGCAGCCATCTCCTTCTTTAACCTTAGCAAATGCAATTCAAGCTCCTGTCTCTCCAGACCAAAGGCCTAAGAGATATTTCCTAGACTGGAGACCTGGGACAAGGGAAGAGACAAATTGACCTCAGGTGGGTTCTTATTTTTGTACAAAGTGCCCTTGGCACACCCTAGAGTCAGTCTAACTCTCCAAATGAGATAGATGGACCTAATTCGAATTCTTTCCTTCCCCCCATTCCCATTCCGTTGCCAATATGTCCTCATATCCCCAGGGCTTCCTCTCCCTCTCATCTGATTTCCATGTTGGAATGAAGAGATGGTCTCTAGCTGCTTGCTACAGGACCAATCCCTTGATCATTTAAGCAAAATTGGTGCCTGGGAAGGGAAGAAATGAAATTCCATTTCTTTTTTCGATTCAGTGACTGGGCAGCTGTTTTGATGGCTTTGCTGGAATATTCTTTAATTCTAAGTTTCTTTTTCTCATTAGGAATGGAAAATTAAAATCCCTCTGCCATGGGCAAGCAGAGTCTGAGTGAGGGACAGACGGTGCTGCTGGCCCCCCTTATATTTCTTATTTAAATCAACTTGGGAAGTTGGAGTGTGACATTCTCCAGGGGCAGGTAACCAAAAGAGAAGAGGAGGACAAGCTATTGCCCTAACCTCCCACTCCGGCACAACATTGGTACCGATCTCATTATTTCTGGAGTTCTCACTACCGCCAACCTAATCATAAGTGCAGTAACCCCAGTGCATTTGAATAGCACTTTGGAAATACTTTTGCATTGTTATATTTAAATTTTTATTGGCACCTTTTGTTTTTACATCTATCATTTCTGTAAATGCTCAGATCTATCATCTTTACATCTATCATTTCTGTAAAAGCCTAAAGGAGGAGGTCTTGACCCTTCTGGTGTTGATTTTTGTACCTGGTCCATGGGGAAGCTATATCAAACAAGCCTTAGTCTCTTGGGCCAATTCAGTCTTGAGAATGGTGTCAATGCCTTTTAATGAAGAACTAACCTGGACTTTATGGGATTAGGAAAAGCCATCCTCAGCTAGGATAGGCTAGGCCTGAGGAGACTGCTTCTATCAAACAATGATCCTATGAATTCTGCATACTCATGGTTTCTCATGAGGTGACAATATTCAAATACATTCATGAACTACAATTATCATTGATTGGTTATTCCCCAATGGATGAGCACACACTTTATTTCTTATTCTTTGTCACCACAAAATGGGCTTTTAAGATTATCTTGGTCACATCATTGTTCCAGTTAATTGTCGCAATGGCAGGTGGTTATTATTCCCGCTCTATCACTGAGAGAATTAAGATCTAAAAATGGAAACTGATACACCCAAGGTCACATCATCAATTAATGGTAGAGCGGGGACTTGTACCCAGGCTACAGAATCTTAATTGCTCAGACCCCACCTTTTATAGACTGAGGACAAGATTGTAAGGCCACTCAAGAGTAGAGACTTGTCTCCACATTAGTTAGCATACTACTATGCATTTGGTAGGTGCTCACTAAATGTTCATGAATGAAGATGGATGTGATTGTGGGAACATGATGTAAGACTTAAGGAATGGGAAGCCGAATTGGAATATTAAAAAAACACCCTATTTCTCTGACATACCCCCACAGAGGCAGTCAGTAATAAACATGATATCCCATAAGGTTCAGGCTAAAGACCAGAGCTAAACCCCATTTCACGAAGAGAAAACAAATCCTCCTAAAGGTGACTAGAAACCTAGAGAAGAGATCAGGGATGGGATGCAACTCCCATTAGCCTTTCTTCTATTGTCAGCTCCTACTTTTTGGGATTCAATTTCTCCATGATTTTTCTTTGCATCTAGATACATTAAAGGAGAAATAAAAAGATCCAAATGTTTCATTGTTTTACACAGACAACTGTGGGTGTCTAGTGAAGTGTAAACTCTGGTCATTTCTACCAAATTTAAAAGGCTTTAGAGACCATGCTGTCAACAGACTATGTTTGCTGTCTGAAAATGAGTTTAGGCAAAGTTGTGGTTGAACCATTTCAGTTGTGTCTGACTCTCCATGACCCCATTTGGGGTTTTCTTGGCAAAGATACAAGGAATGGTCTGTCATTTCCTTCTCCAGCTCATTTTACACATGAGGAAACTGAAGCAAACAGGGTTCAGTTATTTGTCCAGGGTCACAGAGATAATAAGTATCTGAGGACAGATTTGAATTCAGGTCCTTCTGACTCCAGGGGCCAGTGCTCTATCCTTTTTGTAGAGAGAGGATATTCACTAGTAGGTTGGCCACTGAGTGATAGACTCTTTAACCATGAAAACTCATGGGATGCGGTAGATAGAACTTAGGGCCTGGAGGCAAAAAAGAGCTGGGTTTAAATCTAGCCTCAGACACTTAACTAGCTCTATCACCCTGGACAAGTCACTTAATCCCTATTTGTCTCATTCTGTAAAAGGGGACTATATTAATAGTACCTACCTCCCAGGGTTGTTGTAAGGCTCAAACGAGATAATTATAAAGCATTTAGTATATGAAAATACAAAATAGTCCTACATCCTGCATAGTCCCTTACAGTCATGTGGGCACTGGGTACTAAGAATTGCCAAGGGATTTTTAGATCATCTATAAATATTAACTTAACTGTTGGCACTCTTAAAAATGACATTTTATCCAGTGACCTTATCCAGTTTAACATACTACTAAAGGAACTGAACCATATCAATATTGACATTCTCACTATAAATGAAACTCAAAGACATAAGGAAGTTGCTGCTAAACGGAAAGACAGTTCACAAGAGTTGTTCAGTGAAGCACAAAAGGACTTGGCAGGGTTGGTCTCATCATGTGCCCCAAGGCAGAAAGAAGCATCATTTCATGGGACACTTGCTGATCTTGCCTCCCAGTGTTCTCAAAGAGCATAAGCCAAGAGACCATCAATGACAATCATGGTAGCTCAAATGCCAATGTCTGTGGCAGAGGAAGAATACTCCAGAACTCCAATAGGCCCCTAGTCTTGTCAATTTGGAGGCTCTTCTTTGCAATGATGCTGACTGAAACTCATGCATGCCTGACTCTCCTTGCTCATGTCTTAGATTGATATCAAGATAAAGAATTTAAGTGCTTACTGTGTGGGATACAAATACAAGTTAAGTAAAACAGTTCCTGCCCTAAAGGAGCTTACATTTTAATAGAGGAATACAAGATATACCAGAAAGTTGTTGAAGGGGAAGAGGCAATGGTATGATGTGAAGATGGTCTGAAAGTGATGTGAAGACTGGTTCCAAGCTAGCTGTGGTGGCTTCTGGGGGAGCACAAAGGCTGGCTCCTTCTGGCCTGAAGTTTTTGACAAGGACCATTCAATAGTGGTGATCCCACAACCAGGAAAAGGAAGCTAGTTTTACCTGTGGAGTCTAACTTTTCCTTGTGGGAGGCCTGGTGGGGATTTCTGGAGTCTGGAGCCACGTGAAAGGAGGAGGCCTAGGCACTACAGTTAGTTTAAGGAGAGCAATGCCTGACCAGTATGGCCATAGGGAGTCCACCCAATATTCTGAAGGCCCTCTTCAGTTTCTCCTGACATCATGAGAGTATCAATGGAGCAACTTAACAGTCACCCATAAATGTCTTCTCTTGATCTTTACATTAACTAGCCCTTCCTCTCATACAATTCCTTTAATGAAACCTTTTATTCCTCGTCTCTTTTGAAGTTCTTCACTGGTTACATGCTTCAAAGGATGATGAGCTGGAAAAATTACATGAAGAACTTGACAAGATCCTTCAAACTAAGCCAACATATATCTTAATTCTAAACCACTTCAATGTGAAAGTTGGCTCAGAAAAGGATTGTGAAAAATAGGTTGGAAAATAAGGTTCAGGATAAAGAGATGAAAGACTATATCTAAGTTTTAATATTGTAAGTCTTCAAGAAGAAAGTTGGAAAATGTTGGGCATGGTGATTGTTATATTTGAAGACAGGAAGTAATTGATTGTGCATGTGGGAGTCATTTCAGAATGAAGTTATGTGTGTGTAGTCAGATGACTGACTAGTTAAAGTGTAGCCCATATTCTCCTCTACCCTAAAATTACTAGGGTTACTATATGGGCAGTTTTAGAAATAAGGGTACCTCATTTGGTTCAAGCTCTTATCTCATATTGGATGAGAACCTTTAAGATCAACTAGACTCAAGGTGTGCCTTACTGATATGTCAAACAAGGAAGATATATTTCATTTATTAAATATCATATTTTTACCAACATCATTGATTTTTAATATCATGTTTATTTCCAAATAGTTCCCTCCCCTAACCATCAAGCCATCTTTTTTTAATAAACAAAGAATAAAAAATAAAGATAAAAACAGTAGTTCAGTAATACTCACTACTATGTCAACATGTCCAATAGTACAAGCAATATTCCACATTCATTGTGCCCCACCTCTGAAGAGAAGGGGAGGGAGGTAGATTTTTTCACCTCTTTTTCAGTTCATTATAATTACAAGGAACATGCATTTAAACATTTAACTGGGATCAAAAGAATTAACAAAGAAATAGGGAAAATGTATTTTAACACAATTCCTATAGAAGAGCAAATTCACCTTGCCCCATTCCCATCACTGTACCTGGGAAAACAAAATATCCATTCTCAAGCCTCTGAAATTGGAAGATGTTGAAGACATCTCTCTCTGTCTCTCTCTCTTTCTCTCTGTCTCTGTCTCTGTCTCTCTCTCATTCTCTCTCTGTCTCTCTTATCTCTCTCTCCCTCTTTCTCCATCCCTCCTATCTCTCTCTTTTCCCCTCTCTAAGCCCCCACTCCAATGACCCCCTACCCCTAGTGGAGTCTTTCTTCATAATGAAGTGCAATTAAGCAAAATAAGGCAGTACATTGGCTATCTATGACAGTGTATGCCTCATTCTACCCCTTGCATTGCCTGTATCCCTTTCTATAGATATATATCTTGCAACTGCAATTGCTGCCAATCATCCATGGACAATCAGGGCAGCAGGGACTGCTTCAGTGCTAAAAACATTTACTTCCACCATGTAGACACTTCCTGGAGGATGCCCCAGGCTTGAATTTTCTCATGTTAGTAGCCTTGCTCCCTGCATGTCACAAATGACCTTGATTCCTTTTATGGGACTCACCAATGTTTCTAATATGCTGATCCTATGGGATAGATCATCTGCCTCCACATTGGTCTTCCCTTGTCATTAATACATGCTGAACACATAGTTGGCCAGTACTTTTGTCCTTCTCTGATTGGCAGCATCCAATTTAGCACTTGTCAGAATATATGACAGTGGATTATTGTTCATCCGTACTTACAATCAAGTCCGTACAAATAATCTTGGTCCTATCAGTTACAAATCACTTCAGAGTCAAGAACTCCGACCTGTAGATAGGAGAATAGTCTGTCAGTGAGTCTATACTGGCAAATGCAATAGGTTTCTGGTAATCATCACTCTCCTGGTACCAGCTTGCTCCCAAGCCCTCTAAGCTGGCACCAGTAAATGATACAGAGAGCTTATTTGTATTTACATACGCCAGTATTGGTGCATGTGGGAGGCAGCTGATCAAGTCCCTGAAGTCCTGTTCCCATTTCTCTTCCTATTCATCTCCAAAAGGTGTATATCAGATAGTAAAGCCAGATATCCCTCTTTTTTCCCTTCTGCTTTTGTTTCTTCTGTGACATACAAGATTGAGAATAGCATAGGTTTAGACTTGGAAGAGACTCCAGAGGTTATCTAGTCTTAATCTCCTCATTTTGTAGAAGGGAAAACTGAGGCACCGAGAGATTTCCCCAAGGTCTCATAGGCAGTAAGTGATAGAGTTGGGATTTAAATCCAGGTCCTTGGATTCTAAATCCAGTGCATTGTCCACCACAGGAAAGTGATGGCGCCAGAAACCTATTTGTATTTGCTACTGTACTTCATGCCTTCCTATAGCCATGAGTGAGAACTTTGAGAGGCATTGTAGGCATGGCATAGATCTAGGTCCTAGAAATGTCTTCAGTTTTCAACAATTCAACAGATGTGACCAGGGTGCTTAATCCTTACTGAGACACTATCTGGACCCTATTTGACAGAGGCTCTTAGAGCTGGTATTTGTTGATCAATAGGTTTAGAACCATAACTTCTGTTATGCCTTCTGTTATTTTTTTCCTGACATGTCCAATGTCTTCACCTGCGCTAATAGGTCATCCAGATTCACCAACACTTCCATACCTCCAACCAATAAGGTTTCCTATGAGCCTCTAAAAAGTGGTGGTGGGGCTTCAGAAATCCCCTGACACCTGTACTCAATTTGATAGAATCCCATTGGACAAGTGAAGGCTATCTTTTCCCCATCTTCCACTGCAATGGGGATTTGATAGCACCAACTGCACACATCCGATACTGAAAACTTCTACATGCTCTGAAAACATTTCAGGGTATTTTGAATTTCAGGCATGAAGTTCTGGTCTACTATAGATTTTAATTCATTATCCATATACATCTAGATCTTCAGAGTTTTCTATCAAAATATCTCTTCTATCTATCCTTTCTATTCTATTGGAGTTAAATAATATGGACATAAAAAATTAGATAATTTCCAGAGGGAGAACATTTTGCCAACTGTGGGAAAAGGGGAGCCAGGGCAAGCTTCCTGGAGGAAGAAGCTCTTTAGATGAGCTATAAAGGAAGTCTATGAAGTCTTTAAAGGGGTCTATGAAGTAGATATGAATAGGGAGTGCATTGCAAGTATGAGGGAAGGTCTCAAAGACAAGAAATGAAGTATTGTGCACTGGTAATAGAAAGTATGCCAGTTTAGGTGAAACAGAGTATGTGGAGAGAAATGTGTAACAAACCTTGAAGGGGAAGATAAAGCCTGAATATAAATGGCTTTAAATTCCAGGCTAAAGAGTTTATACTTCATCCTAGAGGGAATAGGGAGCTATAGAAACTTCTTGAGCAGGAGAGTAATATGGTCAGGCTCCTGTATTAGAATGAGATAAACAGACCATGGCACTCTGATGATTCCAGTAACTAACAGCTCCTTCTGGTGATTCTTGAAGAGCTCTGTCTCAAGTGGAATAATTTTCTAAGACTTATTCCCAGAAAGGTTGAGCATTGGTGTGGTGGATTCACTACATTCCACTCACGAAGTCAGAATACATCAGCTTTCTTGCAGACTTTTTTCTTCAGAAGATGCTTACTTATATTTGGGCTCTTGGAGAGTTATCAGTGTCAAAAACATTTCTGGATCCACCCATGATCTTCAGGGTTCGGAGTTTCCTTCATGATCTCTGCCAGTTCAGGCATCTATCTTTGAATAAAATTTTTTCCAATTACATGTAAAAACAATTTTTAACAGTTGAGTTTTTTTTTTGTTTTGAATCCCAAATTCTCTCCCTTCCCGCAACCCCAAGACCACAAGCAATTTGATATAGGTTATACATGTGCAATCATGCAAAACATATTTCCATATTAGTCATGTTGCCAAAGAAAAACATACACACACAAGTGAAAAATAATATGTTTTGATCTGTATTTGGATTCCACATCAGTTCTTTTTCTGGAGGTGGATAGCATTTTTCATCATGAATCTTTCAGAATTATCTTGGATCAGTGTACTGTAGGGAATAAATAAGTTAATGCCTTTCACTTCTAGCACTCTACTCTCTGTTATGACATCTACTTCATCCCCATCCGTTCCCAAGAACTCATCTTTCTCTGTCCTATAATTTTTATTGTGTCCTTTGGATCCACGATTCTGTTGTTACCAGACTTCCTTTCATCTTTGACCTCTTTCTCTTATGCTTCTTTCATCTTCTTTACACTTACAAAATCCTGGCTTTCTCCTCTACCCCAATAAATCCATATACACATTCTCAAAGACACTGGAGCCTTAGCCACACTCTTCAGTACTAGATGCCCTTCTCTTCTCTTTTCCTTTTTTCTCCATTACACATAAAAATAATTTTTAAGATTTAAAAAAATTTTGAGTTCCAAATTCCCTCCTTCTGTCACTTTCTTCCCCCCTCCTTGAGAGGCAAACAATTTGATATAAATTATACATGTGCAGTTATGCAAAACACATTTCCATATTAGCCATGTTGCAAAAGAAAACATAGACCAAAAAAAAATAAAACAAAGAAAGTTTTTTTTAAAAATAAAGTATGTTTCAATCTGCATTTGGACTCCATTGGTTCTTTCTCTGGAGCTAGATAACATTTTTAGCCCTTCAGCACTGTCTTGGATATCACTGTATTGCTGAGAATAGCTATATCCTGCCCTCCACATACCTCTAACACATGGAGAGATGAAGAGGAGTAGGATTACTCTATGTTCCTCACTGACATTTCCAGACCTTCCTTCTGCCAATACCACTTAGCAACCTCTTTCCTACTTTGAAATTCGTCTCATCCATTTCTATAGCACCCACCCCAACTCTTTCCAGCAGTCATCCATTTGCTCCCAGGTCATTCTCCATCCTTCTCAAAGAACTCTTTACCTAGTTAGCCATCTTTGTCTCTGTCCCAGTCTCTACTCTAATAGACAGGGGTATGTTCCTGTCCTCTCAAACATTGGCCTTATTATGCATGTACTTTCCTCATTTTTGTTGCATTTTTTCTACAATGTGTCCCTAGCATCTGGCACATCTGCTGTAGTAGGGACCTAATAAATATTTGTTGATTGGCTAGAATCTTCAAGGAAGATAAGGATCTTGAGGAGTGGAGAAGTAGAGGGCATACATTCCAAGCACAGTCCAAGTGCAGAGACACAAGAAATGGGATAATGAATTTAAGGACACACCCATGAACTGTCATCACACAGATCCCCAGATCCTTCAGAGACAAAGGAGGCAGGGGATTAATGCACAGGGGAAAGTACTAGTTGCAGAGTTGGCCAACTTTGTAATAGGACTCCTATAAACAATGTGGGAAAATTCTGTCCTTTGGCTTGAAGCACCTCCCATTCACTAACTGGATCATGAGATGGTGTCACCCTCAAGCAGGAGGGTAGAATCGGATACCTGACCTTGGCAGATTGTGTATGGGAGTCCAGATAAGTAGGTAGGCTTAGACTTTGGGGCCTTACTCTGAGCAAAATGTGAAGGAGCCTGGCTCAAGAAGGACAAGAAACTCACGTGACAAACACCAGGCACAACAGAGAAGGCAGAAAGCCCTGAACTACCTTCCTCCCCCAACACATACTTCCCCAGTACTCTTTCCTCCTGTAGCTGCTACTCAGGGTCATTGACTCCCAAGAGTCAGGGGTTCTTGTTTTACTCTTTGGACCTGGCCTGAGCTGCCCTGAGGGCTTAGTAGTTTTCCACTCTCTCTTTTGTTCAACTTCATCAGATCTGCCAAGTACCTACCTCCCTGTGGGACTTTGAGCTGAAATCTACATCCCCAAATCCGGCAAACAATTATACTTTGTTCTCAGGGTGAACGTTACCCCCAGCTTCTGCCATCACTCATCCTCTAGCAAAGAGAAAATACACAAGAAGCTCCTTCTATTTGGGGGCCATGCAACTCTATTGTCCACTTCTGAGGACCACTGTGATCCTAATCAAGTAAGCCCAATGAAGACCCTCAGGAATTCATTCTCTATTTCCCCCCCACACCTTAGAAGCTCCAAGGGATATGTCTCACTCAACTGGGGGCTTCTAAAATATTCTGTTAATCATCAGATCATGGAGCTAGAGCCAAAAGGAACCCCAGAGGTCATATGGTCCAGGGGTTCTTAACCTTTTTTTGTGTCATGAAATTCCTTTGGCAACCCAGTGAACCCTACAAAACTCTTCTTAGAATAATTTTTTAATTAAAATAATGAAATGTGTAGGAGTATAGAGGAAACCAATTATATTGAAATAGTTATCAATATATATAATAGAGTTTTTAAAAAAAACCTTTTGATGACAGTAGGTTAAAAATCCATAAATCTATTTTGATGACAGTAGGTTAAAAATCCATAATCTATTCTATCAGAAAACATTAATCAAGTACTTACTATGTGCTAGGCACTGTCCTTGGTGCTGCCAATACCAGGACAAAAATAAAATGGTCTTTGCCCTTAAGGATTTTACATTCTATTGAGAAGAGACACCAGACACCATGCATATATATATATATATATATATATATATATATATGCATGGTGTCTGGTGTCATATATATATATATACACATACATTCACACATAAGTATGTGTGTACACACAAAATCAATACAAGATCATTTTAGAGAACAAGTACTAGCAGCTGGGACTGGGCATGGGGGTGGGACAGGATTCAAGAAAGGTCTCATGTAAGAGGTAGTACTTGGGCTGAACTTTGAAGGAAATTAGACATTCTAAAAGGTGGAGGTGAGGAAGGAGTGCCTTCTAGGTATGAGGTAAAAGCTGTGCAAAGGCACCAAGATGGGAGATGGAATGTCGTGTCTGAGGATCAGGAAGATCAGTGTGGTGGGACTGAAGAATGAATGAAGGGGAGTGATGTATAACAATCCTGGAACAGCAGAATGAATCATGGCAGAATAACCAAGTAAAATGACCTTGTAGATTTCAGTGAGAAGGAGGGTGGAGTCTCTTTCCAGACACCAAAGAGTTGAGGAATAAAGGTGAAGAAAAGATGAAAACTGGCATCCCTTGATTTTTCAGGACCCTTGTCCACACACTGTGTGGATGTTTGTGATATCCCCCCCTCCCCCCCGCCAAAAAAAGTTGCCTAGAACAAGAAACCACTTCCTGCCTCCTCCATGAGAACTAAAGCCAAACCCTAATAATAGCTGACATTTTTAGAGCACTTGACAGCTTACAATGGGCTCTTCTCTCTCAAAGGGATATGGTACAAGCATTATTATCCCTATTTTACAGATGAACAAACTGAAACTCAGAGGGGTCGGATGCCCTGCCCTCAGTGTCATACAACTAGCACGCTGATAGTCTCTGAAGAGGTACAATTGAGAAGCCCGAGTTCAAGAGGGCTCACAGCTGTCCTCAGTGATTGATTACCCCATAGGCTATAAAAGAGCATCAAGGACAGTCTCCTGCCAGTAATCAGGAGAGCAGGCGGGCATGGTTGAAAGCCAGCTCCTGGGTGTTTGTCACAGAGGGTGTTGAGAGGAGAGTACAAAGTGTGACAGGCTTAGAGTGAATTGTGTTGTGAATTAGGAGGAGGGAGTGATTAGTTGACGCTCCTGGGTACAAGCTGAAGGAGTGAGTCACTGCTATGATTAGGGGTAGGAGTTATTCAGCTGAAGATCACTGTGGTGGTTTGAGGGTGTATAGGAGGAAAGGGAAGGGAATAATGAAAGCTAACATTTATATAGCACTTACTAGGTACCAAGCACTGTGCTGAGTACTTTACAAATAGTATCCCATTTGATCCTGACAACCACCCTGGAAGGATGGGGTTATTCTATATCTCCATTTTATAGTTGAGGAAATGGAGGCAAACAGAAGTTTTAAGGAAATTTGCCCAGGGTCCCACAGCTAGTAAGTGTCTGAGGCTGGATTTGAACTTGCATATTCTTGATTTTGACTTTAGGCCTAGAGTTCTATCTACTTAGACACCTAGCTGCCTCCTACTCAGCTTAAATGCCATCTCTGTGAAGACTTCCACTGTGCCAAACAGCTGCTATAGTTATGGAATCTTTGGCTATAGATCCTTAGAACATTCAAGAAAGTAGAGCAAATGCATAGGGAGACAGTGTGGTGTAGTGGAAAGATTACAGAGGACTTGGTCTTGAATCTCAATCCTATCACTACCTGTGTGATCTGAGACAATGAACTTCCTTCTCCTGGGTCTTAGTTTTCACATGTGTAAAAGGAAGGAGTTGGATTCTCATGTCCCTTCCCCCTCCAAAACTAACCCTATTCTGGGGTTATTTGGATACTAGTGGACTCTGCTGAAACATCAAGCCCTGAAATCAAGTTGTTGATCAGTCATTTCAATCATGTCTGAGTCTTCAGTACCCCATGTGGGGTTTTTTTTTGGCAAAGATACTAAGAGGTTTGCCATTTCCTTCTCCAGCTCATATTACAGATGATGAAATTGAGGCCAATGGGGTTAAGTGACTTGTCCAGGGTCATGTAGCTAGTAAGTGTCTAAGGCCAGATTTGAACTCAAAATGAGTTTTCCTGACTCCAGGTCCAGAACTCCATCCACTGAGCCACCTAGCTACCCTTTAGCTACTGTGGTAGATATACATATTTGATTGGCATAGTTCTGAACCCCCAGTAGTCTCAACATGGAAAAAGAGTATCTGGGTTGATGTAGCTACCATAAGTAGACCTGGAAATTGGTGACTATTGGCACTTGAGAATATGAGTCTGGGTCAGAGAGGATTCGATCCCAGATCTTCTGACTCAGAATATAGGGCTCTTTCCACCACACCATGATGCCTACCTTCCCTAGAGCTCCTGGGATCATGTAGTTAATGATGTAAACAAGGCAAGAGGCTCAATAGAAAAAAACTATAGTTTCTCTTGGAAAGCTCAAAATACCCCAGAAACAAACAGTATTTCAGAATATCAGGGGCCCCTGAGAGTTAGGAGAAAAGAGCAGCTCAGGTCAGATCAATTGCATACTGGAGAAGCGTGCTCAAAGAAGTCCTTGTTCCCATCCTTTATGATGAAGGACTGTCTGCTACCCCTGAATCTGGAAACCTGGCTCTGGTACTGCCTACATCTTCCAGCCTCCTACTGACTCTGGAGTAAACACCGTGAACCTTCCTCCCTTCCCTCCTTTCTCCTTCCTGTATACCAGCTCATGGGAAAATGGTGGTTATGTACCTGCAGAAAGGGACAAAAGACAACTTGAAACTGTCACAGCAGGCAGATCTCTGGTTCCTAAAGAACTTCTCCTCCCTTTTCCCTTCTTTTCCCTCATCTTGTACATCTCACTTCTGGGAAGGTGGGGCCTAGTATTGGTAATATTACAGAAAAATAAATTCTCTCTTTCTCTCTCTGGGGATTAGCTTCTTACTCACCTTATTTGGTTGGGGAGGAAGTTCCCAAATGAACAACAATGCCAACATCCTAGAGAGCTTACCCCTTCCAGTTCTCTCTCCTTCCTTTGTTTCTCCTTTCTTCTTTCTTTTACATCTCCCCTTTCATCTTTTCTTTCTCCTCTCTCTTCTCCCTTCTCCTTTTCCTTTATTCAGAGACTGTCTCTGAATGGGTTCATCCCACAGACCCCACTAATTCTGAATGGGAGAGACTGTCTTTTCTCTGTGATCTATAAGTCAAAAGGATGCAGAATTCTTGCTTTTCCCTGAATGAAGGCTCAGGGGTGAACAGAGCTGGATCAATGATTCCATCCCAAAACCATAGCTACACTGAAGGCTCTATGGGGGAATGAGGGAGTTGTAAGGGCCAAAAAAGAACAAGAAACAGGGTATGGGCTCTTGAGAACAACAGTCATAATGTCTACAACAATGTAAGCAATTCTCTATTTCCTCCTCCTTCTTTTTTCTTTCTCCTTCTCCTTTCCGGACCTGTGATTTCAGTGGCATCCAAGAGAAAGATTCCTTCCACCAATGTACATTAGCACCTGCCCAGCAGTTTATAATTATAAGATCATAGATTCAGAGCTGGAAAGAAACGTGGAAATCATCAACTCCAACCCTCTCATTTTATAAATGAGGAAACTGAAGCCCAGAGAGGTTAAGGAATTGGCCCAGTTTTAATAGCTGTTTTCTGATCTGGAATTGGAATCTAGATTTCATTCATATCAAGCCCAGCACTCTCACCAGTGGTGACAAACTCAAATAGGATTGTGGGTGACCAAATTGCATAAAAAGATCCTGGCAGGCTACATATTGACTCAGTTTTCAAATGGAAAATGATCTGAATATTATTGTGTTTTTATTTATTTTGCTAAATATTTACTAATTAACAATTACATTTTAATCTGGTTCAAGTCTTTGAAACTCTATATACAACATCCTGATCTTTAGGCTTAATGAGTTACCTGGGGCACCAAGAGGTTAAATTACAGTGCAGTTATAGAGCCAATATACATCAGAATTGGAATTTGAATTCAGGTTTTTCCAAATCTGGGGCTATCTGTATGTCTATCGTATGAGGACACAAGGACATCATACCCTGGTTAATTATAATAACAAATTTGAGACATTGAATTATTAATGAAATAATCCCTTTCTCTCAGTAGAGGGGTAGTTCGATGACTATGGGTATGGAATGTGGTCTACACTGTCAGAATGGGTTGCTTTATCAATTGGTTTTGCTTAAATGTTTTTCCTTATTTTAAGAGCTCAATAAAGTTTAAAGCTAGGAATTAAGGGCAAAAAACAATGGTGAGTAAAGGAAAGAAGGAAAAGGGAAAAGAAGAATTAGAGAGGAGAAAGAAAAGAGGCAATGATAAAAAAATTTGAAAAATAAATGATGGTCAAGGCAGACGAAGAGAATAAAGTACTGCATTCTGATTCTGAGGTCCAAAGCTTTCACAGACTAAAAGTGGCTCATTACAGAAACAGAAGAACCTAAACAAGATGATCTCACCATCAGAGTTAATAGATACCCTGGAAAATCATGTTTCTTCCATCCTCTGAGACATTTTCTATCCCCTATTGCCTCAGTGCCTTTATAGTAGAAGCTTAATAATTTGTTGAAATGAATTGAAATTAACAGAATGGCATTAAACTGTCTCTCTCTTTCTCAGCTGGCTGCACTTTTAGAAATACAGAAAAAGGCAAGCAAAAGAAAGATTATTTCTTTCATTCACAGACTATCTTCTGATAATTTGGGCATAATTTTAATTGGGGCAGCTAGGTGGTACACTGGATAGAGCACCAGTGCAGGAGTCAGGAGGACCTGAGTTCAAATCTCACCTCAGATACTTGACACTCACTAGCTGTGTGACCTTGAGTAAGTCACTTAACCCCAATTGCCTCATTCTGGGTCATCTCCAGTCATCCTGATGAATATCTGGTCATTGGATTCAGATGGCTCTGGAGGAGAAGTGAGGCTGGCGACCTGCACAACCTTCCCTCACTAAAAACAAAGTAAAGTGCAAGTCATGTCATTATTTCTCTGATGGTATGGCCTTCTTTGACAATGAAGGATGAACGCACATCTTTTGATTTCCAATTTGGACTGATTTTCAGCTTTTCTTCCCACTTCTTTCCCCTCTTCTTCTCTTAGAATGTGTATATACATACATATACATACATGCACACATATCTACATACATGTGTATATATATATGTATATATATATATGATAGTGATGGTGGGATAACCATGTGCCCTGGCCCCTTGCAGTGGGCTTTATGCTTTAATTCTTTGCTAAAGGACTTGCACAAGACTGACACTTTTTTTTTAACATGGTCAATGAAGGAATTTGTTTTGCCTGACTGTACATATTTGTAAGAAGAGTTTTGTTTTTCTTGCTTTCACAGTAGAGTGGGAGAAAAGGGAGGTGAGAGAGAGAGAGAGAAAGTGGATCTTTGTTTGAAATTAAAATAAAATAAAATATAACTTTTTAAAAAAGAACCTATCCAACGGTGGCTCCTGGTTGGTCTCACATGTCTTCTGTGGTTAGGGGCTGTATGAATGATACAGCTAGGTCCTCAGCAGAGTATAGGAGTGATAGGAAAACTTCATCTTCCTCTCTTGATTGGCAGGTGACTTTTAGAAGAAATCGCTTCCCTGCTTCTTGCTTCTGTACATCTCACCCCCAGTAGCCATGATGGTCCATATCAAACATAAGACAATGATAATCAACATGTACTTATCGAGGCAAGCCTGCGATGGGACCTTGAGTGCCTGTTTTGCTTCTTATGTTTTGCTTCTTTCCCTGAGCACAGGTGATCAAATGACCCTCATGAAAGATGAATGATTATTCCCTTAATGGCTGTCATGAGCTTGAGAAGTCTGAAGTTGCTGGGTCATTGGGGGTTACACTCTTTGAAGAGGAGACAGTGACTGCTGGGAGAAGGATGCCATAGAAAGCCCAAGAGATGCCTGGCTGGCCAGAAGGTTTGGACCTTGGGAGTTGTTCACACATTATAGGTCTGAGACAAATGTGAAATACCTATTCAGCAGTCCCATAAATCTCCTGGGAGTCCTTTCTCCCCAGAAGAATATAATCATAGTCATGGATTATCATTTCATTTTAAATATTTGTCAATATGCATGTGATTGACCCTTTTAGAAAATGACTTCTAATAGTTCATTTGTCTAAGGCAAAGTTCTGCTCAGAGTTCTGAAAGAGAGTTCTGAGATTTCAATTGCTTATTTGAATATGGCAAGCTATGAGATACTGAAGCAAAGAGAAAATACTATATCCCTGTGATTTATATGTGAAGAATTGGACAACTTTTAAGTTAATAATTGGGGAAATATGGGAAACAGAATTGTTCTATGATTATGAGACAAATGCAATTTACCTGGTCATAGACAGAAGATGAGAATTTGGATATTAACCATAAACTAAGGTCAAGTCATTTACAAAGATGATACTGAGTCTTAACTTAGAAAAATAAGAGGGAGATGAAAAGACAGAGAGATGATAACTCTTTGTACTGTTACGTATTACTCAGAGGTGGAAGAAGAAGAATCTTTGAAAGGAACAGAAGTATAGAAGTTTTTTCCAATGTTAGGATTAAAATTGTCAACTTTTTCTAAAAGAGTAATAGTAATTTAGCCAAGAGCACTAGCTAAGCCTGAAGCTTGAAGTGATACATACTACAGCTCCTACTGAGGAGTAAGTCCAGCTGAACTAAGAACAGCTTAGAATATTATCATTATCAACATCCACAAGCATTTATTAAGCACTCACTATGTGCTAAGTAGATACTGTGCTAAAGACTGAGACTACAAAGAAGCCAAAAGGTGGCTCCTGCCCTCAAGGAGCTCACATTCTAACGGAGGAAACAATATGCAAGCAACTATGTATATACTAGATATATACAGTATAAAAAAGAAGTAACCTCAGAGGGAAGGGAGAGGAGAGAGTAGTGAGGAGGCAGGAAAAGTCATCTATTTGTAGAAGGATTTGAACTAAGTCTTGAAGGAAGCCAGAGATGGCAGGTGACAGAAAAGGAGGAAGAACATTCCACGAATGAGAGTCAGACAATGAAAAAGCATAGAACTAGAAGACAGAGCTTCATTTGGGAGAATAACTAGACCAGAACTTCTGGATAAGTGGGGGAAACTAAAGTATAAGAAGTCTGGAAAGGCAAAAAGGGTCCAAGTTGTGAAGAACTTTAAAAAAAACCAAATGAAAGACTTCATATTTGATCCTGGAGGTAACAGGGAACCTTTGGAGGTCATCAGTCAGGGAGAGGTCTAGATCAGGTTTTAGAAAAGGTCCTGATACTCTCTTATAGAGGAGACCCTAAACATGAGTCATATCTAGTCTTTGTTCTGGATCACTCCAAAGTGGAGCACGATGAGTCAGACAATAGGAGAAAAAGCTTCTTCCTTTCTCTTTTAGGAGTCAATATTCCTGCAGGAATGGACCTAGTTCAGTGAAGCTCAGAGCTAGAGCCCCACTCCCCCCCTGGAGGTTAAGGGTGACACATAAATGTTTACAGAACTCTCTCTCTCTCTCTCACTCACACGCACACACACATACACACACACACACACGCACATGCTTATGAACCTATATACAATCTCCGAGTTAGAAGAAACCTCAGAGGTCAAATGGGACTTTGGCCCAGGACCCCAAAAGTTACAAGGTATTGATAGCCCTTACACTTTTTAGCAGCATATAAATAACTGATCTAAACCTATTTGTACAAAAATATTTATAGCAGCTTTTTTTGTGGTAGCAAAGAATTGAAAATTTATGGGATGCTCACCAATAGGGGAATGGTTGGTTGAATATGTTGTAGTTTATGATTGCGATGGAATGCTATGCTGTAAGAAATGATTAGCAGGATACTGGGAAGACTTAAATGAATGGATGCAAAGTGAAGTGAGCAGAACCAGAACATTATATACAGTAACAGCAATATTGTAAGGATGATTAACTTAGCTCTTCTCAACAATACAGTGATCCAAGACAATTTCAAAGGACTCATGAGAAAAAAATATTACCTACCTCAGAGAAAGAACTGATGAACTCTGGGTGAAAAAGCCAATACTTTTTTATTAACTTTATTTTTCTTGTTTGTGTGTGTATGTGTCTTCTTTTGCAACATGGCTAATGTGGAAATATGCTTTCCATGATTTCACATGTATAATGGATCTCATATTATTTGACTTCTCAAGGAGTGGGGGAGGGGCAGGAAGGACAGAGAAAATTTGGAAGTTAAATTTTTAAAAAATGAATGTTAAAAAAAATTCCACATGTAATTGGGAACTATTTAATGAAATAAACATTTTTTAAAAAAAAATAACTTACCTATGTCCCTAGCTAGCAATAATAATTAGCTAAAATAGAAAAGCACAAAATAGCTCACTTCCTCTCCCTACCTTCAACTCCTTACCATCTCTCACAAGTTATGGACTAGTAGAACTGCCCCCTAGCCCAGCCCAACTCCCTCCCTTGGGCCCTGGCCTCCTCATACTTCAGGGTGACTCTCTCCATCTTCCCTTCCCCAGTTAAATCTGTCTTAAATTGATTTGAGGGCCCATTTCACTCTATTTGTCCCATTTTGTGAACCTTGTCCTAGACCTCAACCTTCCTACTTATGGTTCAGTAGCCAGGAGACACAGGGGAAATGAGCCAAAATTTAAAATTTGCCCCAGGCAATCTACCTAGTAGAGAACTCACAAGATAGAAAACGTACAACGCAGATATATGAGTTGCTGTGGTTAGGGGTCCTAGAGCCATCCCTTACTTTATAGGTTTCCCTTGGACATAGTGGTTTCTCCAGGTCAGAAGCGAAATGATAGAGGCTCCAGACTGCCCAGGGGAAAAGCTAGCATCTCTCTCCCCGCCTCCCCTCCTCCCTTTCTCTCCCTTTCTCTCTCTCTTACACACACACACATATGCATGCATGCACACACATGCACATGCACATATACATGTGTGATCCCACTTGATACTATTTTCCTTTCTTTCCCAGGGTTAGGCACAAAGATAGATCTGAGAATCCCTGTGGCATCATTGTTATATTGCACTGCTGAAACATGGTGCCATATGTTCCAGCACTTTCTTGGGAGGCAACATAGGGAAAATGAGAGCTGTTGAGAACCACAGGCAAGAATAATTTGAGTGATGTAGGATCTTCTTAAAATTGAGTGCCTTGGATGATGAGACACACTTCTGTCTTGGTAGAGAGGTGAGAGTCTGCGGATGCAGGGGACTGCATATGCTGTCATAGAGGATTGTTGTATTAGTTTTCCTTCACAGTTTTTCTTTGCAACAAGGAAAGTTTCTAGGGGAGGGAAGACACTGGAAAATAACTATGGTTTAAAAACAAAGCCATCAATAAAACTTTTTAAATTTTATTTTTTAAAAAAAGAAAGAAACTGAGCCTGAGGCTATTCTTGTCCACCCTCTGATTCTCCACTCTTGCTCTCCCCAAATGATTGCCATTCCTGTTTCCCCTTAGCATTTCCTAGAGGGTACTCTTCAACCTTGTTTAGTATTCAGCCCTGCTGGCTCAAACTAGAGGCGAGGAAGAATTCCCATACATGAGTATGAATATTAACATTATGTAAATGATATGCAAATGAACCACTAGCCAAAATAAATAGTGAGTCCTGTACAAGAATAATTAGTATCAGGCAAAGGACGGGGAGAGAGGGACAGGAGCTGGGAGAGGGGGAGGGGAAATGAAGACCTTGGTCCCCTGGGTCCCTAGCTTATTTCTTAGACAGAGAAGAATTTTTACAACAAATAATTAATCAAGAAGCTTTTCTACTAAGTTCAAAAGCTTGTTGATTAATTGTTTGAGACAAATTTCTAGGAACCCGTCCATCAGTCAGTCAGTCACCCAGCCAATAAGCATTTATTAAGCACCTACTATGTGCCAGCCATCATGCTAAGCATTGAGAATACAAAGAAAGTTGAAAGATGGTCTCGGCTATGAGTAGCTCCCAGTCTAATGGAGGAGAAGATGCTAGGAGACCTTTCTGTCTGTGCCTGTCCAGAGACAGAGGTTTGGACAAAATGGTCTCTAAAGGAATCAGTTCTAGGATCATATGATTCCATAACTTCTGGCTATTATGGGATAGGGATCTGTGGGGGGAGAAAAAGAAGTTGTTACTTGTGCCTAAGGGATTACTCCTCCCCTGCTGGGATAGTACTGAGCACTCCAGGAGGAGTTGCCTTATACATCAATACATGCTTATGATACACAACAGAGAGAATATACATACATATTATATGTATTTTTATATACAGATATATTTTATTTACCTATACCATAATAATAAACATATACACAAAAAATTCATGAATAAAACTTGCATAATAATATATACATTTCCCCAGCATCTACAATCTCCCATCTGCTAGGGGCCAGGGTAGGGAGGCCCTGTGAACACAACCTTGTGAATGCTATATACTTTGTACAAAATAGTGGGGGCTATCTTATTCATTCTCCTAGGACAATATAGTCCTAGTATAGTTGCAGAGGGTCTGACTTGAGGACAGTATCACAAACATCAAAAGTAACAATATTTATCCAAGGATCCTGCTTCCAGATAGCACAGGGAGAAAGGATATTTTTCCTTTATCCTAATACATCTGAGAGGGCTTCCTGGAGGAGCTGGTATGTTTCAGGTATCCTGTCTTGGATGTTTTGGGAAGTTCATTCTCTAGTTTATTGAGTCCTCCAGGGGTGATAGAGGAAGAGATTTAAGTCCCCTCCAGAAAAAAAAAAAGTGATGTTCTAGATTCCAGTGGAACATGATACACTCATGAGTCCCCACTAGAGTGAATGGGGTGGGTGGGGGGTGGAGTGGAGAGATAAACTGTGACATCAAAGGACGTGAGTGTCCAATAAACTGCCAGAGACAGCAAGGCAGTCAACCAATGAAACTGCCTCAGGTTCACACCCACCCTATATTTCTGATTGGTTGAGAAGTGGAGTCTCTGTGCTTTCCTTTCCTCCCCCCACCCCAACCCCCATCCCTGGATCAGCTGCCTGAAAAAGAGGAGGGGGGAAGAAGTAGGCTAATAAAGAGGGAGGGGAGAGAGGGTGTTTTAGTGAGGAAACAGGGTGGGGGGATATCAGTCCCCAGGCGCCAGGGCCATGTCACAGAGAGGTAAGCTATGGGTAGCGTCAGGTAGGGTTGATTTACTGTTTCATTCCCACTGCCCTTCAGAGTGTTGTAAGGACAGTTCAATGTAATATATAATTACGGCTACACAACAAGGCAGCCTCATACGCAGAGCCGCTCTCCACCTTCCTGCTTCCTCCCTCCTCCTTCCTGCCTGCCTACAGCCTATAAATCAGTTTTCAATCCTGAATGCTACCTGTAAGTGTTCAAGCTTGAAATTCTTGCCTAATCTACCTGTATCCCTGGGGGATGATATGAGTCCTCT
The DNA here is from genome assembly GCA_028658325.1 of Potorous gilbertii. Lineage (NCBI taxonomy): Eukaryota > Metazoa > Chordata > Mammalia > Diprotodontia > Potoroidae > Potorous > Potorous gilbertii. The sequence continues at coordinate 62,652 of JAQQSK010001280.1, read as the reverse complement.
AGCTTGCCCCCTTTCCCTAGTCAAGCTTCCTGTCCTCCTTACCCATCCATCCCATGACAGATGGTGGGGAGAACAGAGGTAAGGTTGGGATTGACTTTAGGTCTTCAATGACTTTGGGGGGGGGGGAAGGGGAGAGGAGAAGCGTTGACGTTGGAATGGAGTCATAACTAAAAATCTTTTTAACAGGGGTAAAATAAGCCCAATTGCAGGGAAAGGTGGGGTGGATAATGGCCCCGGAGATAATCCAACTATAGGATATAGTCAAGCCTAGGGAGGGAGAGAATGTTCCAGTCTTTGCCCCCACAAAGGTACGAAGGGGAATGTGAGTTCCCAAAAGGATACTATGGCAACAAGAGCCTGGTGGTAGAAGCTGCTCTACATCACAAGGCAAGGCACAAGTCCACCAAACAATAATCACTGAAAATAGAAAATTTGCCCCTGTTGGATATTGGTACAGTGGGTCGTAGCCTTATTCACCTGGGACTAGTTACAGTTCTGGGGCAGCTAGATGGTATTGTGGATAGAGTGCTGGGCCTAGAGTCAGGAAGACTCATCTTTCTGAATTCAAAACTGGCCTCAGATACTTCCTAGCTGTGTGACCCTGGGCAAGTCAGTTAACCTTGTTTGCCTCAGTTTCTTTATCTATAAAATGAGCTGGAGAAGGAAATGGTAAACTCCTCCACTATCTTTGCCAAGAAAACTCCAAATGGGGTCACAAAGGTTCAGACACAACCAAAAAAATCACTGAACAACAAGTTATAGTTCTGTGATGGAGCAGAGCAAAGGGGCCTTTCAAGATCAGGGAGAAGGTGTTATTTTGATTTTCTCAGGGTAGACAGATAGCCTAAGCTGCTGACATCTGCCCAATTGTCTGGAGCTATGAGGTTTTGTTCAGTTAAGTTCAGGAAGGGTATCTTGCCCCCCAGCCCAAGAGGTGACATTTCCCAGAAGCCATAGAGTCCTTATTACCTTCTGAGGAAGCCAGGATCATAGAGTTGGAGTTTAGAGGGAACTTAGAGGTCACCTAGTCCTGCCCCTTTATTTTATTAAATGAGAAAAACAACTTGCCCCAGTCACAAAAGAAGTAGAAAATGGCAAGATGCCACTGAAAGAGAGCCTGGTAGACACCTGTCTCTTGGTATCTCTCAGAATCAGGGAGTACTGACCATAGGGGCAGAGCTAGGTTGAAGGTAAGAGCTGTGATTTAACCCTGAGGTGAGATAAGAAATCCCACTGATTAATTATGGAACTTTCCTGATGATTAATTTAAGCCCCTCCCCGACTCCTACCCCAAACCTCCATTTTCACTTTGGATAATTAAGGGAGAAAAAAAATCAAAGCAGGTTTATTTTCAGCTTGCCTTTAGAGACTCCTACCACCCTGAAAGTTGGAAGGGACCTCAGTTTCTGACCCCTCTGACCCATTACTGAACAACAATCTCCTCTTCAGTATACTCAACAAGTGTTCATCCGGCTCAAGACCTTCAATAAAGACCTCCACAACTTTCCAGGACAGCCTACTCCCCTTTCAGAGAGCTTTCATTGCTGGAAAATTATTCCTGACAGCAAGCCCAAATCTGCCTTTCTGCAACTTCCATCCATTTCCCCCAGATCTATCCTGGGGCCAAGAGCAAGTCTAATCCCTCTTACATTTTTAACAACTCTTCAAATATATGCAGACAGTGATTATATCCCTCCTAAATCATGTCTTCCCCAGGAAAAAAAATCTCCAGTTGCTTCAACCCAGATATGAATAGAATTCCAAGCCCCTTCAACACCATCTTGGATCCATATTGTCAATGTTCTTCCTAAAATATGGCATTCAGAATTGAACAGAATAATATGACCTGATCAGTGGATGTCAGGGCTCTAGTCTCTTTAGTCTTAAACATGATGTTTCCCTTAATGTAATCCAAGATCAAATTAGGACTTTTTGGACTTTTACATAATAACATTGTTGTCTCATCTCAAGCTGGCAGTTTTCATAGAAATTACTATCTAGTCATGCCTGCTCTTCTTGCAGTCATGAAACTGACTTTTTGAACCTCAAAATAAGACTTTACATTTATCTTTACTTCATTTTATCTACTTACATTCAGTTCCACATTCTAGCTTTGAATTGAAATCTTCGTGACTCTGTCATCCAACATAGTAGCTAGTCATCCTGTCCTGCTTTGGATCACTTAAAGATTTAATAAGCACACCCATTTTCACCTTGATCTAAATCATTCTAATAAAAATGGTAAAACGGCATAGGATCAAGGACAAATGTTAAATAGCACAGAACTCCCTGCTGGAAAGTAAGACTGGCTCTTTTCCTCCTTCCCAGTCCTGATCATTCTATTGAGTAGTGCTTGAGGATGGGAAACTGACATTTCTCTCTCTGTCACTCAGTCCTAGTATAATGTACAAATGATATGTGAACGTTAAAAAAAACAGTTTTTATTGTCAGCTACTCATTGGTTATGGAAATGGCTATACTAAATTTCTGAAAGTCTACTGTGACATGAGGTGTTCAGGAAGGACTAGCACCTCTAGCGCGAAGGCTGCTAAACCCTTTTGAGGGCTGCTCATCCACCTTTGGTGACTGCTTTCACCCAACTCTCACCCATGGCTCCAAGAAGTTGCAGCATGCACAGCCTGGTAAAACCCTCTTAGCAGACAGACTAAGCCAGGTTGAAGGTACAAACTTTTTGGTGAGTTGGAGGAATGTTTACCCCAAGCATATGAAGACTTCCGTAGCAGAAAAACTGGATAAGAACAATTTGTTCCAAGGGCCATGGAAATGACTGGAGCAGGTATTGTGGAACACTTAGAGCTTAGTCAGACATCATAGACACCAAGGTCATCCACTGTATCCTAGGATAGGAAGTTCTTCCTATTAGATTTCAAATTTTCCTCTATTTTTCTAGTCTTTTAACTTTATTTCTTTTTAGATATCTTGTGGGATCATTAGCTTCCATTTGTCTAATTTTAATTTTTAAGGTGTTATTTTCTTCCATAAGGTTTGTACCTCTTTTATCAAGATGTTACTTCTCTTTTCATATCTTTTTTGCATAGCTCCCATTTCTTCTTCTACCACTCTTATTTGATTTTAAAAAATATTTTTTGCTCCTTTAAAAAACCCTAACTCTTCTAGGAATTCTTGTTGGATTTGTCTTTGCACTTTTTCTTTGAGGCTTTGCATTTAAACATTTCAAGTCATCGTCTTCTGTATTTGTGTCTTAAGCCTTCCTGTCACCATAGTAGCTCTTTATGGTCAGGTTCTTTTTTTGTTTGCTCATTATTCCAGCACAGTCCTTGGCATCAGACTTTATATTAGTGTTGTGCTGGAGGTGTAAGTGAGGGGATGCCTGGCCTGAGCTTCTATCCTTTGAAGTCCTTCTAATGCTTTTACAATTCTGTCTGGAAGCTTGCAAGTTTTCATTGTTACCAAAATGCTCTATCAGGAAGAATTCTGTTCTGGCCTGAGCCCTACAAGTTCCTGACCCTAGTTTAAGTCTGATGACTTGTTAGTAGGGGAGTTTCCATAGACTACTGTTGGACTCAGTCATAGTTAAGCCCACTGGGACATCCTGCAGGTTCAGAGCAACTGAACTGCTGGTTCCTTGTGATTTGGGATGCCTGCGCTGGTTTTTCTACTGCAGGTTTATAGTTGCTACATGGCTATGTTTCTAGTACTTAGTTCTGTGCTTAGTACTCAGCAAGGGCCCCACTTGCTCACTCCTCTCCTTCCTGGATCTGTGACCCAGATCTGGGTAATGGGTGATGGAACTGCCAGATGGCACCCATTCCTGTAGCCAACACTAGTTCAGGGATCCCTTGGCCCAAGGTCTCTTTCTGTTCTGGTGCAATGTCTCAGGCCCCTTTCTGTCCCTGGGCACAGGGATGCTCCCTATTCCTGCTGCTACTCACCCTCCTCAGGGGCCACAGATCTCTCTGTCTGCCTTCCTCAGCTACCCTGGGCTAGAAAAATGATTTAGTGTGACATTTTCTTGGCCTTCTGATCAGAATCTGTCACATGTCCTAGCTTGTTGTAGATGAGGTGTGTTGGGTAAGTTAGGCCAAAAAATACTTCCTCTGACTCCACTGATGTGAAATAATAATATTTAACATTTACACAGCACTTGCTATGGGCCAGATGCTGTACTAAGGGCTTTACAATTATCATGTCATTTGATCTCCAGACAAACATGGGAGGTAGGTGCTTTATTATCTCCATTTTACAAATGAGGCAACTGAGGCCAACTGAGTCTAAGTGGTTAAACCCTGGGTCCCACAGCTGGTAAGAATAATTCAAAAGCAACATTTACATAGCACTTACTCTATGTCCGGCACTGTGCTAAATAATTTGTAACTTATCTCATTTGAGCATCATAACTACCCTTAGAGGTAGGTGCTATTTTCATTCCCATTTTACAGATGAGGAAAGTGAAGCTGACAGAGGTTAAGTGACTTGTCCAAGGTCACACAGCTAGCAAGTACCAGAGATCAAATTTGAACTTAGGTCTTCCTGACTCCAGACCCAGACCCCATACCTCCAGCATGGTACTTCCTAGCTGCCCTCCCCCAGGAAATTCTTTCTTAAGTCTAAATCAGTTCTAGGATTTCTCATCTCAGCATCTAAGTTCCCTGGGGAGGAAAGCTGATGCTGCATTATGAGGACAGATGCTGAGTATGCCTCTTGTTGTATATATGCACGTTTATGTGTAACAACTGTGGCCACATATTTGTATCTTGTCTTGTTGAGGCATCTCAGGGTTCTCTCTCTGCCCAGCTGTGCTCAGTCCAATTCCTCTCAAGGGGAGAGTGACTGTGTTCCTTTCATGTCATGCTTTTCAAGGACTAATGACTTTTATTAGATTGATAATGAACCAATGACACATGGCGGCCCCTGAGCTCTGGAAGGAAGCCAGGAGGAATTGAAACCAGAATGAGAAAGAAAGAAGTAGCTGTTATTGTTCAGTGGTGTCCAATTCTTAGTGACCCTGTTTAGGATTTTTTTGGCCAAGATCCTGGACAGGTTTGCCATTTCCTTAACTCGCTCATTTTATAGATGAGGAAACTGAGGCAAACAGGGATCAGTGACTCGCCCTGGGGTCACAAAGCTAGTGTCTAAGGCCAGATTTGAACTCATCCTGACTTCAGGTCAGTTATCATCTACTGCAACAGCTAGCTGCCCTATTTTTGTGTGTACATATAAACTTGAAGGCCTGGACTGTCCTTCTGTGGGGGGAGGAGGGGAGAAAGATTTTGTTTCCTCAGTACCTAGCTCAGTGCCCTGCATATAATGGACATTTTAAATGTTGAATTGAATTATGTTCACCCTTAGATGCCCTCATTTTAATCAATCATGTGTACTAGAAAGGAGCAGGCCTTGGGGTTATAGAGAATATCACAACCCTCTCCTCTTCTATGAAGGCCTTCACTCCCCTAAGGGCCAGATCCTGCCTAAACAAAGAGAAAGTCAATCCTATATAGCAAAGAATTTAGAGGGGAGGGGAAAAGAGGATTGATTCTGGCAGGGCCTGGGACCTCAGACAATCTCCTTCTGCCCCCTGGGCTTTCAGCCAGTCTCCACTAACTGGTTTCACAAAGCATCCTTCATCCTTCTGGATAAGTAAGAATTTTTGTGCCAGGCAAGTAATCACTGTAGATGGGTCCATTAGGGGCTTATTAGAAAAGCTGTTTACCCCCACTAAGGAGAGAGCAGACTCCTCCATGGAGGGTCTCCCTGGATGGGAAATGCTGTCACTTTACTTACATGGAGAGAGCGCCAAGGTTTTATTTCTAGAAATGATTCACCATCATCCCTGCCCCAGAAACTGAAGAGGATGGGGGAAAGGGGGAGGGGCACAGCACTGAGATATATAGTCTAAGAATGAGACAAGAATGTCTGGCAAAGGCAAAGCAGCCAGATAATACAGACCCCCAAGTGTCCACATCCCTGATCTCACTAGACCACCCCAGTGCTCTTTCCCCACCCCCTCCTCCATCTCCCATCACCCAGGGCCCAGGGATGAGTCTACTCAGCCCCAGTCATGGTGACCTTTTGCTCACATCTGTAAATATATTCTTGGCAGGTCTTGGAAATGAAATTGCGCTCAACATTTGTAAAGGGCTTTTCAGTCGCACTGGTCTCGCCAGACATTAGCTAATTAAATGGCGAGGGAGGGCCATTGGCCTGAAGAGTTTCAGGGACTCTAGGCCCTCCCACCAAGTCCTCTTCCCGCTTTCTCCCCACACCCCAGCCCCCCAGCCCCTGCCTCATTCTCATCCCTTTCTTTCCCTGCAACCCTGGACTTGATCCAGGGAGGCTAGGCTTCTGAGGGACTTGCTGTTCAATCAGACAGACATCTGGGCAGATAGGAGGGGCTGAGATTCCACCATTCATAAGAGCAGGCAGGGTTCTTAAGCCTTCCTTCCTATCCATTTCCCCTGCTCCCTGTGCAGCAGCTCCTCCCCTAGCCCAGACAAGGCAGGGATAGTTTCCGTTCTTAAAAACCTTTAGGAACAAGGAATTCCAGAGACTTCCATTGTTAACTTGCTTCCCTGTTAGAATGTTTGCAGGTTTGACCGGCCTCTCTGCAAACACCATCCACAGAATGACAAGGTTTCAGCTGTAGAAGGGATCTCAGAGATCTTCCAGATCCACCTGCAGCTTAGCAGAAATCTTTTTACCACATACCTGACAAGCGGCCATTCAGCCTTGGCACTAACATCCAGCCCATTACCTTCCAAAGTAGCCCGGGCCATTTTGGAATGGCTCTAATTGTTAGCGAGAGCTTCTCTGTAATTTCCATCCATTTTTCTCCTCCTATTTAGCCTTGAGCAGAGATGGGAATGAGGTCAGAATCCATGCAAATGGATGCTTGCAAGGGCTCTACATAAAGCCAATGTGGTATAAGCATTGAAATTAGAATTTAGAGCCAATTTGGAGCTAACAGAAAGAGACCTGAGTTCAAATCCCACTTTGCCACTTACCGGTGCTGTAACCATGGCCTCTCTGGGCTTCAGTTTCCTCATCTGTAAAATGAGGGGCTTAGAATAGATGACCTCTATTGCTAGACTGCTAGGTGTCACATTTGGGCAGGCACTCAGAAATATCGGAGTTCAAATCTAGCCTCAGGCATTGAGTAGCTAAGTGACCCTGGGTAAGTTACTTAACTTTTGTCTGTCTCAGTTTCCTCAACTGTAAAATGAAGATAATTTTACAGGGTTGGGAGGGTCAAATGAGATAATATTTATAAAGTGCTCGGCACATAGTAGGTACTTAATTACTATTTCCTTCTGTTCTAGATGTCTGATCAGATGGGTCTATGATCTTATTCTGATAGGGCACAAGATCTTCTGCCCATATCTGGCATTCAATAAATATTTGTTGGATTGAATTGAATTGCACTGGAAACTGGGCAGACAATAAGACCTAGACAATTTGGAATTCATATTCCTGGGTGGCAGCAACTAGTCTAGAGAGATTTTTCTAAATTTCCAGTCTTGATTCTTCAGAGGTCTAGTTGACCTCTCCAGTTAAAGAGATTTGGAAGTGGGAGACTTTCAAGGTAAATGACTATATTAGTCCCTTTTCCTCCTTCTCACAACTGCGCAACCCCAGAGCACCAGCCTATGCCAGCCACAGAGCTGCAAATCACGTCCTATCTGGAGTAAAGCCTACCTGGAGAAAGAGGCTGAGAGAAGGTGGGGCAGGAAAGAAAAAAGGTAGAAATAAGAAAGCCAATGTGGGAAAGGGAGAGAAAAAGGAGGAGGAATAGGCTGAGGGGGATAGAAAAATTTGAAGGGAAATGGACAAAACATAAAAAAAGAGAAATGGAGAAAAGCAAGGAAAGACAGAGAGATATACAGGCAGAACCTGGAGAAACAGAGGAAAGGATTAAAAGAGAAATATCTCTTCTCTGAGTTCATGTGGCATGCAGCTACTGCCAAAATATATTTACCACAACACAGAAATTATAGAGATAAAAACCTAGGTTTTTTTATTATGCTCAAGCAAAGGTTCAGGCCTCAGAAAAAGCCTGAAACCCCATTAAGAGTCTCACAAGTCCTCTTATAGGCAAAATTACATCCGAGTGACAGAAATAATTCTATTACATATTGCAATCTTGTCCATTCCTCTTCAGCCATAAAAGTTAAAGAGAAGATAGATTCATAATTCCACACTTCCTTCAATGTCATAAAAGTTGAACAAACTTAAACAGCGAACAAACTCCATAGGTAAACTAAGTCAGGTTACAGATTAAAATACATTTAGAGATTTCACAAATAGGCTGATTAAAGGGGAGAATTTACATGTTGCCAAAGAGTCAAGGTCACTTGAGATTCTTCTGGCTTCTTATTTAAGGAAGGTTTAAGGCTTTAAGAAAATTTTCACATCCCATGGGATAGGTTTTGATCAAGTCACCAAAAGTTGCAGAAAAATTAAAAATTCCCATGAGACGGGAGAAAAGGAGAAGAAGAGGAAAAGACAGTCGAATAGAAAGATTCTTTCCCTTCTACAATCCTTCCCCTATGATTGTTGCCAAAATTATCTTCCTACAGCACACATCCAACCAGGTCACTCCACCGGTCAAGAAACTTCAATAGCTCCCTATTGTCTCTAAAATAGAAACTCTTCATCTAGACATGAAAAAGCAACAGCTTCCCTTCCAGGACATTTCACAATACTCCCCTTCAGGCACAGTGGCATGCTTACTGTTCCTTAGATTTAGTGTTCTACTTCCCCTCTCTGATAGTCTTTGCATAGACTATTAACTATTGCTGGAAAATGCACTCCCTCCTCATGTTCCTTGCTTATCATCCTTAGCTTCCTACAAGTCTTAGGTCAAGTGTACCAGCTCCTTCCTACAGAAAGCTCTTCGCTGGATGCCTGGGTGCTAGTGCTCTCTCTCCTCAAACTATTTTACATTTATCCATGTAAAATGGATTATAAGCTGAAAATGGGGGACTTGACAGGCAGTGAGAGATAGCTTTGTGGCTTGTTTTGTTTCACTATGCCTATTTGTGACAAGGCAGGTTTATTCTTTGTTTTAATGGAGGAATGGGGATTTGGGAGAAACTGAGACAGGAATGCCAAATGAGAGAAGTAAAGAAAGAAAAGAGAGTCATTGTAGCATTTTTGAAAATGCACAGGAGGTTTGGAAAGAGACACAGACAAGCAGGACAGCTTTGAAATTAACATGTTTAATTTATTGTCTTTTAAAAAATAAATGCCAGTGATATACAAGAGATTAATGTTTTCATGTACAATTTCCTTTTTCTTTTGAAGGAAGAAAGGAAGGAAGGAAGGAAAGAAGGGAAAAGGAAGAAAGGATGGAAGAGAAGGTGAAGGAAAGGGAGAGGAAGGGAGGAAGGATGGATGGGAGGAAGGATGGATGAAAGGAAGGAAGGAAAGAAGGGAGAGAAGAAGGGAAGAAGGAAGGAAGGAATAAAGGAAGGAAGAGGCATTTTATTTAGTGGCTACTAGGCACTGTGCTAAGTATTAGGGATACAAAAGTAATGACGGTCTTTGCCCTCAAGGAACCTATATTTGAATGGGAGAAACAACCTGCATGGGAGAGTGGTGACCTGAGAATTAACTTTGGTCTAAAATTATGAGGATGGGGAATAGGGCCATAGGGAAGGGGAATAGTAAGAGACTGGCATACCCCATGTCAACAGTCATGTTTGATGGTATTTGTCAAATACAGAATAACAAAAAAAATAATAAATTTAAAAAGAATGCAAATTCTTGGAGTGAAGGGATTATTTCATGTTTTGTCTTTTTATTCCCATAGCCTAGCTTGGTACCTTGCATATATTATAGCTTAAAATATCCTTGCTGAATAAATGAATGAAAGAGAAAAAGAGTGGAGGCAGAAATAGGAGGAAAGGAAGGAAAAAAGGTATGGAGGAAAAGAGAAGAGGATAGAAATGTGTCAGACTGGGTTAATATGAACCATTAGAGTGACTTGAAGATCACTTATCACTCAGTAAGGGTAGTAAAGGCTTTCCTATTCCTCAAGCAACAATGTAAAGCTGTGAGCACATCCTTCTTCATACCCTTCCCACCTCACCAAAACCCAACCCTGTATGGTGTTTAGGGATTCAGGTCCCTTCTGTTGTCCCTAAGACCACCCCACACAGGGACAAAAAGTACTGGATCCCCACCAAAGATACCCCCTCTAAAATCAAAGACAGGGGATAAGTTTCAAATGATGGATTTCCTAGAGCTAGGCAATCCTTTGTCCTATACAGATTCTGGGCATCTAAGGATGAGTTTTCCCTCTTCCATATGGTAATAAAGCCTAGGAAATTTGGCACTTTGGTACCCCGAATTTGAGAGCCAATACCATCAGCATGACCCAATTCCCCAAAGCCATTCCTGGCCTTTTCTGTTTGACCAGTGCAGATTGGGCAGTCAGTAGCTTGGAAGACCCTGGCAAATCAAACCGAGGAGGTTCTGAACTCCTCTAGATGTAATTATCCATCTCATTCAGAATGGGCATTGAATTTAATAAAACCAATTAAAACTAAAGAGCCAGGGACACCAAGGGATTTAGGGGGAGACCTGGAGAGCTCTGGCAGCATTGGTACATATCTTCATTCAACACACAGTGCCTGGATCCTGTCCCAGGACCTCCATTCTGAAAAGAACTGTTTCAAAAGTAATATAACTAAACCATAGCAGGAATTCAATCCAATAAATATTTTTAGATGGCTTAGGAAGGTAGCTAGATGGTGCATTTGATAGACTATTGGACTTAAAGTTAGGAAGATCTGAGTTCAAATCTATCTTCAGACACTAGCCATACGACCCTTACAAAATAATTTAAATTTTTCTCAACCTTAGTTTTCTCATATGTAAAATGGGCACAATAATAAAACCTACCTCACAGGGATGTTGTGAGGATCAGATGAAGTAACATGGGTAGCACTTTGTAAACCTTGAAACACCATATAAATTCTAAGCCCATACAATACTGGGTTCAGCAGACAGACTAGAGGAATATTGATCACTAGCGGGTTCTTACTTTCTTTTACTAGCAGCCTGAATCTGAAGCCTGGTTTCCATGTCATTAGCTTTCACAGTCTAGGGAGAAATAAGGACTTCCCTCTAAAGTTGCCAAGGCAACAGCAGATTCAGCACCCATCACAATGGGTCTGGAGTAAGACAAAGAAGAGTAGACTTGAGCACTAAGTTGGTGACTTGGGATGGATGACAAAGAAGGCTTGTCTGAAAGACTAAAAGGAATTGGAGAGTGAAAATGAGGAGGAAGGCTTTCTGGATGTAGAGCTTCTACAATCCCTACTTTCTTAAAGTTCTTTGTCTAGCTACAATCTTTTTTTTCCTGCTCATACCAACTAAGAGAAGGAGAAAAAAGTGAGAGAAAATTCTCTAAAAGAGATGCAAAAAATTGAGAACCAGAGGGTTTGACAGACTTGCCTTAATGTGACATACTGTGAGTCAGCTCTAAATGCAGGTATCCTCATACCAAAGCCAAACCAAGGCTTGGCTTTCCATCAGACAGTCAATGACACTTTCTCTATTCTATTCTGTCTGTGTTCTTATTTGTCTCTCTTAATCTTTTCCTCTGCTTCTCCCCTCAGCTTCTGGCTTCCTCTCTCTCAATCTCTCTCTGCCTCTGTCTGTCTCTCTGTCTCTCTCTGTCTCTGTCTCTCTCTCTCTCTCTTCCCCCTCACCCCATTTTTTTTCTTCCATTTCTCTCTTGTTCACAAGGCTGAAATCAGAATGCTTTTGAGCACAGTAGAGGTTGCAGAATGACTCATTTATGAGAGAAAAGTCTGCATAAATATATGGAGGCAGGAGATAAAATGTTGAATTTTATAAACAGCTAGTGGTCCAGTTTGGCTCTATGTTATCTGACCCCTATGGGGACTGGGTTTTTAAATTTTTTATTTAGGATTTTATTTTTCCCCAGTTACATGCAAAAATAATTTTAGTATTCATTTTTAAAACTGAGTTCCAAATTGTCCCCCTTCCTCCCTCCCCACCCACCCCCATTGAGAAGGCAAGCAATTTGATATAAGTAATACATGTGTAATCACGCAAAACACTTCCATAATAGTCATTTGGTAAAAGACTAACTATCCCTCCCCCTGTTTATTTTATTTTCTCTTTCCTTGCACTCTGTCCCTCCTCAAAAGTGTTTTGCTTCTGACTACCCCCTCCTCGAACCTGTTCTCCCTTTTATCACTCCCTTTCTCTTATCCCTTTCTCCCCTACTTTCCTGTAGAATAAGATAGATTTCTATAACCAATTAAGTGTGTATATTATTCACTCTTTGAGCCAATTTTGATGAAAGGTTCACTTACTCCCTCTCACTTCGCCTCTCATCCCCTCCACTGTAGCTTTTTCTTGCCTCTTTCTGTGAAATAATTTACCCCATTCTACCTCTTTTTCTCTTTCTCCTAATACATTCCTCTCTCACCTTTTAATTTTATGTTTTAGATACCATCCCTTCACATTCAACTCACACCTGTTCCCTCTACGTAGATACAGATGTGTGTTAATCCTTTGTTGCCGAAGAAGACCATGCCATGAGAGAAATGATGACATGACTTTCATTTGACTTTGTTTTGAGTGAGGGAGGGCTGTACAGGTCATCAGCCTCACTTTTCCTCCAGAACATCTGAATCCAGTGACCAGATATTCATCAGGATGACTGGAGATGACCCAGGATGAGGCAATTTGGGGTTAAGTGACTTGCTCAAGGTCACACAGCTAGCGAGTACCAAGTGTCTGAGGTGAGATTTGAACTCAGGTCCTCCTGACTCCTGCACTGGTGCTCTATCCACTGCACCACCTAGCTGCCTCATGTAGATATAGATATGGATATGTAGATATCTATCTATCTATATGTATATATATACTCCTAACTACCCTAATAATGAGAAAGATCTTTTGAGTTAAAAATATCATCTTTCTATGTAAGAATGTGAACAGTTTAACTTTAATAAGTCCCTTATGATTTATCTTTCCCATTTACCTTTTTGTGCTTCTCTTGAGTCTTATACTTGAAAGTCAAATTTTCCATTTAGTTCTGGTTTTTTCTCAAGAATGCACGAACATCTAGATCATTGAATGTCCATTGTTTCCCCTCATGCTGGGTAGGTGATTCTTGGTGGTAATCCTAGCTCCTTTGTCCTCTGGAATATCATATTTAAAGCCCTCTGATCCTTTAATGTAGAAGCTCCTAAATCTTGTGTTATTCTGATTGTGTTTCCACAACACTTAAATTGTTACTTTCTGGCTGCTTGCAACATTTTCTCCTTGACCTGGCAATTATGGAATTAGGCCATAATATTCCTGACAGTTTTCATTTGTGGATCCCTTTAGAAGGTGATTGGTGGATTCTTTCCATTTCTATTTTACCCTCTGCTTCTAGAATATCAGGGCAGTTTTCTTGATAGTTTCTTGAAAGATGATGTCTAGGTTTTTTAAAATTAGGACTTTCAGGTAGTCCAATAATTTTAAAATTCTCTCTCCTGGATTTATTTTCCAGGTCAGTTGTTTTTCCAATGATACATTTCACTTATCTTCCATTTTTTACATTGTTTTGGTTTTGTTTTTGATTTCTTGATTTTTCATACATTAGCTTCCATGTGCTCCATTCTAATTTTTAAGGAATTATTTTCTTCAGTGAGCTTTTGGACCTCCTTTTCCATTAATCTGATTTTGCTTTTTAAGGCATTCTTCTCCTCATTGGCTTTTTGGACCTTTTTTGCCATTTGATCTAGTCTATTTTTAAGGTGTTACTTTCTTCACTACATTTTTGGGTTTCCTTTACCGAGCTGTTGGTTCATTTTTCATGATTTTCTTGCATCATTCTCATTTCTCTTCCTCATTTTTCCTCTACTTCTTTTACTTGATTTTCAAAATCCTTTTTGAGCTCTTCCATGGACTGAAACCAATTCATATTTGTCTTGGAGGCTTTGGATCTTTTCTATCTTCTGAGAGTGTATTTTGTTCTTCTTCGTCAACATAATAACTTTCTATAGTCAGAGGTTTTCTCTATTTTTCGCTCATTTTCCCAGCCTATTACTTGACTTTTAATTCTTTGTTAAACTGCTTCCAGGGTAGAGAACACACTCTCCCAACCTTCAGGGGATTTGACTGGCTGGTTTCAGAGATACTTTTAGGGATTTGTAAGTTTTCAATTTTCCTAAAATTGTATGATTTAAGGAGAGGTATTTACTCCTTTCCTGACCTGTGTTCTGGTCTGTGAGTGACTACAAGCACTCTTTTCTGCCCTAGAACTGTGAAGAGGGTCCTCTCTCCACTGCTGCTACAACCTTTACCATGCTATGTCTTCTTCTCGCCCCAGAATTGCCACCTAAGACTTCAACCCAGATCCAAGTATAGGCAAAGCAACAGAGTCCTGCTTCGATGCTAGCAAAGAGACAATTTTCCCAGAGTAGCTAATTCCCCAATTCTTACTTGCATTGACAGGTGGATCTCCAGAAAACAGCTGAGTACTTCCAGGGTTCTAGGGGTAACTCTAAGGAGCTAGGTTTACTAGTACTGTTGCTCAAAATCCCCCACTGGTGTGCTCCCCTTAATTATAAATCATAATTAGCTTTTAGGGATGAGTGATTTTAGGCTGGACCTGTGAATTGAACAGGACAGGAAATTCCCTAAATGAAGAAAATCTCTCTACCATTGATGGTCAGCATTTTCTCAGAAACTTATGGTCTTAGAAGTTTGCCTATAGTACTGAGAAGTTAAATTCACTTTCTTCCCTTGCACAAACAAGATGTTTTGAAATCATAGGCTCTAGAAGTCCCTTTCCTCCCTTTCTGAAGCTCTCTGCCAGGCTCTAAGGGTGAGGAAATATGCAAAGACCCATTGAAGAGGGTTTCTATTTTAAATACTATACTTCTAAAAGATCCACTAGAGGAAAAATAAGCATTTTTCTCTTTTGTTTTAGACAATAATTGGACAGTTTGTTTTCTAGTGTGTTCCCTTTGAGAATCAAACTAGCTCTTTTGAGATGACCTTTGCTTGTTTAAATGCACAAATATTAATATCTGTTGTATTACTGAATCCTTTATGTAGTGAGGTGTGTTCTGATTCATTCTCATGAAGCTGAGCTGGCCACATAATCTCTTCAGCATTCCTGGGGGCAATCCTCAGGGACTGATGAGGCGCTTTGGTGCTGCCATCAGCTCAAGCTGGCTATATTCCACCATTCTTAGGAGCCAATTACTAGTGACCCAGTTCCATTTAACCACTTAACATCAATTAGAGTTTACAAACAGTTACTTCAAAAATATGGCCAGAATTATTGTACAAACATTTTCCCCAACACCTTGGGAGCATATTCTCACCTACATCACCTCAGCTTCTGGATGAGGTGTAGGTTCATAAAGTAGCTCAGTTCCTATAGAACATTGGTCCCACCAAGTTCAGGACCAGATGCAAAATGACTATTAGGTGATTCTTCCTCTCAGCTTTCAATGGCTTGGGTACAGAGGGTCACTCTTCACTCCTCAGGGTACTGCTGCTAGGCTAGCTACTCTGCATCTCTGGAACAAAGGGTCATCAAGTTACCCTCTGGTCTTCCAAACTCATGGGGTCAGAGTTTCCACTCCCTTCACCTAAGACATACTCAGAGGCCAAAGAAAGAGGCCTTTTTCTCAGAGCCTTGTGACCTTAATGAGCAAAAGTTTCTAAGTCTTCTCCTCTGCCAGTACATTCTCTCACCAGACACTGTGAACAAAGGAGTCACCAAATGGCAAAAAGAGAGATGGTCAAAGCTGACTTGGGCATTTTTTGAAGATATCCCTAGTTCCAGCCAGGCAACAGATTAAAAAAAGCTCTTCTGGACTCCAGGGTGAGCAGATCCGAGTCAGTTACAAAATGTCTATGCATGCTCCCAATCCCTCCAAGGCACTTCTCTTGTCGGTCATTGAGACCCTCCAAGAAGCAAGCACTTCAAATTTCCATGTCTAGAGGTTCATCAGCTGAGGAGGCTGATGGGGTCTTCACATACACCAGACCCTCATTACATTTACAAGTGGAGGCTGATATGAGAGAAATGGATTTTGTATCCCTAAAATATTTGTGCTGGCAGTTCACCTGGAATATTTATGAGAGCTCATAAATATTCATTTTTCTCTTTTAAGCAGACCCAGATTATTTTCCTTATTGAAATATGAGCCCAGACAGCTTGATTGAGATCCTTATGGACTGCAGGTTTTTAGGATAAGGTTTGCCTGCTGTTCAAGAAACCCTGGGTAATTAACCCCAAAGTGCTTAATCCCTTATGGGAGCCCCAAATCACTTTGGGGCTTTTTTGGATTGTTTTATTTTAGGTTAAACCTGCTTGTTATAGTGTAGAGTGAATTGGGAACTCCTTTGTGCTAGCAGAGATCCTTTGGGGAAATTTCAGATGCCCCATGGTAAAGGGAACCAGCAGAATTTTTGTGTGGACCTACAGGGGAGATTGTCTTGTGTGTGAAAATATATTTTGTGGTGGAAAGGGACACATGGGCATGTTTTATCCAGCTCTCCAACTGGATTACCCCATGAATCAAAAAGAATCATGGATGCTTACATCTAGCATAATTTGATTTCTTAGCTGAAGGATAAGGTAGTGATTTTTAGTGGACCCCAAGTCCTTATTCCCTATAGAGAGAGCCCCACATAGTCAGGGAGCTCAGAGAATATAGGCTTGCCCTCTGGGGGAGAGGGTTTAATTTTTTTCTTGTTTTGTTTTTTTTTTATTCTTTTGGGTTGGAGAAAACCATTCGGCAAACAATAAAACAAGCAGTAACCTATATGAATTTTCTAAAATATAAACTGTTAAGTTCTACCACCATTTATTTGTAAATATGGAAGAATGTTCATTTCCTACTTGTGAACTATATCACATAGACTTTTTCTTAGACTAAGTTCTTGGGGAAGCACAGTGAAGGATCCTAAATCACTATAGAACTTGCCAATATTTGCAACTCTGGACTTCTCAAAAAGCATTTGAACAAAAGCATGATGGGATTTTTAAAAGCAATGGGATTTCCAAAACTCTACTGATCTGCAAATGCAGAAAATTTCACTGGGGAAGGAGGTATGGGGGGAGGGTAAGAGTGGAGGTTTTCATTATACTCACTCTTATTAGTGCCATCTCTGAAGACCCAGTCATCTACATTGAAACAATCAATCAATCAAAGGTAACCTTGTAAATGGGTAAATGCTTTTAATCAATTTGAAAAGATCATAGGTATTTTGAGTAACTGGATAAAAGTATATGATACCATACAGACATCTATGAATGTCTAAGAAGAATTTGTTTATGACAAATATCTATCTATCTTATTCATCATCTATCTACACATATATCTCTATAAAAAAACTGCAAGTTGATTCAGAGCCAGTCAATCCAGCAGTGGTCCAATTAATCTATGAATGACTTCTCATAGGGAATTCCCCCAGAGGAGAGTGTTTTCTTTCTGTCTCCCCTCCTCACCCACTGACTGGATCACAATCCTTTTAACTTCAAGATAGAAAGATCTGAAGTTCTTATCTGCAATGATAGCAGTATCCACCACAGTCAACCAATGACATCACAGGTGATATCTTGACTTGTATATGAACTGGATTTAAGTGAGGCAGAAAGTTGCACAAAGTTGTCATCCTCACTTTCTTCCAGAGTCATCAAAGTCTAGCAGCAAGACAAAAGTCAGGATGACTGGCAATGACCTAGGATGCAGTAAATGACTTTGGTTTCTTTGACATCTGACCAAGATCCAATCACTCCAAAGCACTTGTTTTCATATGCCTGTTCTGACAGAGGAAGTCTTTACATGCTTGGGGTAGACATCCTTCCAACTCACCAACAGGTATGAGGCCTGTTGATCACCCTTCACAGGCTTTTTGCCCATGTGCAGAAAAGGTTTTACCAGGGTGTAACCACTGTGCATCCTACAGCTTCTTGGAGCCCATATCAGTGTCTCCAGCAGTTGATGGTACACTGTATCAGGAGCTTCCAGTCACATTGAAGATAAACTAAATATATACTGAAGGAAAGTAGTTTCAAGAGTCTGGAAGGACAATGACCCTCAAAGCCAAGCAGAGAGCTATATTTAAGGGAAATCCCAAAGATGACTCCAAAAAGGGAGAAAAGGACTAAATTTACCATTTGATGGCTATATCACTAAAGAGCTTTCCAAACTCTCTAAGTTTGAGCTCCCTTTAGCCAGGGATTTTCTGTGTGAAAGAATAGCATATAGCCAGCAGTTTGGGAGAATTATTCTTCCTATTTAGTACATAATCCTGCTAAAAGTTAATGAAGTCTGACTGATAATAAATGGGGAGCACACTGGTAAGGGCTCGGCTTATAAGTGACAGTACTAGAAACTCCAATCACTCACAATGCAATGAATAGTAGTCTGGACCACCAAAATGAGTGCACATTGGGAAAGTAGCCTTGGAAGTGCTACATTTGACCTTATTCATTCTATCTAGCTATCATGCTAGTCAAAATAAGACCTTATCTTTAAAAGGTCAAGGTCTCCCACTGCATCTGGGGAAATCACCTGGTGTCCTGATTTATATCTCACCACTGGACCCAGATGGCTCCAGAGGAGAAAGTGAAACTGGTGACTTTGCACAGCGCTCCCTCACTTAAATCCAAGTCACTTGCACGTCATGATCCTTTTTGAGAACAAAGGACAAATAGCAATCACAGATATCATGCTGTATTTTTCCTTATTTTCACTGCTTATTGCAGAGAAAGATGAGTTTCACTCACTGCCTTCACTTCCCCCTCTGCCTCACTCTTTGAGCCCGTGAAATCTGGCTAAAACTGTTTTCTCAAGTCACCAGTAATCTCTTAGTTGCTAAATCCAATGGCCTCTCAATCCTATCCTCCTTGACCCTTCTGCAGCATTGGATAGTTAACCATTCCCCCTTTTGAATATTTTCTCCTCCCTCAGCTTCTGCCCCTCTGTCCTTTCATGGTTCTCCTCCTGCCTGTCCCTTCTTGGTTTACTTCAATAGTTCATCATCTATTTCTCCACATTCCCTAAGTATTCCTTATCATTCTAGCCTAAACCCTATTCTCTTCATGTAGGCTCTTTTCAGCGATCGCATCAATTCTCATGGGTTTAATTATCATCTCTAAATAGATAGCTCCCAAATCTATATTCAGTCTTAACAATAATTTCACAGAATTTCCGCTGTGGCAGGGATGTTAGAAGCCATTAATTTCAACCCTTAAACAAAAGAATTCCCACTAGGATATACCTGACAAATTATCATCCAGCCTCTGCTGCAGGGGAAAATCCACTACCCCTCAAGGCAACCCATTCCACCTCTGAAGAGCTTTAATCATCAGAAGTTTTTCCTCTCATCAAGCTCACATTTACATCTCTCCCACTTCCACCCATCCCTCAGCCCTTTCCTCTGTGGGACCAAGCCCATTACACTAAATACTTCAATACAACTATCAAATCACTCCCCAATCCAATTTTAATCCATGCCAAGCATTTCCAGTTTCTTCAACCTATTCTCACATGGGGATTTTTACCACCCAGCTACCCTCCTCAGAATTCCCTCCTACTAATCAGCATAATTCCTAAAACATGACACCAAGAAATGCACAAAGATACGCTGGATGGGCTCTGGAAACACACATTTTAAAAATCACAGTTGGTCAATGCATCTACATTGATCTATTAGTTCCACACTTAACCCCCTACCTTTTGGTATTCTTAAAGCAGCCTTTGTAATGGCTGGACTATGTAATCTAGTCCAGTTGCCTTGGAGGAAGATGAGAGATAAATAAAGCAGCACTATCCCTCTCTGAATCTGAAGATTCCAGAAGATAAGGCAGGTAGTATTTACTATCCCCATTTTACAGTTGAGGAGACCACGATAGGTTATGTGACTTACCCAGGGTAACAAAACTATTAAGTATCTGAGGCTTGATTTGAACTCAAGTCTTCCTGGCTCAAGGGCCAGCATACTATCCACTGTACCACCTAGTTGCCAATTAAGGGCTGAGGTAATATCTCCATCAGCCATCTGCTTGAGAACTGATCCTTTACAGAGGAGGTCACGAGCACCATCTACTGGAGTATAACTGGACACCAGGGAGTTAAGTATATCTTTAGAAAGAGCATTGATGGAGGCAGTGGAAGATCTTGATGCTTCAGGGTAGTGGAAGAGTGACCAGAGGAGAGCTTCTGTTGAAAGAGAAACAGAACACAAAAAGGCTTTAAACAGAAGCACCCACATGGAGAAACAAATCTGCTTCCCAGAGTTCATTTTGCCACCTCCTCTCCTCATGCTTTTGTGCAGGCCATCCCTCATACAGGATACATTCCTTCTCGTGTCTGCCTCTCAGTATCCTCCTCTTCTTTGGAGACAAAGCTCAGGTGCTTCTTTGCTACATGAAGTTTTTAGCCTTCCTTCATCACCCCCTATAATAATGTTCATTCCCTCCTTGCATTTTCCTAGGGTACTATGTCTGATCTCCCTCTGATCCCCTCCCCCCATAACAATCCATTTTTCTAGTAATAGGGTGAAGTCCTCACATTGGAACGTAAGCCCCAGGAGGCTGCTTCCAGGATACATCATTGTATCCTTAGTGGATAGCACAGGGCCTTGCAGGTAGCAGATGCTCAGCAAATACATGATGAATTTCATATGGAAAGTGAGAAAAGTGAACTCAAGGATCTCAGGGCTGTTTCAGCTTTAAATAAGATTGTACTATGACTCATTAGCCAAACATCTCTCCAGCGTCCTTCACTCTGGTTATTGCCTTATGCCATCCTTGCCAGACTCTGGCCTTAAATTCTTGACCTTTAACTTCCTAACTCCACCCTTTCTAGACACCTCCCTAAAAGTGATGCTAGAGAGAAAGCACTAAGCTAGTGCAGGTGGGGAATGGGGGGGGGGAGGGGCAGAGCAGGAGGGTAGAAATGAAGACAGGATAATGAAACCTGGTCTCAAGGAGCAGGAGAAAAGGTGGTACCACTAAGTTAGTGAATGTCTCTGATGACCAAATTTGATTTGCTTCCAGGTTAAACAGGTCAAGGGAGCATAGATTACATCATGCCAATTAGGGAGTCAGAAGGAAAAAGGGACTCTATCTATAAGACTAAGGAGCCTAACCCAGGAAAAGTATATAGAGTACAAGTGCCAGTTTGAGATAGAGATAGAGATGTGTGCATAATCTCATATATGTTTATTATACATTTATATATTATATATCTATATGTACATACATAGATATGTCTATCCATGTAGATATGTGTTTATGTGGATGGAAAGAGAGAGAGAGATATGTCTATCTTTCTGTCCTGTGATTTCATTGATATATCTAGGGCAGTGGTATAAAACAAATAGAAAATGGGGCCACTAAGTCATATATAAGGATCCCTGGGTGTTGGCACATATTAACTTAGAAAATCACATGTTAACATTACCTATGTTCTACTGAATTTTCATTTATTTTGTTAATTATTTCCCAATGATATTTTAATCTGGTTAGGGTTGTATTCAGCAGTGTTGCAGCTGCAACGTGGGCCCAATGGGCTTCACATTTGACCCCTCTGGTCATGTCCCTTCTGGGATCTCCCCCAAAATTAAACTCCCTAAAATGAGGTATTTGTAAAGCACTAAGAATAGTGCCTAGCACACAGGAAGCACTTAATAAATGCTTGTTCACTTCCCTCATTTGACCTCCCCACCTAGGCAGATTGGCAATGTACACTTTTAGTTGCCTGGGAGCATTGAGTGGCTAAATGACTTGCCTAGGGTCACAAGCTAATAGATGTCAGAGACAGGACTGGAACCGAGAGACACGCCTCTATACTCACTACTCCATACTATCTATTTTGAAGGAAAGTATATGGGATGTCCCCAAAGTCTTAGTGCTTATTAGAGCTCTCTTTATGACTCCATTTTGAGATTTTCTTGGCAGAAAGGGTTCACCATTTCCTTCTCCACCTCATTTTACAGATGATGAACTGAGGCAAACAGGATAAAGTAAACTGCTCAGGGTCACCCAGCTAGTAAGTGTCTGAGGCTAGATTTGAACTCAGGAAGATGAGTCTTCCTGATTTCAAGCCCACTGCACCACCTAGCTGCCCTGATAGTTTTAGTGCACTTTTAAGCTATCAAAGCTTAAAGTTTGAGATACTAAGGCTTAAGTTGCACTAAGACTTTTTAAGACATTCTGTGTATATCATATAGAACCACACAAGAGCTCTCGGTGGGGGTGGAGTGTAAGCATCTTGACGTCATGGGCTGCTTTATTTTTGTCTTTGTATACTCATCCCCTAGCACAGAACCTGGCTCATAGCAAGCGCTTGATAAATGTTTTTTTGATTGACTAAAGCATGATTTAGCCTGGAGAAGAATAAGTCCAGCAGTTACTCGGTCCTGGAGATCGCCCGTATTCAGAGCCGGTAAAATGAGGTGAAAGGTGCTTAAGGTGCAGCTAGAATCATTTTGGTGCACTCTCAAATTGCACTTCCCAGATGAAAGAGGCAGGAGATGCTCTCGAGTTAACAAATTATGGTGTTTTCTTCTCTGTATTTTTTTAAGGGGAGGGTAGAGATACCCTCAGCTACCCAGAATAATTTGTGGACAGCTCCATGCAAAGCTGGAGGAAATAGATGAAAAGTCTTGTGGAGTCTTTCCAGGCAGAGATGAAAGATTAAAAGGAGAAGGGGCCAGTTTTCCCCAAGCTCTCAACACCTCCCTGGTCCAGTCCCTTTGTTGGAGAAAGGAGAGGATGTGGTAAGACATGGTTGGCAGCCCTTCGTCACTCCTTTTCAATCCTCCCTCCCCTTGCATTAGAGAGATACTGCATTAATTGCCATGGCAACAAAGAGGAGTAGGCAACCTTCGGGCCTCTTTGGGGATTGGGGCCCCAGCCTGGAGGCCTCTCATGTAAATGAGGCTGAAATGGCTAGATGAGTCATCAAGCATCCAGCTAACGGAGGGGGGTTGGGGGGGGCAGGGGCTGGGTACCAGGACTAAGGATGATTGGAACAGGCAAGTTCATCCTGCCCCATCCCCATTGTCCAGCACATACTTTCCCCCTCACCAGCCCCGTCACCATCCCTAACAATGAACCTTTCAGTCCTAAGATGGAGTCTTCCTTTTCTCCATACTGCCCCCTCCTTCCCCCCAATTCCAGAGAAGGGAGCATTTTAAAGTCTTCCATTAAGCACAAATACTCAGCTATTTTGTAAATAGCTTATGTCCATGGCTTATCCTTGAGGGAGGGGAGAAGAGAGATGGGGGGGCGGGGAGGGCACTGGGAGACAGAAATCCTAGGTTTGCTTTCTCCTCTGGAGCTTTGTGATCTGAAGCAAATGTCTTTACCTCCTCTTGCCCAAGCACTGGAACACCAGGTAACATAGGAATGAGGCCACCTTGATGACCCTGTGGCTTTGAAGGGCAGTGGCAATGAGAGGGAAGAAAATAAAAACCTTGATCCACCAGAAATCTCCTCCTTGTGATTTTTCTCATGGAGGAGATGCTGTCTAGGGGGTGGAGGGTTGGGGGAGGGGGTTTAAAAAGAGGTAAGCACCTCATCTCCACCCCTTCAAACCTGCCTAGACCTCCATGGTTCTTCCTGAGGTGACCATTCACCCCTCCCCTAAGTCCTCCCCCCACCTCATACATACTCACAGGCACAACTTTGGTGGGGTAGCATATTTGGGGAGAAGAAAACAAAGTAATTTTTTTTCTCTGTCAGGGGTAAAATGCCAAAAACCAGCCCAACAGGCTGGGGATGACAGTGGCCATGGTGATTGAGCACCTAGGGACAGGGGAGGAAGAGCAGAGGGAGAGGGTGGTGTTAAGCTTTAGAAATGATCCTTTAAAGAAATTAGAGAAGCCTCAGCCAAGGACTGTTTGGGAGGCTGGGAGCTAGCTAGGGAGAGGAATATATGCCAATTACAAAGCTGGGAATTGCCCTGCCTAGGCCATGGGTCTCAAATGGGGCTCCGTAGCATAACTAATCTCAGCCTGTTGACCTTTTCTATTGGTAAGGCAGAGTAGGGGAGGGAATTAAATTTTCCAGGGACTCTCTGAGTCCAAGTATAAAAACTCATTTTCATTCAATACATCCCTTCTATGTAACTAGAAAAGACCTCAACCTTCTTGAATATTAGGATCCCATAGATGTGGGGCTGTAAGGGACCTTAGAGGTCATCTAGTCCAGCCTCTACAGCCAGTAAGTCAATAAATATTTATTAAGCACCTACTATATGCCAGGCTAAGTGCTGGGATACAAAGAAAAAGAAAAGATTGTTTCTTCTCTAAAAGAGCTCCAGTTGGGGGTGGGAGTGGGGGCAGCATTTGAACAACTACAAATAAACAAGCTACATACAGGATAAATTGGAAATAATCAACAGAGGGAGGGAATCTAGAATTTAGGGAGACCAGTAGGGGCTTTCTTTAGAAGGTGGTTCTTAAAGGGTCTTAAAAGAAGCCAAGTTCATTTTAAAGATGCAGAAACTTAGTCACAGAGGTGGCAAGAACTCAGGTCATCTGACACCAACATTCTTTCATACCTTACTGGTGTTTGAGAAAGAAGCCCCCTATTAAAGAAGGGAACTAGGTCTAAGAACCTCATCTAGACACCAATTCTATTTCATGTACTTTCCCAGCTCTGGGTCAGAAGAAAGAAAACCAGAGAAAAGGTAGGGAAAGAAGGGGAAACTGGGACAGGAGGAGAAAGTAACCACCCTTTCTTACATACCATTCCACTGGGAAGCTTGAGATAAGGAAAAAATCCCTAATGAGTAGATAAAGAAGCTAGGTGGTGCTGTGGATAGAGAGCTCTGGACATGGAGTCAAAAAGTCCTGTGTTCAAAATCAGCCTCAGATACTTACTAGCAGTATGAGCCTAATAAGTCATTCAACTTCTATTTGCCTCAGTTTCCTCATCTGTAAAATGAGGATAACAACAGTTCCCACCTCCCCGAGTTGCTGTGAGGATAAAATTTGAGTTAATAATTGTGTGCTTAGCACTTAGATAACCAACATGAAACTTGTATCATCATGACAATTCTACTTAAAGTAGAATTAACTGGCTATGGAGGCCATGACTTCCTCTTCACTAGAAGTTTTTCAAGCCGTGGCTGTCTTTGTTGTTGTCATGTTCCACTCTTTGTGATCCCATGGACCATAGCACACCTGGTCTTTCTATTTTCCACTATTTCTCCAAGTCTGTCCTAGTGTATATTCATTGTTTCCACCACACTATCTATCCATCTTATCCTCTGCCATCCCCTTTTCCCTTTACCTTCGATTTTTCCCAACATCAGGGTCTTTCCCAGAGCCCTGTCTTCTCATTACGTCACTGAAGCATATAAGCTTCAGCTTCAGTAGTTGACCTTCCAGTGAATAGTATGAATTAATCTCTTTAAGCATTAACTGATTAGACCTTTTTGCTGTCCAAGTGACTCTCAAAAGTCTCCTCCAGCACCACAATTCAAAAGCACCAGTTCTGTGGCACTATGCTTTACCTTATAGTCCAACTCTCATAGCTATACATTGCTACTGGAAAAATCATAGCTTTGACTTTTGTCAGTAAGATGATGTCTCTGCTTTTTAGTATGCTGTCCAGATTTGTCATAGCTTTCCTCCCAAGGGGCATCTTTTGATTTCATGGCTTGTCTAGGATGTTATAAAGATGATTTCTATTCAGATATAGGTTGGCCTAGATGGCCTTTGAAATCTCTTCCAATGCTAAGATTTTTTGATTCTTTTGATGACTTTCCCCATAATAATAGTAGTAAAATAGTAGTAAAAGCTAGCATCTAAATGGCTCTTTAAGTTTCGCAAAGCTCTTTATATGTCTCCACATATCTGTGAGGCTCTGTTCATTAACCCCACTTTATAGATGAAGAAACTGGAAAACAGAGGTTGAGTGACTTGCATGGTATGATATAGCTAGCAAATATCTGAGGCAGGTTTTGAACTCTGCACTATCTAGGCTAGTCCTGGACCACTCCTCCTTTGCATAGATTCCTACCTGTACAGTTCCATCAGAGGAAAATGGGGCAAAGGGGAATTTTGAGACAGCTCAGGTCTACTGGACTCAAAGGCATCCGGGCCTTGCAATCTCCTAACGAAGATGGCCGAGGAGCACCCCCTTCTGGCCATTTTGGGTGAAGTTCAAACTTTGGACTAGCAAGGGATGCATTCTTAGCAATTCCACCAGTAAGCACCTTAGATCTTACACCCCTAGAGGTCTGTAGCCTTGGAGCCATACCAAACAGTTCTGGGCCAGAACCCATCCAGTGTCTGGCCCTGATGTGCTCTTGAGTTGGACTTCCCTGCCTTGAGCGATTACTAGCTGTGGGACCCCAGGCAAGGCCTCTCTTAGTCCCAGTTTCCTCATCTGTAAAATGAGGATAAGAAGCCCTAACTCAACACAGTTTCATGATGAGGATCAAGTGAGATAACATGTAAATGTAATTGTGTCCAAGGAATAACCTGACCAAGGGAAGGAGAAGGACTACCCTGCCCCATTGACTCTTTTCCAAGACAAAGGAAAACAACAAGGACTAAAGCCCAGTGACCTGGCCTCTCCAGGTCAAGGAGGCTATCTAGGGTGGCTATTCTCATTTGCCTGCAAATATCCCAGGGAAAAAAAAAACAACATTCAAGGAAAAGTAATATAAAGAAAAGTAAATTTGGTATCCTCAGAGAAAAGAAAGGATGCATTGACATATTCAATGAATCATGGGAGAGTGGGGGAGTGGGGAGTAACTCTGTGCCTGCCAAGCTTGAGAAGAGGTAGGAGGGGGCCTGTTCATCCTCCCTCAGCCTCAATGAGCGGTGTCTGAAGTTACCATTGGCAGAACCACACAGGCCCAGGAAAGAAAAGTTCAAAGCCCACGCCCATCACTTGCCCTTCCCTGGGTCCCTCCCACACTGTCTGCCAGTCTGATGTAAATATATCCCATTCATTCATCCACGTATCAAGCATTTAGTAAACACCTACTACATGCCAGACACTGTGCTAGGCACAGAGGAGACAAAGGCAAAAATGAAACATCTTAGCATATCCTGAACAGGGATGGACTGCTTCCTCTCAGAATAACTACCATAAGGGTAGAAGAATTGTCAGGGGGGCTGGGGAAGGAGTGGAAAGGAGAGAAATCTCTGAGCCTGCTGATAAATTGATGGCAAAGCAATGCTGTGGAAGAATAGGACAGGGTTGGTCTGTCCTTGATCCAATCCAACCTACGGAACTTGCCATGTGACCCCTTAAAGGGGTCCTCATTATGATTCCTGGTAGGATGGGGTTGGGGAGGAATGGGAGGAAGAAGGTTTAGAGACATGACAATATAAGAAGCAGCCTGAGAATTGGAAGAAAACATTCTCTGACAGGCTGAGGCAGAGTAGGAAAAATCTGTTTTGTCTCCTGTCTTCCTCAGCGGTTGCCATTTCTCACACACACACACACACACACACACACACACACACACACACACACACACACACACACACACAGTGTAGCTGCTCCATCTCTGGGACCTTCCCTAGACCCATCCTCCTCCTAATGCCCACAGGGACCTTGGGAAGCCCCAGACACCATTGTTCCAAGCTCCCTCACCTGGAAAGATGAATATGCACTCAGAATGCAGAGAGACAATAATGAATTCACCCGCATGCCAGCATCCCACTTCTATTAACTCCTCGGTCTGAATAATTTATTTAAATCATTGAGGATGGGGGCTAGGAAGAAAGAAACAATTCCTGGAGAAGGAGATGGGGATAAACCAACCTCACTCAGGGAAATAAATCTCCACTTTCCAACAGGGTCCAGGATGCGTAAGGGAAATCCCTCTCTGTGGGGAGAGAGGATGTTTTGGGCAAGGCAGAAAATCTAACATGCATGAAATACTTCTGATTACATCAGGGCTCCTGATGACCTCTGAGGGAGTCAGGCTCCATTTTATAGAAGGAGAGACCAGGTGCCCCTAGCAACAACTTGCTTTTCAATCTGTAGTGAACAAGTACCCCAAAACATTTTCAGATACAGTCCTTCATTTGACCTTCATAAAAACCCTGTGAGGTAGAAGCAATGTTATTATACCCAATCCTGATGAGGAGACTGACGCTTTTTCAAGGTCACACAGCCAGTAAGGGTTGGATCTGGGACCAGAACCTGAAATTCCAGGAATCTGACCCCCTGACCACTTATTTCCTCCATCCCTCAGCTCCAGGCTGTCCTGCTTCCAACTGATGTGGTTTGAAAATTCTCGGGATTGGCTGGGCTGAGTGAGATGTGGAGGGAATATGGGAAAAGCTCTCTCCTCAGAGGGCTCCCAGATCAAAGAAGGCGGCAGACAGCAGATGGGCTTGGATAGACCATAGAAGGGGGTTGGGCTCAGGGAGAGCTTGTTTCCCACCTGTTTTGGGGAAAGAACATGGCAGTCGCCTAGCCTTGCTAAAGCATGGCTTAGTTCAATTCACAATCTGGGTCTCTCTGGCATCCATTTCCCCCCTCCCTGTACACATATATACATTATGTCCTCTTCCTGCTGAATTGTTTCATTCTGGTTATGCCTGTCCCAAAATGTGCAAATAGATTTGTTGATCTGGGGAAGAGGGGCCTTTGAGGATTTGGGGAAAAAAGAGTACTGAAATCTCTGCGTTATTCCAACAACACAACAGGCAGGGAAGATGAAAAACACAGACCATAGCAATTAACTCATGATTTTCTGTTTCAGCAAAAGCAGGGGAGGAAATGGGGGCGGGGGGGGGCGGCTCATGGCTTCAGCCCTAGAAACCAGGATGGAGAAAGCAAAGAAAAGGGAGAACACCAAGGTCTTGGCTAACCAGTCAACTTGTTAGCCTAGAATGTGGGCAATCATCTGGTTCATCAGCCCCTGGAATGGGAGAAAAATCAGTAGCTTTCCCCAGTCTGTTCCATAGTGGGATCAAGTGTTCAGGTTCTCCCTCTTCAAAGAGCTAATTCTCACTTTTAACTCTGGTTAAAGCTTATGTTAGCTCTGAGATCCCCTAGATCAAGATGGGAAAGTAGAAAGAGTCTCTCTGTCTCTCTCACACACACACACATATCACACATCACACACACATGTGCACATGCATGCTTCTTAGTAGCAAGGAACTGACCTCCTTTTCTCTGGACCAGGTTCATGGGAGTTGGAGTTGGACGATTCTTCTGTTGGCTAGTGGGACTAATCAGCATTGATCTGGGCTCTCTGAGATTCTCAAGGAAACCAGGGGACTAGACCAGGAAAACGTGACAAATCCATCCAGATCGGAATGTATTCCCCAATTTAATACTCTGACTGTTCTCAACTGGAAGAGCTCCCATTTCCACCAATTCAACCCTTCCACTTTTACCCTCTGGAGAGCAGAACCTTATACTTGCTTCTTTTTTGTTTTGGGATTGTTTTGCAGACAATTGGGGTTAAATAACTTACCCAGGGTCACACAGCTAGTGACTATCTGAGGAAGGATTTGAACTCAGGTCCTCCTGACTCCAAGGTCAGACTTCTATTCCACTACACCATCTACCTGCCCCTCCCTCATACATTCAAACATCAGTCTAGCAGTGGTGGTAATAGATTATCCCAGGATATATGAATGGAGTGGAACAACACTCTTTTTCTCCTGGGCCCTTCCCAATAGTTCCTCTTTGATTTTAAAACTGTTTCTAATACCAAGAAGACCAAGACTATAGGCTACAATGTAGTAGCAACATATATGGAGTGCTGAACTTGGAGATAAGAAGACCTGGGTTCAAATCCCACCTCTGATGCTTTATTAGCTCTAATATCATGGGCAAGCCACTTAATCTCTCTCATCCTCAGTTTTACCCTCTGCAAAATGGGGACCATATTGCCTATATCATCCACCTCCTGGGTTTGTTGTTAGACACACATGAAATAATGTATATAAAACACATCACAAGCCTTGACATAACATATAAAGGACTGCTAGGTGATGCAACAGATAAAGTACCAGCCCTGGAATCAGGTGGACCTGAGTTCAAATCCAACCTTAGACACTTACTAGCTTTGTGACCCTGAGCAAGTCACTTGACCCTGATTACCTCTCCCCACCAAAAAAAGTGCTATTTAAGCATCACTTATTTTTCAGTAATTGTTGGACCATAAGGACAGCCACAAAATAAAGTATGAACTTTAGGGGAGGGATGGTGAGAGGAATGAGAGGAAGGGAAGATGATTAGAGGGAATAAGAAAATGTAAGAATGTCATCTAGGAAAATGATCCTAAAGAAGACCGAGACCATGGGGCTAAGAGGAGGCGGCAAGGAGAAGGCAGGTGATCAGGCTCTTGAAACTACAACTGGAGAAAATAGGAAGATGAATATTCCAGGATAAGGGAAGTCCCTGAGATCATGCTATAATAAGAGGATCCACCATGCTAGGAGTGGGGGTGCACCCCTGTAGTCCCTGCTGCTGGGGAGGCTAAGGCTGGTGGATCTCTCAAGCTCAGAAGCTCTGAGCAAAGTAGGGCTAAAACCCATCAGGTGTTCACACTAAGGCCAACCCCAATATGGTGAGCTCCTAGGCATGGAGGCGTTCCAGGCTGCCTAAAGAGGGGTAAACCAGCCCAGATCAGGTTAAAGTTTCCATGCTGGTCAATATTGGGGTTGGGCCCCTGAGTGATTTCTTAGGGATGGACAGTATGAGAAGAAGACTTGGTTGCAGTAAGGGGCTTGATACATGTCTTCAAGTATGTGAGGAGATTAGACTTGTTCTGTTCAGCCCCAGAGAACAGAACTAGGGGTAAAAGGTAGGAGCTGTGTCAAGAGCTGAACCTAGGCTTCAGTTAAGGAAAATCTCCTTAGTAATTAAGGTTATCCCAAAGTGGAGTGGGCCGCCTTGGGCTGAGGCATCATGGGAGGACTTCAGGCAAAGGAAGGATGGATAGCCACCTGTCAAGGAGGTTGTAAGGGGATTCTTGTTCTTATGGATTGGGTTATATGGCCTCCAAGGACCCTTCCAAATCTAGGATTCCTTGACGCACTCCAGAATTCTCTCAGAGAACAGATGCAAGACAGATAGATCATTCTTAGATCCACTTCAACCAAAGCAATAGTTAATCATGTTTCCAACAAGCTGTCTGGCCAGACTCAGGCCCTAATCTCCCGTCTAGACACTGATTCTCCAGCCGAGTCCTGGAGTCCTGGCTGACTCCAGGACAATGTCACTTACTAAACTCAACCATTAATGAGCCTCATTAGCAGAGCCCCATGCCAGGCTGTTAATGGGCCAGGGACATTAAGCATAAATGCTTTTTCAGCTGTCTGGAGGAGCAGAGCAAAAGAAACAGATATTTTAATAGCAAGGAATGAGGAGAAAGAAGGGCTGAAGAAAACAACCCATTGCAGGGTAAGGTGTTTCTTGTTCCAATCTTTTTCAATACTAATTTGCTTCAGTTGCTATTACCTTTCCCCAGATCTAGCTCCCATCTGAGGCACGCTTGCCTCAGGTTGACAGGGCTCCTCCAAAGGTCATTCTATCCCGGAGTGAGGAATCTTTGGTCTCAAGGCCACATGTGGCCCTCTAGGTCCTCGAATGTGGCCTATTGACTGAATTTGGGTTCAGCCAAAGGGACACACTTAAGGAACTAGAGGTCCACACATGGTTTTGAGGCCACAGGTTCCCCACTCTGTTCTCACCATTAATTGACTCTAAGGAAAGCAGACTTCACCCAACCCAAACAAAATCAAGGAAGGGGAATCCTGCCCTTATCAAAGAGATGTTGAGAGAAGGAGATCCCACCATCCCTTGGACATCATAATAATCTCCAGAATCAAGTACTTCTTGGTGTCTAATCTAAATCTCACAAGGTACACCTCAAGCCTACTTTTCTTTATTTAGGGAATGGAGGAATGAGGTCATTAAAAGGGAATGAAGACAACTCAGGTACATGGGGAAAGATGGGATAGGAGGTGAAAGACGGAGGAAGGTGGTAAGCTGTAAGAAAAGGAAGAAAAACATTCTCCAGAAGGGAAGTTAGCCCCACCAGCTGCAGAGGTAGCCTTGGCATCTCTTTCCTTGTAAATATCAGGGGAGTATCTTAAGTGGCCCAGGAGAGAATAGACTGGGGAAAATCACTGCGACCTTTTCCATTTTGCCCACAGCAGGAGAGGATAATAGAGCCATCCTTTAGGTAATTTATTTCCGCTACTGCTCAGATAATCCAACCCTGGCCCATGTAGTCGTCACTTCTCAGCCACTGTCATTTCTTTACTCTCTGTTTCAGTCTCTCCCTCCTCTTCCTGTTTCCTGAATAATTTGGTCCAGAACCCTTTATCAATCAATCAGTCAGTCAGTCAATCAATAAGCCTTTATTAAACACCTATTTGCCAGGCAGGGCAGCTAGGTGGCACCATAGTGCATAGAATGCCAGGCCTGAAGTCAAAGATTCCTCCTTATGAGTTCAAATCCAGCCTCAGACATTTACTAGCTGTGTGATACTGAGCAAGTCACTTAATCCTGTTTGCCTCCGTTTCCTCATCTGTAAAATGAGCTAGAAATGCAATAACAAACCACTCCAGTATCTTTGCTAAGAAAACCCCAAATGGGATCAGGAAGAGTCAGATACCACTGAAATAACTGAACAACAACAAATATGCCAGGCACTATAGTAAGCACAGGATATACAAAGAATGAAATAACTGCTACTTGCAAGGAGATTACATTCTAATGGTGTCTTTCCCTAGAGTGTGTGTGAATGATGTAGCCTTAACTCCATGGAGATGCCACTGATTAAGGGTCTCCTGAACCCACCCTTGGCAATCTCATTCTTCTTCAGTCAGAAATAGGAAAAGAGAAATCATTTCATCTTTGACTATCTGTTCTTAAATGGGCAGCATCAGGCTTATGTTGTCATGCAGACTGAGTAAGCCCCTTGAGGATAAGAGCCCTGCTTTATACTTCTCTTATATCCTCTATACTGCCTAGGCCAGTGCTAGGCACACAGTCAATGTTCAAGAAATACTCATTGATTACTAACAATAATAACCTGTACTTATATTGTACTTTAAGGTTTAAAATTTCTCCCCTCTTCCCCCCCTCCTCCCACTGTAACCCAGTGAGGCAGATTTTATTTATCCCTATTTTATGGAGGAAAAAACTAAGGCAGAGAAAAATATGTGACTTGGACATAGCTAGTCAGTGTCACAGCTAAGATTCCAACCCAAGTCTCCTGACTCCAAATCCACTGTTCTTAAAGGAGCTCCCAGAGGTAGACGATAATGAGCCAGGTTCTATCTTCACAGTAAACCCCCAGAGACGACTCAGAGGAAGGCTGGATGTTTTCTCTTCTCAGAGTTCTTTGGGGAAGAAGATGCCCCAGCCACTTTTGGCTGCTCATTTTAATGCCTTCCTAACAAGTGACAAAAACTTCCCAGAGTCTGGTCTCCATCCCTCATGCTAAAATGCCACACCATTTTTGTCTGAGGATATACAAACATACAGATACAGAGACTAGAGCCACCTCATGTTCCTGTCTTGTGGAACTGGATGGATTCTCTGTGTCCTACACAGGCTTAGCTCTTCTGCCTTACTCCAGCTTCCAGCCCCTGCCTCAAGGGCTCACAGGTAAGTCAGCTGCCAAGGAGCCCTACTCCAGGGGAGGCAGTAGGGCCCAGCTCACCCTGATAATTAGTGCTGTTACTAACCATTTCTGGCCCCTGTGGAACAGCAACTGGGGGGATTCTGATGCTTCCAATTTTCCTCCTCAGTGCCTTCTCAGATGCAATTTGCCAGGCAGTGTTGCTATGTTCCAGCCTTGGCCTCATTCACCGGCCGGTGAATTAAACCCAGAGTCTCGAATGCTACTCCAGAGTGCCTGATCAGTGAGCCAATGTCATGTCCTAGTCATTAACACTGCATTATCACATTAACACAGGCACTAAGCAGGATTGGGAGGGGGGCAATGAGCAGGAAAGAGGAAAGGAGGGCAAGAGATGGGAGAGGAGGAGGAGAGGAGAAATAAGAGGAGGGGAGAAGAAGGCAGGTAAAGGTAGAGCAGGGGAGAGGAAGACGGGGAGAGACTGCAGTGAGAAATAAGAGGGCACAAGATCATCTCCACATAGCACAGTTAGTATTCAATAAATAGTCATAACAATAATTCAGTTATATGATGCTTTAAGATTTAAAAAAGCTTTCCCCCCACTGTAACCCTATGAAGGAGGTGGTTCAAGTACGATTTATCCCCATTTTGCAGAGGAGGAAATGGAGATATTGCAAGGGTGACCAGTTAGTGAGTGTCAGAGCTAAAAACTCTTATTTGGAAAAGAAAACAGAGGCAAAGAAAGGAGTTCAAAAGCTTCAATCTTGGGAACCATCTACCCAGACCTTCCAGGGGAGGCTGAAGATCATTTAAAGAGACCAACTCTCTCTCACCCCTCCCTCTCCTGAGGTAACTGAGGTACATCCCAGAGATGGAAGGAAAAGTAGTGACCTGATCTCCTTGAGATACTGTCTGATGTCCAGGCCTTATGGAACTGTGTCCAACCAAGACTTAGTGCCAGCTCTCCTCTAATACCCAGGCCATCTCCCATAAAGGTACTCAGTTCACATGAGGGTGCACTAGGCCTTCTTTCGTCCTGAACTTGGGCCACTTCTAGCTCAATGGGAGAATAAGAATATCTAACACTTATATCTGCCTATTATGCGTCAGGAACAATGCTAAACACTTTAAAAATATCTCCATTGATCACTACAACAACTCTGAGAGGTAGGTACTATTATTACCCTAATTTTACAATTGAGGAAACTGAGGCAGAGGTTAAGTGATTTGTTCACATTCACATAGCTACTAAATGTCCAAGGTCAGATTTGAAGTTGGGTCTTCTTGACTCTAAGCCAAGGGCTCTACTCACTGTACCTCCCAACAAATAGAATTTTCACAGATGTTAAACTCCAAGAAGAGAAGGCCAGGGGATTTAATAGGCAGAAAAGCATCTGAATTGACTGGTTTCCCAGTCTCCCAGCAGTGGGGAGAGGGAGAGAGATTTGTATGCTTTTAGAAATTTGTTACTGTAGATGCTGCATTATTAGGTGACAGCAGAGGAACTACTATAACTTCACATACGACCTAATATACAATGGACTAAACCAAGAGAAATAGACTGGTATGAAATGCAGTGATGAGGATTTAGGCTAGACCTCGGGGAACATATTTCCAGCCTAGTTCATAATTCACTGGGAAGGACTGGAGAGGCTCCAAGCCTCTGGAGAGAATGGTTTGATTAGAGCCAGGTAGGGCTAATCAAACCATTCTCTCCAGATACCCTGCAGCACCCAAATATTCTTTTTGAGTGTATTCATTAGTACTTGCTTTTTCACAGTATTTCGGGAGGGTCTTATATCTTTTTGATATGTGTTTCCTTCCCCTGTTACAGGAGTTCTTAACCTGGGGTCCACAAGCTTGGAATATGTTGGTAACTATAAATTAAACATTTTGATAGCTATATTTCAATATAATTGGTTTCCTTTATATTCATATGTGTTTTATTCTATGATTTAAAAAATATTATTCTGAGAAGGGGTCCTTGACACACAAAACAGGTTATGAATCCCTGTTTTATTAGATTTTGAGGTCTGGGACACCTCCCAAAAGCTAACTGGGCACATCTTGCAGGGCTAGGCCATTGTTGCTCTCTTCCATCTCAGGCAACAGCTCACAGTACAGATTTTTCTTGAGCCATGTCTTCCCCATTATTATGGGAACTCCTGTGGTCAAGAATCATGTTCTAATTCTTTGTGTCTTCTCCAAAGTATCTAGTCCAGGGGCTCCATTCTCAAGATAGGCTCAGTATCTAGCTGACAGGTTGACTTTGATTTGTTTCCCTGGGTACGTAGCCATTCTAAATGCCAGAAAACACACTCTGGACATAATTCCCACACCATGCTAGGAATGTCTCTCCTGCTCAGGGAACCCCTGGTAGCATGAGTGATAGAAAGTAAAGAGAGCTCTTTTATCAAAGGAAGATAAATGTCTCTCATGCTGAGGAGGACAATACAGTATTTTATTTTTAAATGCTGAGATATGAAATCATGTTCTAGTAGCAGGATATAAATTAAAGCTACAAAATCATCAACTTTTCAATATATTACTAACAAAACCCAGCAGGAAGATATAGAGGGAGAAAATTCCATTCAAAATAACTACAAAATGTATAAAATATCTGAGAGCCAATCTACCAAGTCATATTCAGAATTTATATGAATATAATTTAAAAATCCTCTTTACAGAAATAAAGGAAGATATAAAAAATTCAAAAAACAGTAATGGTTCATGGTTGGGCTGTGCTAATACAATAAAAATGCTATCACTGAAACTGATTTACAGATATCATGCCACACTAATCTTACTACCAAGGTAAATTTATAGAACTAGATGAAATGGAAACAGGAAGAACAAAAGAATCTCAAGAAAGAAGAGGAAAAAGGTGGAATGAAGGGGACTTGGCATTCCTAGGTCTCAAACCATACTATAAAGCAACAATCATCAAGAACTATTTGGAAATGATTAAAAAAAAAAAAAGGAAAGTTGATCAAAAGAAAATAAAGGATAAAAAAATTCAGAACAATAAAATATAGTGTAGTATTTGATAAATTCAAGAACACCAACTACCAAGGTAAGGACAAAATATTTTGTCCTATTTGGCAAAAACTGGAGAGAAACATGCCTACCATACAGGGCTGTTGTCAGAAAGTCAGTCAATAAGCATTTATTAAGGATTTGCTGTATGCAGGCACTGTACTGAGTACTGAGGATATAAAGAAAAGCAAAAATAGCCTCTTCCCTCAAGAAGCTTACATTACAATGGGGAAGAAAACGAGTAAATAATTAGGTATATACAAGATAATACAGTAGATGTAATAGAGTATATGGAAGTCAGCCTGAAAGGGAAGGTATGAGAATGGCAGGGACACAGAAATGTGTCCCGTACAAGATGGACTTTGAGCTGAGTTCTGAAAGAAGCCAGGGACTTAAGAGGTGGGGGTGAGGAGACAGAGCACTTCAGGCATAGGGAACAACCAGTGCCGAGGCTTAAAGATAGAGACATGATGTCACCTTCAACGAACTACAAGTAAGCCAATGGAGCTAGATCTCAGTGTGCATGGAGAGGAGCAAGATATAAGGATAGAAGGGTAGAAATGGGTCCAGGTTATGAAGAGCTTTAAATATCAATCAGTGTAGATCCTATGGGGAATGAGGGAGCTGTTGGAAATCACTGAGGAGGGGACTTAACATGATCAGACCTATGTTTTAGAAAAAAATCACTTTAGCAAGAGAGTATAGCATGTATTGGAATAGGGAGAAACTCCAGGTGAGAAGGAATGAGGGCATGAAGTAGGTTGTGACTGGTGAGTGGAGAGAACAGGCAGAGAAGAAAGTATTGTGAAGGTAGAAATAACAAGACTTGACAATGAGTTGTATTTGTCAGGTGAGAGTGAGGAATTAAAGATGACACTAAGACTGTAGGATCAAGTGGTGGGTCCCTTGACAATAATAGAAGTTCTGAAGGTTGAAAGGTATGAGAGAAAAGATGAGTTCTGTTTGGCACATGTCAAATTTAGGATGCCAATGGAATATCCAGTTGGAGAGGTTCAAGAGGCAGTTTGGATACATATATGTGACTATAGCTCAGGGCTGGATTATGTAGATCTGGGAAATGTACACAGAGATGGTAATTAAACACATGAGACCACCAAGTGAGATAGTAAAAAAAAAAAAAGAAGGGGGCCCAGAAAAAAAGGAGGGGTCCCAGAAAAGAGCCTTGAGGGACTCAAATGAGATAATGTGCAGCACTTTGCAAACTCTTAAAAAAGCTGTTAAAAAACAACTGGGAAGCTTGAAAATAATCGAGCAGAAATTTGATTTAGACCAGCATTTTATACCACAAGCCACAATAAGCTTGAAACGAATATATAACCCAAATATAAAAGGTCATATGATAAAAAAAAATTAGAGGAGATTGGCCTATATTTTTCACAACTCTCTTGGTTCTTCTACCTAACTGCTCCTTGGGTTCCTTTCCTGACTCATCATCTATTATCATACTCCCTAACTTTGGATATTCCCCTAAGACTGTGCTATGCTGACTCCTCTCTCTACTTTCTCTCACTTGTTTACCTGATCAGCTCTCATGAATTTAAGGATAAAACTCTTTGAAAACAATTCATAGATCCATACATCTAGTCCATCTCTCTCCTTGTGTGCTGGTCCTGCTTACTGGTCATTTCAAAATGAATGCTACAGTCATCTCAAATTCAACTTATTCAAAACAGAATCCATTGTCTTTTCCCAAAACCAAACCCTCTATTGAACTTTTCTATTTCTGTCAAGGGCTCCACCATTCTTCCTGTTTTCCAGGTTTGTAAACTTGGAGTTATCCTCAATTCCCCATACTCCATCACTCCACATATTCACTGAGTTACCAAACCTTGCTATTCTCACTTAGCTCAAGCTGGTATCTTATTGAGAACTTTGATTTCAAAATCTCTACTCTGATCACAATGGATTCCAGAAGAGAGGCTGAAATATCCTGCAAAATATTGCTCTTATCTTAGATATTAGCAGAATTCCTTCTGGTTCCTGTGTGGGTAGCTTTACATACCAGAGAACCAAGTTTCTACTGGTAGGTTGTGCTTTTACCTGACCCCTTCCAAGACAAGAAGTCTATGCATGTCAGCTACAAAGGTTATTGTTACTTATGCAAGCTTAGAAAACAGTTTTCACTCTGACTTCTTTCACACTGCTCCTATTCACACACCCTGTCTACTCTAACAAAGTATCCACTAACCTTGGAAATATCCTAGTTAACAACAGATACCTTTTAGCTGTTTGTTTAAGGGTTTGGCTAATGCATTCTCTTCCTGGCTTAACTCCAGCCAGTGGAGGCAGGCCCCCTTTGTGTTACTCTCATGCAGTCATTAGATCAATAATGAAGGTTCTTTTAAACACATGTACTATCAGGGGAAATCATTAGCTGAATTACAAACATACACCTCTAGCACAAGTTGAACTGCTGGGCACATAGGCTATCAGCTGAAATTATCAGCTCAGTAATCAAAATTCAAATGTACCCAAAATGACTCCTATATGATAAAAACAGAATCCTTAACAAAATCCTAAAAATATAAAGCATACAATTATTCTTAGAAAGAGGACTGCAATATAATAATACCTATTCTACCACCAGCACGGCCAACCCTAACATAAAGCCGTGAAAACTTCCCAACTCTTGGCAGGGAAAGCAACAATCGGACTCTGGACTTTAAAGAGAATGAAAGTGGATCAGTGCACCATACCAAGAGTTCAATATGTTTTTGACTGTTTATTGGACAGCTAGTGGTTCTGAATGTTAGTCCTGGGCAGTTGGTACTATCTGATCTCCATGGCAGAAGAAGAAAAGGATGAAATGGTTTTTATTTATCTGTCCATTGGGGTTCTACTGATTGGAGCACTTGTCCCAAGGATTTCAGAGACCTCTACAAATCATAGGAAAAAAATAGTAGTTGTTGATATAAAGTGCTGAAGGTATTGGTATATGTGGATGATTTCATTTTTCTTGGCAAGATACTGGAAGAGCAAGTCCTCTCAGTGTGTTCCCCATAACAGACTGCATGTACTCCTCAAAACAATAGTCCATAATGAAGGCCTGTTCCCACCACTAAGCTCCACTCTAGGAACTGAGTAGCTATTCACCCCAGCTACAATTACATAATGCCATCTCAACACAAAAAGATTCAATGGTTCCTAGAATCAAGCTTGCCTAATTTATAGGAAAAATTACTGCTAAACCAGCAGGCTAAACCTTAATGTAACCAGGTACCCTAGGTCCCAAAATATTAATATAACTTAACACTCAGCACATACACAAACACCCCACAAAAATGGAGCTTGCTAGTTTGAGACTACAAACACAGGCAGCCTATTCCCCAAAACAACAAAAATAAAAAGATTAATAATTAGCAACTCAGAACTCAAAATCATCAAAACAATTACCCATAGACTTTCAATGAGTTTCTCTAATGCTTATACATCAATCTAAATCCTGGATAGGCCTTGACAATGTAAATGTCTGGGTTTTCGCCCACTCTGGACTCACACAAATTGGAGTTCAAATCAAGAGGATTTTAATAATAATTTTCCTAGCTGGTTTTCTTGCCCTGTTCTAGGTAGAAAACTGAGAACTTTGGAAGTTAATTCAGGTCTAGATATACCAATAGATGTAAGCAAGAACAGCTTTTAAGCAGTAAAACGTTTAACTGAGACAAAAATGAATAGCAAAGAGGGAAAAAAATCATCTTAGTCACATTTTTTAATGAATCAGTTTCATTCCCTTTTCCTCATGTGTAGTTTGGGAGAAAAATCTCCAACAGACTCACAACTCCCATAGAGAAAGAACTAGGCAATTTCTCTCTCCAGGCATAGTAGGAAAGGGTGTGGGGTGGGAAACTTTACCTCTAAAGCATTTGTATCTCTGTTGAAGGCATCATCTATCTATCTATTTTACTCTCTACTTGTGCTATGAGAACTCAGGTTCTGGAGTACCATCACTGAAGTTTCAGTAATCTACCTCAGGTTTCTCTTTCTGATCAGAAACTTGGGAAGAGAATTTCATTGAGTGTCCAGGTTTCCAGAAGCTTCCTCCATTCTTTGAGGTACATTGATTGGCTCATGGGAAATAGAATCCTAATATTCTCATGAGAACTTGTGCTCTGACCCTAGGCCTTCTGGGAAATAGAATCCTATATCTATCCTCTTCCCAAGACATCCACTCCCAGCACCTAATGCGTAGGCAAGGGTAAATAGGTTCTTCTGTTTCTATAGATTTACAGGAAAGAAAAAATAGTTGGATCTCCATCCTCTAGGTTACAACCTTTTAAGACTGATGAAGGGGTGCTGAAATTCCCAAAAGGTCCTTAGATAACTAACTGGTTTCCCCACCCCTACAAAATCCTTATAGTCAAAAGAATATGAATAATCTTGGGGGACCTTTCTGGTTTTGGCTTTACTCCCTTTCAGTTACTACTGATCTGCACCTCACCCTCTCCCATCTAACATCCTTAGTTTCCATCCTGAACCTGGTTTGAGGTGATTTGGGACAGGATGAATGGTTATAGATGAGGTCACACTTTTTAAAAGTTCCAAGCTTTGTAGTTCCCAAGTCCAACTTGCATCTAATTTCATATATGCTTTCTTTTGCATTCCTAAGTCACAAATTCAGCAAAGTTAAAATGAAATTAATGAAGTCATCCAGCCACCTACTGAGGTGTCCAGGCTTAGACATAAAGGGTGAAATGTGGAAAGAAGCAATATAGGAAACCTTTCAGTGAAGTCCTAGGGGTGAAGGAGGAAAAATGCAAGTATGAATGA
Source organism: Potorous gilbertii (assembly GCA_028658325.1). NCBI lineage: Eukaryota > Metazoa > Chordata > Mammalia > Diprotodontia > Potoroidae > Potorous > Potorous gilbertii. The sequence continues at coordinate 21,253 of JAQQSK010001280.1, read as the reverse complement.
AAACATCTGTTTATCAACCCAGGTTTGAAAACACAGAATGGAGACCAGCTCCAAACCTAAGCCAACATGGGGCCCTAGAAATAAACTGCACCACACTCCCATACCTAACCTCCTAGCTTTCTTGTTAGAGAAGAAATCTGAGTCCAAGGCCATTGTAGTTTACAAGAACTTAATAGAAGTTTCATTATAAAGGGTGAGAAGGAAGCATACAATCTCATTCTCTATCAGGGAATCCTAAGTGTCTTTGATTATTTTTAATGCCAGTGGTTAAATTGAAGACAGGGAAAATTCAGAGTCATTTCACTCCAACACCACCCACATGGGGCTCTTTTCCCCTATATTAAAGCCACCATTGACAAGGACACTAATCCTTCATTTATGAGGAATTTTTTAAAAAGAAAGGTGTGATGAAAGTTTGCAAGCCTGGGGACTGTGAACTCAAGTATGGATCCAAGGTTAGAGGTGTGGTTGCAGGTGGGTAGTAATAATACCTGATGTTTATAGCCTCTGTCCCAAATTCTGTTAGGATTGGGGTTCTCTTCTTATCAGAGGAGATTACTGCCCTTTCTTGGTTGAGGAGCAGGGTACAGCTGGTGAGAGATAAGAGATCTCAAGCTTTCACCAGTGTGCTTCAAATCAGGTTGAAAGTCTTTATCTTGACTCTGTAGGCAACAGTCTTAGCTTTGGGACTGGTTAAGTTTCAAGTTTTTGTTGAGCATTAAGTCAGCTTCCAGCTTCAAAAGAGAAGACAGGTCAACCCTGTTTCAAGTTGCTAGAGGAAAAGACTCAGGAAAGACATAGGAAGAGTTGGAAGTCTCCCTCATGTTCCTATTACCAGCTTGCTACTCTACAGACCTCAGGGAGTCCCCTCTTGGGTGAGATCCAGGACCTCTTCTTGGTTGAGCTGAGTTACCTTGCTTCTAATAGAAGAGCTTCTTTCCTCTGTATTGACCAGTATATATTCTCATATGTACACCTTCTCTGGTTTCTATTTTGCTATGATTTGGATAGAATTAATTTATTAATTTTTATTTATTAATATTATTTATTAATTTATTTTATTTTATTTGCTATTTGCCGTGTGTATATTGTTGAATTGGAAAAAATGGAAAAGGGGTCAAGATTTAGATACAGAGCTTGAGGTTCCCTCTTTTCCCCCCAAATAACAAAGCGATCAAAAGTTAGCTTATGAGAAGGGAAATTATGTATGACAGAGTTGAAAAGGTAGGTTCAGGCCAAGTTGTAAAGGACTAAAAAAGACCAAAAGGAAAGTTTTATCTTAAGGTCAATATGGAACCTTCAACGCTTATTCTAAGGAAGGGTAGTGATATGGTCATAGCTGGCTTTTTGGGGGAGGATGCTGTGAACTTCCTTTTTTTCTAAAAAAAAGTTTTTATTGCTGTCTTTTGCTTTTTACATCAAAATTGTTGTATGTCATTTTTCAGTCATGTCCAACTCTTCATTACCCTATTTGATGTTTTCTTGGCAAAGACTCTGGAATGATTTGTCATTTCCTTCTCCTATTTTAGAGATGAGGAACTGAGGCAAATAGGGGTGAAGTGACTTGCCCAGGGTCATACAGCTAGTACATGTCTGAGGTCAGATTTGAACTCAGGAATAGTTTTCTCCAAAATAACTTTATAGGCAGCTATGTGGTGCTGTGCCTAGCTTGAAGTCATGAAGACCTTAGTTCAAATCTGACCTTGTACACTTACTAGCAAGTTACTTAACTCTTTGCTTCAGTTCATCATCTGTAAAACAGGGACACACTGGAGAAGGAAATGGGAAATGACTCCAGTATGCTTGCCAAGAAAACTCCATGGACAAGTCCATGGGACCATGAACAGTTGCACATAACTGAATAACAAAAATTTTCCCCAGTATCCCTTCCTTTTTCCCTCCCAGAGAGCCATCCAATATAATAAATAGTATTTTTAAAGACAAAAGAAAAAAATCAGAACCAATCACTGCAATGAAAAAGTCTGAAAACATGTGCAATGTACAACACCTGCAAACCTCCCACCTCCAAAAAGGGGTGGGCTGGGAGTGTCATCTCATATTTCTTCATTTGAGTCATGCATGGTCTTTATAAATTTTCCACATTCATTTCTATTTTTAATTCTTTTTTATATTTGGAGTTCCAAATTCTCTCCTTCTGCTCTTTCCCTATCCCCTGAAAAGGCAAGCAATACCATATCAATTATACGTTTGTATAAGGAAAATCAATCTGTAGCTGTATGGAGGATGAATTAGAGAAAAGGGACCTAAGGCAGGGAGACCAAGTAGGATGCTATTGCTGTAGTCCAGATGAGAAGTGATAAGGGCTTTGTGAATAGAAGGAAGAAAGAGATGCAAGAGATACCTAAGAACTAGAAATGACAAGATATTGCAATTAATTGGATACATTGGAGTGAGGGATGGGGAGGAATACAGTGTAACATTGAATTTGCAAACCTGGAAGAGTGGTGGTGTCTTCTATGAAAATGGAGAAGTTTGGAAGGGGTGAAAAGAAAATTGTGTTTTGGGCAGGTTGAATATGAGATAGCTAGGTGACATCCAGTTTACATATAATATCTTATGTGGTACTTAAAGAAACACTAATGTTAAGTGATTTTTCCCAGGACCATATAGCTAGTAAGTAGTAGAGGAAGGATTTAAACCCAAATTTTTCTGACTCCAAATCCAACACTCTATCCACTGTGACACCCTACCTCTAACAAAGCTTGGAGTGTTTTCCCCTAAAATTTTAGATATAATTCTGTCAGTTATCTCTGTGGGTCTCTGTTTCTATCTCTCTCTCTATGTGTGTGTCTTGGTGTCTTGGTCTCTCTCTCTCTCTCTCTCTCTCTCTCTATCTCTCTGTAGGTGTTTGTCTGTCTATGCGTCTCTCCATCTCTCTCTCCCTGAACCATACTTTCCTATAGTCTTTCTCTGCATGTTGCTAATTACAGCCATAATTAATTTTAATTAGTCACCCTCCATCAATTCCATATTAATTGGTTCCGTGTCCCACAGTCATTATATTAAGAACAGGGCGGGGGGAAGAATATGCTTCTTGTATCATCTCCTTAATAACACCAGGGGGTGGCTTAAGGAATTGTTGTTTTTCTGACTCTCCCAGACCAGACTACCTGACTCTTCCATCTGTCCATGGATGGACAAATCTATTCCTGACATCTGTGGATGTTGAGATAAAAAGTCGTATATGAAATAATGTTGCATTAAGTAAACAGAACCAAGTGAACAATTTGTACAATGAACGCAGTGATCCAAAGGAAAATAACAATAAAAAACTTTAGCACTCTGATCAATGGAATAACCAATTCTGACTTCAGAGCACTGATGGTGACAGATGTTCCTGTCTCCTAGCAGAGAGGCAGAAGATTATAGGTGAGGAATGAGGCATACATTGTCAGACACAGCCAATGGGTTGATTTGTTTTTTGTGAATGTGCTTCTTTGTCACAAGCAAGGGTTCTGCTAGGGAAGAGAAGGAAAGATGGAAGAAGATTGCCAGGCAATATGCTAAGTTTTCTACAAATGTTTTCTCTTTTGATCCTCTAAACAACTCTGAGAGTTGTTAAGTGCTATTACTATCCCCATTTTATAGTTTAGAAAACTGAGGCAGAGGATCCCTGCTAGACTGATGCTGGATTTGAACTCAGGTCTTCCTGATTCCAGGCTCAGCATTCAAGCTACTGTGCTACATACTTAATTTAAAAATGGTGGCATTTTAAAAGTTAGTAATCTATCCTAACCAATGTTTTGGCCACAGAACCAGAGAATCCTGACCCACTCTTGATGCACCCAGCCCCCACACTCCTCCCATTCCAATCTAAATCAACTTAGAAGCCATTTCACCCATATGCCCTACTGAGAAGGGTGATTAGAAAGCACAGAATAAGACAGACCATGAAGGGGAGGAAAGAGGATTGTTGAAACAACATGGTAAGCTAGACATAAGAGTAACTAAAGTAAAGGGTTCAGGCTTGTTTTTTTCAGGAAGAAAATATGGAACAGAACCAGGAAAAGAAAATATTGTAAGAAGGAAAAGAAAAAGGAGAACATGCTGATGAATGATTAACACAAAGAAAAGGAAGAAGACTTTTTTTGTGAGACTATAATCAATGGTCCTTCTATTTAGTAGCTAGATGACAAGGTTTTAGAGGGCAGGGACTAGAGCATGTGTTGTTATTTTTGGGTTTGTTTTTATTTTTGCCCTGCGGAGCTTAGGACAGGACTTTGTCCCTTGTAGATTCTCAGTAAAGATTGATTGCTTTGATTTCAGTTCTCTTCATAGAATAATCCTTTGAATGAGAGCATATTCTGTCCCATGATTATAGCTCTGGTTATTCTCTAACAAGGATACCCACTGTAAGAGGGCACTGCACCCCTACCAATTAATGTAATGAGAAGTACCAGGCACCTCAGTTGAGAGGGTCACAGAATGAATCAATAAATGGGAGCCAAAATGTAATCATAAAGTGTAAGCTATGTGTAGATGAGGAATTTTTATGCAATCTCACCATGTGTGAATAAGTCCTTAATCAATCTGAGATTTTGTATCTTTGACTGTAAAATAAATAAAATAAAATTACTTCAATGCTGAAAAGAAAGGAAGGAAGGAAGAGAAAGAAAGAAAGAAGGAAAGGAGGAAGGAAAGAAGGAAGAAAAGGAAAGAAAGAAGGAAAAGAGCAGAAAAAAGAAAAGAAAAAAACAGGGTGAACTTGGCTATTTTGACTGTAAAAATGATACCACATAGAACATCTTGTAATTGCCTGAGGGAGTCAATCATGCCCCTTGGCCCATGTATGAAAACAGTAAGTCACTTTGAGTATCTTCCAGTGGTAGAAAAGTTCCAGTTCAGAGTCTCCCAGTTCAGGAGTTGGATCCAGAAGTGGAGGAAAAAATAGATCCCTGAGAGGGAACTGCCTGGGTTGAGGGGAGAGAGGGATACAGAGAAAGGATTTTCAGACTTCCTTTCATCTCTTCTCCCCATTGCATTGATCATGTCACTAGACTGGACCAGTAAGACAGAATGCATCCATCTGGGAACAGATAGACACCATGAGGACAGACAGATGAGGAAAGTCATTTGAGGAAAGACAAAATTTCTGGAAGTATGGCTCCTCATAGCGGAGAAAAGTGCCAGAGACACAACCCCTAATGGGAGTTATGTGAGGTTTCTATGAAGACAAAAAGGAGTTCTAGTACTAGAAGTTGTATTACTCCTTCACCATACATGTATGCCTCACTACAGTCAGACCCTAAGGTTGACCGCACTCTATGTGTATTTATGGGAGAATGACTACCAGGTTTCTGGAGACATGTTTTGAATCAACTCTTCCTATTATACCATCTTAGTAAATAGCTTTGCTTAAAAAAAGCTATTGACATTATTAATGGGAAGCATATCACTGGGATCTCATAAGCTACAGTGTTAGAAATATAACCCCAAAGAGTTACCCCTTAGACTCCAAAGCAGTGGCCTCCTTCTGAAGACATGATCCTCTAGTGAACTCAAGAGTTGGGTGAGTAGCTGCAGCAGGGCTGTTACTTCATGATATCAGACATCATGTTATTCATGCTTTTTCTTTTCTGTAAGTCTTATTGTCCTCAAAGCAAAGAAATTCAGTCCAATTCATCTCAATAAACATTTATCCAAGTCTACCATGTGCAAAGAATTTATGCTAATCAGTATAAATATAAAGGTGATCTTGGACTACACCAGGGGTGTTATGTCTGTGCTGAATCAGGGCCCTAGAAAATGAATTTAAACAAGCCCCAAACTATGGGTTTTGGTTTAGCCCCATCCAGCGGTTCATTTGGGACCTTTATTCCCATTATAAGTAAATACCTTACTTTGGCTTTATGAACTAGTGACTTTGAAGGCCTCCAAGTGAATTATTAGCGCAGAACATCTTCCTGGTGTATAACCTGCCTGTCCTCCCTTTGCTGGGAGATGTTCTTCAGCAGGGAATTTCTTTCCAGATTAAGAAAATAAACTATCCAATCCCTTTGTCCACCTCTCTGTCCATTCCCCTTCACAGATATTGCCTGTTAGGACTGCTCCTAACCACTTTCACTTTATCTTTAATTGATGATGTTTTGGCTGCTGTTTTCCCTCTGTCGACGTGTTTTGCCCTGCTTCTGTTCTCTAACTTGAGCTCTCTCTCCCCAGCCAACCTCAACCTGCCTCTATTCAGGATCCTCCCCAGGATGCTCTGCTCTGCCCTGCTGCTCTTCTCAGAGGTTTGTGGTGAGCTCCCAAGTCACTTTTTTTTCTGCCTTAAAACCTAATCAGATAGAATGCCTGTACTTCAAGGGAAAGGGCCTTAATAGATTCCCTTGCTTTCCTATTCCAAATTCTCCTGGTTTTCTCAGTCAAGACATTCTTCCTTGTAGTTAACTAGAATTCTTATCACCATGTCAATCGCTTATTTTGCCCCTTTCATTAACAATGATGTATAGCTAGTACTAATCCCTGTCCCTGGCCTTTTTCCATAAATGACCCATGCATTTCATATATGGGAAAACCGTTGAGCTGCTGGGCTTGATACCTCCACTCCCCACCCAAGGTTACCCAGGGTAGTGGGAGTGGAACCAGTACTGCCAGGAGTCCAGATTAATTATAAAAACTTCAGAAAAGTGAAACCCACAGTCTAGAATAATACCCCAGTTCTTCCAAGCTTCCCCCATGACCCATCCTAGATTCTAACACAGATCCTCAGATGAGCACTCAGCTTACGAGAATACAAAGAGTAGCTCCATTGAATGTTGCCTCCCAAGACATGCTCATCAAGCCTGCCAGAAACAATGATTTCAATTTCCTCTGACTTCGTTTATTCAAAAGTGTCCTCCCCCACCTCCCCATAGGCTGTTCTTATGTCATAAAGCTATAAGGCTCTCTGCCATTCATCAGCCCTAACTCCACCCTTCAACTCTATATCCTCCTTCTACATTCCCCTACCCAAATCCTCTCTCTCTGTCATGTTTTCTTTTCCCATCTCATCTCACTTTCAGAGGTACACTAGGACCACTGGTCTTTTTTCAAGTCCCCTATTCCAAAAAAGGTCAACTTTTATTCCTCATCCTTGTTGGTCTGATGACTATATGACCAGTCAAGGACTTTTAATATCCTTCTTAATCACTGATCCTCTCAAATGTTACATTAACTATGAGGGTAGACCCCCAGACCCCATATATTGAGACCCCTTTGAGGGCAGGGGCTGTCTTTTGTCTTTTTTTGTATCCCCTGTGCTTAACACAATGCCTGGCACATAGTGGGCACTGAATAAACATTTATTGATTAACTTTCCATAGACACCCCATTGGTTCCAAAAATCCATGAAGTAAATTTATTTTCTTACTCTAGTACCATCCACATCTCTGTCTTCAGTCTTCCCCACAAGTGACACAGAATTGTCAGGTATACTCACTCTTCTTCACAGTTGAAAAAAAAAACAAGTCATGATATCAGGGACAATATTGAGATTCCTAGTTCTCAGGTTAACAGTGTTTTATCGGATTGTACATCTATTCCTCCTGAAGTATTTTGAGATCTTTGGATACATGTATGCTACAACATCATATGGCATAAGGTAAGAAAAAAATTTCATTGTTCAGTTGTGCCTGACTCTTTGTAACCCTAATTGAGGTTTACTTGACAAAAATATGGGAATGGCTTGCCATTTTCTTCTCCAGTTCACTTTATGGATGAACAAACTGAAGCAAATAGGGTTAAATGACTTGCCCAGTGTCACATAGCTAATAAGTGCCTGAGGCTGGATTTGAACTCAGGAAGATGAGCCTTCCTAATTCCAAGTCCTGTGCTCTATCGACTGTGCCACCTTTCTATCCGAGAAATAGATATGTCATTAAAATAAGTCCATACATGGAAATGTGTTTTGCATGATTATACATGTGTACCCTAGGTCAAATTGCTTGCCTTCTCAATGAGGGAGAGAATTTGGAATTCAAAATTAGAAAAAAGAACGTTAAAATTGTTTTTATATATAATTGGGGAAAATAAAATATTAAAATGAAATTTTAATAAAACATGTTCAACATGACGTATATAATTAAATTGTTGATGTTTTTAAAAAATGGGAAATGGATGGAGGTGTGGATATTGATACAGATCACAATTATTTCTTACTGAAATTTAGCCATGTAAATCAATTATTATAATAAGGAGAAGAAAAGAGTCTAGAAATCACCTCTGCCAGAAGACATTTGATTTTCTTGCTAAACAGAGAAACGTAATAGCATCAGTTTAGAACATAAACTCATTTATAAAATCCTATGGAGGTGGATTGTGAAAGAAAGCACTGCCCCATAAAGCAGCAAAAAACAGTAGAAGGAAAGACAAGATATCATTAATTCAGATTAATTAGAGTAACCTGTCAGAATTAGAGCATGTCTTGAGGGTTTTTTTAAATGCAGTTGTATTACTTTAAAATACATACAGTATTTCTAATACATACATAATTTCCTAATAATAATGTTTCCTAATAAAGGAAGCTGTCTGTTGGGATACAATGTTTCCATGGGGATAGCCAGATTTAGGAGGGACACTTCCCTGTTGATTTTGCTGACAGACCAGAATGAATTGGTTTGTGTTCGCTATATAAAATTAAGGGACAGTATATGGAATTTTGGAGAGAGACAGGCAAATAGGATAGAGAAAAGGAGAGAAGAAAAGAGATAGAAATGGAGAGTGAAAGACAGGAGGAAGAGGAGGAGGAAGAGAGAGGGAGAGGGAGAGAGAAAGACAGAAATTGAGAGAGAGAGAGAGAGGAGAGAAAGAGAGAGGAGAGAGAGGTAGTTAGGGTCATGCCTATACACCTACCATTTGCTGGCATTGTAATTGTGACAAGTGGTACATATGAGGTATTCCAATAAAGCCCCCGCTAAACCTTTCAGTGTTGAAGTGGCAGGGATAGATAGGTTCATGAATCAGATGGATTACTCTATGAAGTTTCTAGGATCTGGAACCAAAGTACCCTGTAGTCAGGTATGCAGCTGTTACCAAGAGAATTTTTTTCCCTTGAATTTGTCAGTTTTACTTTGTTGAAGCAGCTGTAGTTGTACATACAAAGTAGTATAATTCATCATTCAATTTTTTCTTTTACTAAGTCCTGACATTTATTTTAATTAAATTTTTTAAATTAATTTTTTTAAAAAATGAAGCTCTACCTTCTCTCCCTCCCACATCCTACCTCCAAATGAGAAATCAAGAGAAATACAAACATGTATAGTCAAACAAAACAAATCCCCACATTGAACACCCTCCCACCACCAAAATATGTCAAAATCTATACCTGTCTAGCAAGAGGTGGGTAGCATGTTTCACCATGAATCTTGTAGGATAGTGTTGTCATTGTGTTGATCAGAATTCTCAAGAGTTTAAAAGTTGATTATCTCTATTATATTGCTGTTACTGCATATAGTGTTCTTCGTATACTGCTTACTTCACTTTGCATCAGTTCATACAAGTCTTCCCAGGTTTTTCTGAAACCATGCCCTTCATCATTGCTTACAATGCTACAGTATTCTGTCATATTCATAGACCATAACTTGTTCAACTATTTGATGGGCAATACCTCAGTTTACAATTCTATGCCACCACAAAGATGTTATAAATATTGGTGAACATAGGGGTCTTTTTCTTCTTTCTTTGATTTCTTCAGGATATAAACCTAGTGCAATTGGATAGCTTTGAGTATAGTTCCCAAAATGCATCTCAGAAAAGTTGAATTATTTCACAGCCCCACCATCAGTACATGACTGTGCCTATTTTCCAACAGCCTCTCCAGCATTTGTCGTTTTCCCTTTTTGTCAACTTCATCAATCTGATGAGAAAAAGTGGAGCCTAGGAGTTATTTTAGACCAAGAAAATTCTTTAAAACTATTCTAGCCTTCTCTAATCGGGGTATGGACCTTGTCCCCATTTTACTGGGAGTTGGGAGCTTATTATAAGACATTGAAGTCTTTGTTCATTTGTAACTTTATTTGTAACTGAACTCTTTGTCCTTATTGTAAGATAATTGTGCTTTCATGTTTTATAGGAGGCTGAAGTCTATGAAAAAAGCTTCTAACTTGAAAGGAGAGTTGGATTTGAGAAAGGACTAAGATATGGCATCCTATGATACACATACCCAGCAGGGTGTTGGTAGATGCTTAATAACTGGTTCTCTGGGGTAAAAAAGTATGCATGGCATGCTTTTAAGTTTAATCTGTAAAAAAAAAAAGTTTAATCTGCATTATTAACATTTTCTCCATCACTTACTTTCTTATCATTCAGTCAACAAAGCAATGAAGCAAGCCTTGATTTCTAGCATTTTCCAATTTCCAAGGTATAAATGCTCACAGTAAAAATTTAACAATAAGCTCTCATGATATAAGCTGGCTCCAGTATACCTCTTATATCTAATACATATTGATGTTTTGTCATGCTTTTACTCATCTAATGAAACTATTTGTTTATCTATGAACATGAGACCAAGGTGATTTGTGATGAACTTGCAGGAGGTAATGGGAATTCTTTTAGTGAGATAAGGTACAGAAGTCAATCAAAGCATAGCCTAGTTATAATAAGCCTGCACTACCCCCCACTGCATTTGTGGAAGGCACTTGTTACAAAAATAATGCCAAATAATGGTCCTCTAGGATATGCTTTAAAAACTAGATGAGTGATTTATAATTAGATCTCATAAAAGCTTGAAAGCAATTTGTAAGCTTAACACTACTCTTTGTTTACATGTCTAAAGGGTTTCTAAGCAAATGGTACAAAGATAAACTCCAGCCTAGCCTGTGTGAAATTGATCACAAATTTCAAATTCCAGAGTTTGAATTAATGAGGTTTTACTTTCTGTGTAAGTAGAAGGTACTTCATAAATAAATTCTTCAATTTTAGAAAGGACCTACTCTATATTCCTTCCCCCTGAACATAAATTATTCTCATCTTGAAGCTAAAAAAAACCCATAGTGACACTTCATGTACAGACACAGTCAACTCTCCACTATGCATGTTCAGGTTACACCCAAGGCAGATATTTCTTCTCAGATATGAAAATGCACCTCCCTTCCCTTTGTGCATAGATGAGGACTGTGGTACTGTTGAGTTTGACTGATGTGTTCCCCAGTTTTGCTGAACTGATTTTTCCTTTTTTCCTTCTTCTTTGTTATAAAGGATGGCTCTCTGAATGGGAGAGAAAGGAGAGATATTGAGAAACGACTCCTTCCTTTCAAACTTTACTATTAATGCTGAGGGTGCTACTATCCTCCCAGTCACTCAGGCTCACAATCTCAGTATCATCATCCTCAACTCTTTCTCTCTCTCTCTCTCTCTCTCTCTCTCTCTCTCTCTCTCTCTCTCTCTGTCATTCTCTCCCTCCTCCTTTCCCCCTCTCCTTTTCCCCTCCCTCCCTCACCTTATATCTTTCCCTCCTTCCCCCCTCCTTCATCTCTCTCTGTCCCTCAGAAAGAACTCTATCTCTCTCTCTCTCTCTCAGACTAGGTCTTTTTATCTCAACCAGGCTGGAAATACAGTGACTACTCACAGACCCAGTCCCAATATTGATTGGCTGATTCATCCTTTCCCAGAAAGACTGGTAGCTACTCCCACCCCTCAACTTTGAGAGGAGAGTGAGGGGTTCACCATATTAGTTCTGGGTTTATATCCCTACTGCAGCTCAGGTCTCCTATCGCCAGTGATCCACCAGCCTCAGCCTCCCCAGTAGTAGACAATTTCAATTGTATGTCATTACACTGGCCTGACTCCTAACCATCATCACTCCACTTATCCAAACCATTGTTCAATCTCATGATTTCCACCTTACAACATTTCTCCCACATGCTCCCTTCTCTCTACTCACAAAGCTATGGCCCTAATTCAGGCCCCCATCAACTCTCTCTTTGAACAACTGCAGTAGCCTCAGCTCCCTGCCCCAATCTTTCCCTATTCAATCTATCCTCCACTCAGCTGCCAAGGTAATTTTCTAAAGGTTAAGTCTAATCATGCTATCACTCCTACTCCATAAACTGCAATGCCTCCCTATTATCTCCAGGATCAAATATAAGGTCATTGGTTGGGCATTTAAAGCTCTTCACCTTCCTGCCTTTCTAAACTCCCCTCCCCACACTCCACACTCGCCTATTTGTATTTCTCCAAATGTGCTGCTTCACCTTTCTGTGGTTATCCTCACACCTGTAATACTCTGCCCTTTCACCTCCTCTGCCTTTCAATTTCTTTGACTTTCTTCAAGACTCCATTCCCATTTTCTGCAGAAGGTCTTTCCTCTTCCCCTCAGCTACTAGTGTCCTTACCTCTCAGATCACCTTCTGCTTATTCTATATCTATCTTTCATGTGTCTAGTTTAAATAACGTGTTGTCTCCCCCATTAGGAAGGGGGCTTGAATGCATCCAGAGACTGGGTTTTGTTTGGGGTTTAGGGTTTGGGTTTTTTTAAGCCTTCTTTGTATCTTAGTGCTTATTCCAATGTCTGGCATGGAGTAAACATTTTAAAAAATGATTCCTGAGTGTCTGATTGACATACACACACACAAAAAGATATCTAGAAAAAGATCTTTTAAAGATATTTCACCTTCAGCTGTGTTCCCACAACCTCTTCACCCAACATCCCTTCTCCAAATCCTGGACATCCCCCCCAAAAAACATTCTTGTTGTTTTTCCTGTTGATTCCAGAATGAAAATGAGTTCATCTGTTAGAGGAGCATCTTTGTAACCCCTTTTCTTCTCTCACCTATAGCATTCCCTTCCTTAAATCCAAACCTCCCAGAGAATCAAGAGAAGGCAAGAAAGGAGGGATAGGAAATGATTGTGTAAGTCCCCCCACCCCCAGCCCACCCCCAGGAGGGCGGGTTGAGAAGAACAGAGGGCTCTGCTCTGCATTGCTGAATCTTCCCCCCCCCACCACCCTTTTTCTGCAGCACCCACGCTCCCTCCCTTCCTGCCAAAGCCTCTTGTTGTGACAGAGTGTAAGGAGAGAGGGAGGGGGAAGAGAGAAGAGAAGGGGGAGAGGAAGGAAAAGGAAGGGAGGGAGGGGGGATTCAGAGCCCATCCCCACACAGCCTGCTAGCCAGACTCTGGGCTGTGGCCACAGCTCCCCCTCCAGGACTAAGAAAACTAAGAGAGGAGAGGAGGGGAGCAAGAGGGGAGCAGAGGTGGAAGAAATACTTGAGTCAGTAAAGGCGGCACTTTGGTTGGTTGGTTGGCCATGTTGAGCACGGGCCCCCTGCTGACCCCCTTCCTGCCTTACCATTTCTTTCCCAGAAGCATGAAGATGAAATCAGAAACACTGCCTATATACATCTCTAATAATAGCGCCCCTCACTCACAGATATAACACATGCAGTGATAACCACACATCCTCTGACATGCCTGCATACACCTCATCATGTAGGCAGGAAACAATCTAATCACAGCCGCTGACGCTAGACAAAATCAATATTGAATGAATGAATAAAGCACTTACTATGTACAAAATACTGTCCCAAGAGTTCACATTCTAATGGGGGAAACAACACATATATATTTCAGATGCAAGTCAGATGGAAAGATCCTCCAGTCCTTAGGGTATAGAAGCAAACAGATGGTGATGTCTCTTTTTAATTGTCTCCACTGATCAAATGATATTCGTGTTCTGATATTGAAATATTTGACAATGTCAAAGACTTTGATGATAAGAACTTTCTTTTGAGGGGTCTTCAAAAGATGTGGCTGTAGCACCTGCAGAAGCATTTGCCAGGCTGCATCTCCACAGGTTGCTGTCCAGGGTGACAGCTAAGAGCAATGGTCTGAAAGCATTACTGTTTCAAAGGTTCCTGGGATCAAGGTCCTGGGCTACCTGAATGAAAGTGGTGGTCAATGTGGTAGTGGTAGTTTGCCTTACCTTGGACCTGCTGCCTCCTATCTCTTCCTCAGTTTACCCCACTGCTTCAGCCAGGCTGGCTTGCCTGTCTTGGGGGTAGAAGTAGCTGGGTATAGACGTTGGCAGCTATGGAACCACCCCCACTCCCTATTTAGGTGCTACTCTCTCTTCTCTCTGAGTCAGAGATGCGTGTGGCGGTGTGTGGTATAAGAGGGCAGACACAACATGACTACTCTTGTTACCTTAAGTTCATTCTCATTAAGAAACACAAAGGGACACAGCACGATCAAAGCCAAAATTGGGTTGAGACAATGAGGGCTTTGCTCCAGGCTGCCAAAATGTTTAGTGTTCTAACAATGCTTGAACTCCTTCTGAAGTGTAGAAACAACTGAACCAAGCCTAACAACTTAGTTGGCTAAGAAGAGCTAATTAAACTGGGTAACTATGATATGGTGTGCTTCTCCCCATTCCCAACATGGACACACCTCAGCCTATTCTCCTTCCCCCAGCACTAACTTGCCCCAGATACCAAAACTGCTAGCTGTAGCTCTTTAGCCAGATGACATACTGCATGGGCTTTGCTAAAGCTAGCCACTCCCCACTGCTCAGAGTATCCAAAAACACATCCTATATGCTTCTCTAATAATAGTACCCCTCACTTAAAGACACAAGACGTGCAGTGATACACATATATTGAAATAACTACACATTCCTTAACATGCATGCATATCAACACATAGGCAAGGAAATACCCTAATCACAGCAGCTGATGCCTGAACAAAGTCTACACAGAATGAATGAATAAAGCCCTGGAGCCTTGGGCAACACTCCAAGAATCCAGGACAGAAGGATCAAGGCAGCTATTAACTATAATAAATAATCAATTCAACAAAATTTCATTAAGCACCTACTAAGTGGCAGGTGCTGTACTAAATACGAAGAGATACAAATACAAAAATGACACAATTCCTGCTCTCATGAAGATTAGAGTCTACCTGGAAATCAAGAATTCTAGACATGATCCTAGCAGAAGGAAATGGATAGCAGAGGGAAGCTAGGCTCTCTTTCAAGGCTCCAGAGATAAGGAAATTCCCTTTGTAGAATAGGAGACAAAGCTTTGTTATATAGAGTAAGAGAGTTGAATGACATGGTCTCTCAAAGGCCACCTTGGCTTGCAGACAGTTCCAGGATTATCAGAGTCTAAGTCAGTTTTAACCCATCCTTGAAAATAAAGAACACAGGTTTTGATACCTGAGATTGGGAAGTCTACATGATATAGAGGGAAGAGTGGTGGATCCGGAGTCAGAAGAGCCCTGGGTTTGAATTCTGCCTGTGACAATTAGCTGTAGGACCATAATTAAGACATTCAGTGTCTCTGAGCCCCAGTTTCCTCATCTGTAAAATGGAAATTATAATACCTGTAGGATCTACATCATGATGTTGTTGTGAGAATAGGTAAAAATACATATCTGTACATACATATACATACATATATTATGTTTTGTTAGCCTTTAGGTGATTTTAAAATATTAGCTATTATTACTCAAAAGGACATTTTCTATGGATATAGAATACTTCACATATTGACTGACTCAGTTGATGTGCCAGCTGGTTTTACTGAACTGCATTCCCCTCCCCTTCCCCCTTCCCTGCTGCCCCTTTCTTTTTTATTCTGTTAAAGGGATAGTTAACTGGGTAGGGGAGACAGGGAGGGATATATTCAGAGTGAAGGCGATGTAAGAATAAAAGCTATCAATAAATATATTTTTTAAAGATTGTCTCTCTTCTCTTAATGATGCTCCCAGCGTGAGCTACAGATGACCATTTCCAAGACAGATTTAACCCTCTCCTTCCCCAATTCAGGCAGTCACTAAAGCAGCAATATCCCTTCCCCCGACTCTTCACCCTTTGTGTGTGGTCCATTAAGAAACCTTCCATCTTCCTCTGGTGTGCCTGCAAAAAGCCTGGCTCCAGATACACAGATAATTTGTTGATTTGAAAACATTTTTTTAATTAACAAGCACATGGTGACGCAGGCTGTTTTGCTCAGGGTTGATGTGCTTCCTAAGCCAGAATCTGCCCAATACACTTCCCTTCTTCCCCTCCCCCATCTCCCTTCTTCCCGATTTGTCCTGCTACCCGAACCATTCTGCCAGGGAGAGTCCATTCCCTCGGGCATCTGTTATTCTGCAAAACTTGTCATGCCAACTGAACAGCTTCCTCAGCTTCTGATGGCTCTCCTAGTTTTGCCCTTTTTGTTTTTGTGGGAAGGGGAAAGGGGTTGTATTTTTTTTTTTTTTTTGCTCTAATGAGAAGAGGTGAATTCATTTGTTCCTCTCCCTTCTGGAGTACTTCCCAGGAGGACAGTTAATACTGTTTTGCATCTGCTCACAGGAAGCAGAGAAAAGCATTGAAGAAGGAGAAGAATTTGAATTTGGGCTCTCTCTATGGGGATGATTTAATTCTCTATTGGTGGGAGAGTGCCATTAATATATGGCACTATTTTAAGAGGTCACTTCATCCAGTCTCCTGCCTCTAAACAGGGCTGTTACTTTCCCAACTCCCACTTAGTTTAGACATGGGGGAGCAGAGATCTACTCAAAGAGCTGAGCAAAGGCTATTAATTCCACACTCCATTAGCCACTTACTCCCATATCCCAACATGGAGGTCATTAGAAAGTCCTGTCCCAAATCTAAGCTCACGTACTTCAATCTCTTTCTCTCTCTTTAAAAAAAAAGTATTTAAAAAAGTAATCCCTCCCTCCCATTATCCCCACAATTGAGCAAATTAAAAAAATCCTGACAAATAAAGCTTTTAATACATAGCTGCATAATCAAGCAAAATAAATTTCCATGTTAACCATGTCTGAAAATGTACGTCTCTTTCTGCATTTTAAGTTCATCAGCTCTGTGTCAGGAAGTGAATGGCATATTTCCTCTTCATTCTTTTGGACTTGTGGTTTATCACTGAGTTGATCAGTTCAGAGATTATTCCCATTTCCTTGAAGTTATGCATTTCATCATTTCTTATTTCTGACCATCATGTTGATCAGAGTTCTTGAGACCTTCAAAGTTAAATGTCTTAGAATATTACTGTTAGGATATAAATTTTTCTCCTGATACACTTCATTGTGTATCAGCTTACGCAAGTCTTCCCAGGTTTCTCAAAACCATTCCCTTCATCACTCTTACAGTATACTAGTATTTCATCACATTCATAGACATAACTCGTTCAGGCATTCCCCAAATGATGGGCATCCCCTTAGCTTCCAATTCTTTGCTACAACAGAGTAACCAGATTCTTATCTCCTCTCTTTGCTCTCTTTGGGGCATAAGCCTAATGGTGGTATAGCTGGGTTAAAGGGTATACACAGTTGGGCAGAGTCCGAAATTCCATCATTCCAATCTTAAGCCAAGTTCAAGCCCTTGCATTTTCAGCATGATTAGAGTGGTAGTATATAGGATGCAGGAACTGCCCAAAAGAATTCTCTCCATATACCTTCATAATCCAGTCTATGGGCACTCAGGTTTGGCAAATACAGGCATATTCCTCCATTCATTTTTAAATAAGCATTTGCTAAGCACCTAGTATGTGTTAGGCATGGAAGATACAAAGATTAAACAGCCTTTGTCCTTAAGTTTACATTCTGTTGCAGGGGCAACAGACAACAGTTTGTCCTTCGTTTTCCAAGAGGATCATGACATCATGTAAATGATGACATGACTTGCAGTTGACTTTGACTTGAGAGTGGGAGGGTCAGCAGCCTCGCTTTCTCCTCCTGAGCTAGTTGGATCCAGTGACCAGATATTCATCAGGATGACTGGAGATGACCCAGGATGCAATGGGAGACCCTCACCCTTTTAGGCTAAGGCCTTTTCAGGTATTCATTTAAAGTGAGGTAATGCCCCTTCAGGGAATAGGCCTCTCCTCTTTAAGAAGTGACTTAAGGGTTGGCCCCTTTTATTAAATTTAATTTAATTAAAAAAGAAAGCAATTCAATGGGAAAACAATACTGACTTGCAGGAAACTTGTTGAAAAATTGGTCCTTCACTATGGATGAGATAAGAAGTATAGCACAAGTTCATAGAAAGGAAAATTATGTGCCCCATGGGCTGAGATAGGCAGGGTAGGTTTCATGAGTTGAGCCTTGAAGGATGCACAGAGGATCTGAGTAGATGAAATGGAGAACATTTCATCCAGGAGAAAGTTCCATGGGCTAGTTCAATCATGTTCATTGCAGTAGGAGATACCATCATTCAAGAGTCTCAGGTTTGGGGTGGGGTGGGGGGGAGGGGGAGAAAGATGGAATAGGGAAATGGGGAAACAAGACTTATAATTTCATAAATTTTCCAGCACCAGGAAGTCAAGTGATACCTAGTATGTGTAAGAGATAAGACTTGAAGACAGGTGGTACCTGCCCAAACAGCTGGTCCTCTAACCACTACTCCACGCTGCCTCTAGCCTTTCGATTCACATCCAAGCCCAGGTCTTTGCTCCTGGCTAAGAGCAGGGGCACAAAGACAGACCAGCCCCAGGGGAGCTAAGAAGCAGTGAATCAGAAGGCTGTCACTATTGTCATACTCTTCTGTAGGACAGAATATCTATATGCAAGTACACCTTAGTCCTGCAGATTATCAATGATTACCAAGCCCTGGGCCCAAATAAATTCATTAGGCAGTGCCTGAGAGAAATCAAGCTTTGTGCAAATAAAGATTTGTATGGCATTAAAAGCTTCTTATTTTCTAGCCACTATCCTTTCTTTGAGATTCTAGTGCTCACCAGGACATTGGGGAGAGTGAGAAGCTAGCTGTTGCAAGCTAAGAAAACTGAAATCCTAATTCCCTCTGCAGGTGAGGAGGGGCCCACAGGCCCACCTGATGGAAACTTAGCTGCCTATCTATTGTCCAAGTGTTTTTCTGCAATGCTGTGACAGCTAAGACCCACCCCCTGCTTTGAAAAGTAGGAGCTTTGAAGTGGTCTGCATAGGGGTCTCTTAGTGAGCGACTGTAGGATAATGCTGCCTTCGGGGGTTGCCCTTGGCAACCAAGCTGAATTGAAGTACTGACAGCCTGGGGTGAAGAAAGGGGGGGGGGAGAAGATGGAGTGTGAAGGGCAGTGGTACCACAGATTTCAAGGAAGCACATCAGTTCCACATGTCAGCCATCTTCCATCTCATCGCCTGTCAGCTCGCCCCTGGCTTGTCAGCAGCCACCTGTGTCTGTTACAGCTTTCTCTCACCTGCTCAGTCTTTGTGTTCCCTGAGGTACCCTCTGAGAGAAAGAAGTAATTTTTTAGTGCGTGGAGGGTGGGTGTCAATAACCTGTGCTGTTTGCCTGTTAAGCAGTGCGGTATCTTGAATCTTCTGCCTAGTGGACTGTCCATCCTAGGCGTGTGCCCACCCTGCTCTGAGGCAGGATAACTGTCGGCTTGGGTGGGCAGTACCCAGCTAATATGTAATATTCCCTCAGGACTTTCCTCTGGGTTTCTCATTTTATTGAAGCCTTTTGCCTTTACATCATAGTCACACACACACACTATATATGTGTGTATATGTATACATATATACATATGTAACATATGTATATATACACACCCTACCACCACTACCTGTGAATCTTCCTTTATAATAAAGAAAAACAGATAAACAAAGAGCAGTTGATTTTAAGGACCATATTGGACAGCATATGCCAAATTTCACATCATAGCTCCCCACATCTCCAGGAAAAATCACAGTGGGGCATTCCTCATTTCTTTTCCAGAGTCAAGAATGGTCATCATAATTATGCAGTATTTTGTTTCATTCCCGTTGATGATACATACTGGTTGTGTGACCTTGGGTAAGCCACTTAACCTCTGGCTTCTCTAGATCATTCTCTATGACTGTAAGTTACAGAGAAGGCACCAACATTTTGGCAGAGGGCATTTCCTTAGCCAACACCAATCCTCCTCTCATCCCTATATATAGGTATAGGGACTAGATCAGTGATTTCATTGGTCTGACATACATACATACATACAGAGAAACTGCAATGAATCATTTTCTTTCCTGTTTCCCCAGGCTACAGCTCATAATGTAATTAAATTCCATTTAATGTAATTCAATAAGCATTTAATAAGTGCCTACAATGAGCAAGGCACTGGGATAGGTGCTTGGATAGTTTACAGGCTAATAGGGGAGAGGGGGCAGGGAGGAAACTATAGCTATTGTGTATTTTCCAGGTGATATGTAATATTCCCTCAAGACTTTCCTCTAGGTTTCTCATTTTATTGAAGCCTTTTGCTTTTACATCATAGTCACACACACATATGTGTGTGTATATACATACACACATACTATATAGGTGTGTATATGTATACATATATATAATATATGTATGTATACACACCCTACCACCACTACCTGTGAATCTTCCCTTATAATAAAGAAAAACAGATAAACAAAGACCAGTTGATTGTAAGGACCATATCGGACAGCACATGCTTATTTTTCAGGTTCTGTTTAAATCATTCTGTCTCAGTCTATTCAGGTTTCTCTGTATGCCTCACATCTGCTGTTTCTCCTGGTGCACCAGTCCTCCATTATATTCATAGGCCACAATTGGTTCAGCCATCACCCAATCAATATTACAAGGCGAGAAACCTGAATTCACAGTCCCATATGCGGCTGAGGAGGAGCCCAGCAGGCCCACAAGATGGGCCCTTAGTCACTCTCCCCTTTCCCTCTTCCCCAGATCTTTGCTACTTCAAAAAGTGCTGCCATGGAGATTTTGATATGGGGCGGACCTTGCTTTACACCACCCTTCCCACCCACACCTGGTGCTTTCTTGGACAGCTCCATTCACCCCTAATGTTCTCCACTCCCGCAAAAGGCCCCTCCTCCCCCTGTCTGCACTGAATCCCCGGGCCTGCTGTGCTCATTACTGGAGCAAACCTGCCATCCATGCCCAGTGGTTTTAACAATCGTTCATGCATCCCACAGGCGACAGGCACTTACACGTGCACACAGAAAAGTCTAATTGTTTCCTAGTGTGTGGATTAGATGGTTCTTTCCTTTCATAGAAAAGAAAGAGAAACTGCAGGAGAAAGGGTGGGGAGGAGACTGGGGACTAGGGGCCAGAGGAAAGAGAGCTGGAACACCAAAAGCTCTAGGGAGTCAGCGTCTCCTAGAGAATGGGGGGAAGGGCCCATATTTGTATTTTGCATTCAGCTAGGGAGGGATTCTTTTATTTTTTGCATCATGAACCCCTTTGGCTATCTGGTGAAACCTATGGACTCCTCAAAATAACATTTTTAAATTCATAGGATTATAAAGGAAATCACCTATATTAAAATACACTGATCAAAATATTTTAAAAAAC